>ML675628.1:1344083-1510630 GCA_007922155.1 Mesoclemmys tuberculata | reverse complement strand
TTTCAAACCAGTATTGAATTATTTGTTTTTAATTCAACAAAATGGAACCTGAAAATGTTTGTGTTTTTCCATCAAAACGACGTTTTCCAGACAAATTCTCTCAATAGTTGTGAACATATTTTTGTTTTCAGGGTTTGTTTGTTTTTTTTCTGGCTGAAACAATTTGCCACATTCAATCTGAATTCACAAAGGGTTCCAGTGCCCTGAAAAATGCATTTTTCAGCTAATTTTCTATTCACCACAAAACATATCACAAAGCTGCAGTGAGGAGCTTGCTGGAGAGGGGCCCAGAGGAGGGCATTCTGGGCTATGGCCCCGTCCCAGTCAGGGGCTCTGCCCACAGCCTGCATGTTGGGGGCTATAATTTGGGACCAAATAAGAGGTGGGAGGCCTGGCCAGGGTGCAGAGAGGTTCCCAATTAAAAAAGACTAGTTGGGCTCCTCCGGGCCTACAGAGACTGACAGAAGCATCCTGCATGGAGAGAAACTGATTTAAAAGGAAGTGAGCGAAGGTGCTGGGACATTCCAGACTGCAATCTGGACCAGCAAGGGACTGTCATGCTTGCCCTGCAACCTTGGGTGCCTCACAGTGCTGTGCTGTAGTGGGTCCCACCTGGCCATCCACAAACAGCCAGCCACCATGCAAGTCACACACCCTGAATGTCTGTGTGTAACTGCAGCCTGCCACACGTGGGTTACACTCTGTCTTTTCCCAGCCTTGGTTACCTCAGCAGGGTGACCCAACACATTCCCAGTCCTGGATTTCCCCCTAAAAATGTATGTTCTGAACTTTCCAGCTCCCTCCTGCGCAGTTCAGAAATATTATGTCCGTTGTCCTTTTAAGGGAACAGTACACAACAACTTGCTACCTTAAATGGAGTTACCTAGACAAATTAACTTAAACCCACTGAATTAGTTTAAATTAAAGAATAAAACAAGTTTATTTAACTACAGAGATTTTAAGCAAGCACAAATAATGATGCATAAAAGTTAGAAATGTTTGCCAGGGGAAAAAAAAGATAAAATGCTTCCTTGTGCCTAACTTAGAAAACTACTTGATTCAAAGTCCTTGCCACATCCTTCCAACAGCACTAGTGGCCAAACTTTTCAGGTCAGGAACCCTTCTCCAAAGTCCAGCGACAATAGCTATTTCTTTGTCTTCTCAGGTACAAAAGGGAGCTGGACACAGAAAAAACGAACTTGGGTGTTTGCCCCACACTTTTATAGTTCAGTTCCCCTCAGTTTTGTTTTGCTTTTAGTTGAGAGCAAGGAGACATGGTGTCTAAGGAAAGATGCATCACGCTGTTTTCTTTCACCTGTGTATGCTAAGATGCAGATTTTTCTTTGATTCCTTTCTTTTCTCTCGTTTTCTGAGGTTTCTGTTTATAGCTTACGTGCAAATTGAAGTAACCACACATCCCTTTAAGACTTGCTTAACCAGTTGTGCTTAAGTGGGAATATGTCAGTTTGAACATGTCCCTTTAACATCATACATGGGGAATGTTGTAACTTTACCCACAATGTTGCTACATACATTTCACCGTTATATTATTGACCAGCGAATTACTGGTTTTCAAATGATACCTCACGGCATATTTTGTGGAAAGATTATTGCAATAGTGTGTAGGTGTGAATACAGGACAGCATTCCATTGGAGGTGCCCAAATAGCAGGGGAGCTCTTAGGGTTTGCTGGAGGGTGGCTTGAATTACATTTGATTTTTCTTCTTCCTAGATTCCCCACTCAAATCTAGACTCCTACCTTCAGCCTCAAAGCCCACCATTTGTGTTTGATCCAATTTGCAGAGCAGGTTTTTCGGCCTGTTCTGTAGCGTGCAGTGTGCCAATTGGCTGTTGCTCTCCTCCCCAGAGGTAGTTGCAGTTCCATGATGTTCCATATGTATAAGAAATAAAGGTCCCTATTTTTAAAGTCATTCAGCCATTGCTGTGCTCAGCATTGCAATGTCTAACTGACTTAGGAGCCTAAATCTCCTTTCCCATTTGATGGGATTAGATTCCTGAGTGCTTACTCACATTTAAAAGGAAATGTAGGCTACTGAATCCATTAGGTGTTGTGACACTGAGCGCAACAATGCCTAAATACCTTTACAAATCTGTGCCAGACTGCTTTAGGTTAAACAAGTTCCATAAATGTAACCTAGTATTCCATACACTCTGCTTCCTTGGACCATGGTGCATCAGGACAGCTGTTCCATTGCAACATGTCCTAACGGTGTGACTTAATGAAATGACAGCGAATGGTAATGACAGCTGCTTAATTGGGGGCGTTAGCATACATGTTGCTTGTGCCAACTAGTTTAATAGTGATTCACCAGGTGTGGACTAGGCAGACGTGCTGACATTTTTACTCCTGCCCAATAGAGATCTGGGGGTACACTTTGTTCCAGTGGCCATGGGTGGCTGCGCTCTCATGATCTTAGCCAAGGACGACACCACTGAGGATGGGCCTAGTCCAAGAGTACCAGACGCTCCATATCCATGTTTTGGAGGAGGGGCATGAAAATGGCAGAGAAGTGTGAGGTGCTGGAAGGGCCGGGGTTTACCCTATAAACTGCACTAAGACAACAGGCTGACAACAATCTGACACCGCCGGTGTGTGGTGAAAGTGTTGTGCCCTATGGAAGGGACTAAACACTAACCATTTGAGGGACAGCATCAATGCCTGTGACTCGGCTTTTGTGGCAAAGCCGACTCGCTGCTGTCTAACTTCTTCTAGGCCCACGAATGGCTTGGAGACCCTCTTCTGGTAAAACCCTTCATGCCATTGATTTCCTGCGTTCTTTCCCAGAACCTTCATGGACGGGGCAGCCTCACCCCAGCAGTCACTTGTGCCTGAGGCAAGAAGGGGGAAAGTCTCTTACGGCTCTCATGGCTCTGCATCCCACACACACTCTGCTCCCTTTTCTGTGCCCTTCCTTTGCCTTTTGCACCCTCTGGGCTAATGAGTTAACTGGCCTCTTAGCACCGCCCAGCTCAGCCCAATCGATCAGGTGTGCTGTCGATCAGGGGCAACCAACTGGACTTGCAGAGACCAGAGTGCTGGCTCCACGGTAGTTGCCTAGCTCTGTCACCGCGCTGTTACCATGTGACTGGTAAATCTCTCATTACCACTTCATACCATTAACTGCTTAGCACCTGGAAACACATGTCCTTTTTGTGTCCGTTGTGGGGAATATCCCTTTAAAATATACTCGTCCTTGTCTAATTAGACATATACTGAGAAGTATCAAATCAGTAACTTGCACATACGAGTCTGTACAAAAAGTCTCATTAAGTAAAGAAAGTTGAATGACATTTTTAGGAAAGTGCATCTAGTTCTCAGAGTGTTATTTCAGCTTTACTAAGAGCGTTTGACAGCTTACATCAGTGATTTAGTAAAACATGACATGAAAATGCACTCAATACTTAAGCAGAATTTAATCCTTAAGTGTATTCATTTGTGAAACATCTTGAGATACTATAATAATATGTGACTGTTCCAAGGTATGGATACACTCAACGGAAAATAAAAATCTCATCTTAAAGGGATAGCACTCCAGGCTCACAAAAGTGTTACAACATACTTAGAGCAAAGATTAGTGTCTCTAGCAGTCCAAAGAATTTTTTCATGTTAGACTGTCTTCTTTGAGAAGTAGTCTGTGATCACATCATTTAAAAACCGTATTGTAACATGAGTGCACAAGAGGACAGAATCAAAATTGCATGTTCAGATTTAACAATGGCATTTGCTGATATTAGATCGCGTTACCTGTGCAACCTAACAGTTGTATTAACATACGGCTGTTTGGTTTTACATTTAATACTGTGTATGTTGTGTGATAACGTAATGAAAGAGCTGATCGTTGTGAATTTTATTAAGAAGTGCATGGGGGAGAAGGTTGTGTGTATCTTAAATCTGAGTTTCCTGACTTTTTTCTGTATCTAACTTCAGCTTTAACACGGCATGAATATTAAATAACCAGAATGTTTGCACAAGCTATAGAATGACATTTTGAACTGAAGAGTGGCTGGAGACCTAGTAATTGAGTGAATCTTACATCTTCAGATTGTGATTGCGCCCAGCTGTTCCAAGGTGGCCTCTTTCTTTCTGTTCTTTAGGGAAATCATTCCCTGATTATATTTCTGGCTTAAGAAAATTCCCCTGATCAGACTGGACTTCACAAAGAGGTTGTCACTTAGTGGTAATTATTTTCTTTAAAAGCTGGCTGTCTCATGAGGATTGCAGATAGAGGATTATTGAATTAATTACTTAAACCAAGACATCCTTTTGTTGAGCAGGGCCCTGCTTTACTTGCAGTCTGAAATGAAGATTTAATATAATAAAACAGTGTATCTGGAATATTTGAGTGAAATGCTCACGGAGCTGCAGGGGTGAATTGTTTTTCCTTGGAAAGGCCCATGTCCATGTGAGAGGCAGTTTTGTTAATAGCTTTAATTGCTATAAAATTTCCTGGTTTTGACTTGGTTAATAACTGCACTTGCTGGACACATGTTTATCAGAGAATCACTCTGCGGGTGGCAGCTGCTTTTCTGTGCTCTGTGGAGCTCCTCGGTGCTAATCCTGGGTTTCCCATGTCTGTGAAGCAGGCTGAGGACTAGGTGAACGACATATACTCAGTAATGGATGGCTTAATGAATTCCTAATGCATCTTAACTAAACCTGCGCTTTCAGCAGACGACTTGCCCTCAGTGCTGAACGAGCATCGTGGCTCCACAAATGGACCTGGAAGAATTGCCGTCACAAACCCGGAGCAGCTCATGAACGATAGTCTCTGCCTGGGAATCTTCAGTTAAGGTTAATGAATTTGTCAAGAATAATTGCTTAGCATCAGAGGGGCAGCGCCCCTTGTCAATGCCCCCGTGTAGCTCCTCCTGATGCGCTGACATCCCTGGGTAACTTAAACCCCAACAGCACGTCAGAGCAGTCTAGAGCTGATACAGAAACACACCACGATAAAGTTCCAGCCTGCGTGCTAGGGAAAATGGGGTCTTGAAATTCGAAGGGCTTTCGTGCCAGTTAAAGGCAGCCTGGTACAGCAAAACCAGCTAATAATCAAAGTGAAAATCAGATGGCTTCCCAGAGAGCTCTCTCGTCCCTGCTGCTGCTGTAAGACGCTTACAAGCGGAGGTGTGGAAATCTGAGCGGAAACAACTGAAATACTCCGTAGCGAAAAGCAGTTTGCTGATGTTAGTAGGAACTCAATGAAATGTGCCCTCTGTTGGGACTGTGAGCACACAGCCAGGAATAAATGATATGTAAGCAACATCAACTGACCAATATCAGCTCTCCTTGCAAAACAGACCCATCCCTCCACTCCACCTCACGGAAACAGGCCCTGGCAGTCACAACCATGACATCCACTTCACCGAGAGCTGACATGGGCTTCAAAGGCAAGACTCCTCCCCGTGTGTGCCCTGCCGCCAGCCCTGCTCACACTGATGTCTAGGGAGTGTCAGCAAAGGTCAGTCGCGGAGATGGGAGTTGGTGGTTTCTCTCCTGTCTTTGTCCTTTCCATACACCCCCTATCACTCCTCTCCACTTGTCTCCATTTCCATTTTCTCTGTCCTGCCTTTAGGGCCTCCCCTGGAAGCAACAAAAATCCCTCTTTTCCATGAAAGTACCTGGGCTATAACCCGGCCATGCCCAGGAGATCTGTGCCCTGTAGCAGAGGTGGAATGAAAAGCCCACACGGGGCGCTGGGACTGGAAAAGTTGGCCATGGCAGTTATCTAGGCTCAGAAGGCTTTGATTTTGTGGCTGTGTTGATTTCACCATATGCCTACAAACAGATAGAAATATTTCCCTTGATCATCACCAAAACTTACAGGTAGGCAACGTAAGAACAATGCTGCTTGAGAACTTGTTCGAGTTTGATTTTAAGGTTATTTACTCTGCATGTTCTGACGTGATGTTGACGATTTGTGGTTTGAATGGTTACGAAGTTTTAGCTTTTTGACTCTCAATGTCCACTGTCATTAAATGATTGTCTGACCCCCCGCATCACCAACCCCAAAGTTTCTGTGACAGTGACAATTTAAATAGATACAAATAAAACGTGCTTAAAATAAACATTGATCTTCTCCGTCAAAATGCTGAACAAATCAACATTGCGCTCTGCCAGGCCTGTGTATAATCCAGGGGTGGCCAAGCTATGACTTTTATAGCTAAAGTGCCGCTCACAGAGCCCTACGTATCCTGCCCCCCACTCCACCTACCAGACTAGAGTGGGGCGTTGGGGGCTTCATCCCCATGGCAGGATGGTGGAGCTCAGGGCTTCTGCCTCGCGGAAGGCTTCTGCTCCACAGGGCGCGCCTGCTGGGGCTTCTGCGCTGCAGGAAGAGAGGGATCCCCAAGCCCTGATCCCCACTATAGGGGTGAAGCCCCCAGGCCTGGCAGGCGCGCCCCAGCTCTCAAACTTCTGAAGATGGTTGTATGTGGCTCAGTCAGTAAATGTAGCCTCCCCTGGCATAATCCATCAGTAATGACAACAGTCTTCTTCCTCAGCTGGGGCATGGCCAGTGGCATTACGTTATGCACCATCCCAAGGCTAGCCACAGCAATCTCAAAGCGCACTGAAAGCTGGGTCAAGACATCAGTCAGGCTGCAAGGCTGTGGAGTTCTCCAGCTAAATGCCAATATTGGCATCGCAAGCAACCACACGCCCAGCAGGAGTCAGGGCCCTTTGGTATGGCTGTGCCCCCCTGGGCCCTTTGCTGCTGCATTTCTCAGGCCACGTCTACACTACAGAATGAAGTCAACTTACATTGACCTAACTCTGTAAGCGTCTACACTAAAATGTTGCTTCTTCTGACATAGCTCGCCCACAACGCCGACTTCACTTCCCCTCCACAGGAGGCGTAGAGCTTAGGTCAATGGAGTTCGGTCAATGCAGTGGCCATGTAGACACTGCATTGCTGGCATTGACGGTTGCTGCCTTTCAGAAACCATCCACAATGCCCCACACTGGCAGTTAAATCAGTGCTCCCGGCGAGGCTGTGCTTCGCCAATACCAGAAGCGCAGTGTGGCCATGTAAACCCGATACAGCCACCACAGCAATGGAATGTCGACGGACCTTAGGTTGACTCAGTTTCATAGTGTAGACGTGTCCCTACCAGGAAATCCTACTTTTAGTCACAATTTCAGCTTGTGTTTATAACTTCACACAGAACATTGCTACCTGCATTTTGCCATGATATTTTTGATAATTTTATATCTTTGATAAATAGACTCGAAGGCTGCCGTCTCGCATCACTTTAGCATCTGAAGTGTGCTATTGTCATAAAGTCACAGAAATGTAGGGCTGGAAGGGACCTTGAAGTCCTCAGCCCATCCCCCTGCTCGGAGACATGACTATTCTACCTAGGCCATCCCTGGCAGGTGTTTGTCCAGCCTGCTCTTAAAAACCTCCAATGATGAGATTCTACAACCTCCCTTAGAAGCCTTTTTCTACCCATTTAGCTACTATTATAGTTAAAACTTTTCCTAATATCTAATTTAAATCTCCCTTGCTTCAGATTACTCCTTGTCCTAGCTTCAGTAAACAAACCACTGGTCTCAGGTTTTTTTTAAATAGCTCTGAATGTATTTGAAGGCTGTTATCAGGTTCGCCCTCAGTCGTCTTTCCTCAAGACTAAACATGCCCAGTTTTTTTACCCTTTCCTTACAGGTCAGGTTTTCTAAACCTCTGATCGCTTTTGTTGTCTTCCTCTGGACTATCTCCAATTTGTCCACATCTTAAAGTCTGGTGCCCAGACCTAGACAGAGTACTCCAGCTGAGGCCTCACCCGTGCTGTGTAGAGCAGGGCAATTACCTCCCCCGACCCACATATGACACTCCTGTTAATACCCCAGAATATTTGTCTTTTTCACAACTGCATCATATTGTTGACTCTGATTCAATTTGTGACACACTATAATCCCCAGTTTACCAAGTGATCCAGATCTCTCTGTATCTGTGACCTATCCTCTTCATTATTTACCACTCCCCCAATTTTTGTGTATTCTGCAAACATTATCGGTTATGATTTTGTTTTCTTCCAGGCCATTAATAAAATATTAAATAGTATTAAACCCAAGAACTGATCCCTGCAGAATCCCACTAAATACACATCTATCTGATGATTCCCCATTTTCAATGGCACAGAATAAATGGATTAAAAACTGGCTAAATGATAGATCTCAATGTAACTGTAAAAAAGGAATTGTCATCAAGTGGGTGTGTTTCCAATGGGGTCCTGCAAGTACCTATGAACTAGCACTTTTAATCCATTTTATGTGTGCCATGTTATTTATATCATTCTAGTTTTGTAATAAAAATATCATGCAGTGCCAAGTTAAATGCCTTACTGAAGCCTAAGGATCATCAACACTATTACCTTCATCAGCCAAATTCAAAATCTCATAAAAAAAAAATCAAGTAAGTTTGACAGGATCTATTTTACATAAACCCATGTTGATTAGCCTTAATTATATTATCCTCCTTTAATTCTTTATTAATCAAGTCCAGTACCAGCCGCTCCATTGTCTTGCCCAAGATCAGTGTTCATCTTCCAGACTTATAACTACACAGGTCATCCCATTTACCCTTTTTAAAATTGGGCACAACATTAGCTTTCTTCCAGTCTTCTGGAACTTCCTCTTTGTTCCAAAACTTCCTGCAAATCAACATTAAAAGGTCCAAGCAAGCTTCTCAGCCATCTCTTTTAAAACTCTTGGAATGTTATCTGTTTTTTCCCAAATACAGAACAGAAATATTTATTGACCACTTCTGCCTTTCCTGCATTATTATGGATAATTCTACCACTTCCATGTAGTAATGGACCAATACCATTTTTAGGATTCTTTTTATTCTTAATATACTTCAATTTCTTATTGACCGTAACTCTGCTGACCATAAATGTCACCTTGTGTCCCTTTGCTTCCCTTATCAATTTTCTACAAGTCCTGGCTTCTGATTTCATATTAATTACTAACAATTTCTTCTTTCTTCCATTTGCTATATATATATATTTTAAATTTTTTTATAACCGCCTTCATTCCCCCTCTAAAACAGGTTGACATTTTTAACCAATACGGATTTCTCCTTCAATTGTGGCGTTTTGGCCACCCAAGAAAGTGTTCTTAAACAGTTCCCAGTTATCACGTGTTCATGTCATCCTCAAACCTTGCAGTCTGAGAAGCACAAGAGAGAAGAAAGGGCTAAAACTGAACAAAGCGTACTAGAAAAGAGTGCATTGTCTGCAGGAATAATATGGGAATGTCCTCATTGTGCTACGTAACCCCCAGCTCCGGGGGCAGGTCCTGTGAAGGCCCATGAATTCATGCCTATGGTCACACTGAGCAGACACTGGCCTCTGCCACACCAAGTGTCCTACACGGACACAAATACAAGTGCAACATAACACAGACATTGACTTCTCTCAGCCCCATTTCTCATCCCCGTCCTCTCACCTTACTGCTCCCATTCTTTCTTCTACTCTCAGCATATTGCCTTTTATTGTGGTTGCCACTTGCCCCCGTGCCAGCACCATGTCACATCTTATCCACCAAACAGCATCTCTCTCCTCCTTGCAATCCTTTCCTAAACCCACCCCCTCCAGCCGTCTTGCCTCCCTTCATCTCATCAACAGTCCCTGCTCCCTCACCCTCTCTTGTCCACCGTCCTGTCTCAGATGTGTGTTACTCTCATTTATACTGCAAGTGCTTCAGGACATCGAATGTGTCTTATCTAAGGCTGTAAAGCATGATGTACATTTACAGCTCTATAGAAATGCAAGATGATATCTTCAGGACGATTTTGAAAAAACACAGCTAATAACTGGGCGTTCCGCCGCATTTTCCCAGGTAGTCGAAATGCAGACTCAATACAACATCCTCCTGTTTTCCTTTCCATTAGTTGTCACGCTTTTCTCCTCTTCACAATAGATGAGCAGAGGACAGTGCTATTGGAGTGCTGCTTACCCATATGTCCTATTCATGTGAGGTGAGACGCACAGAAGACAGATGTTAAATGTGAATAGTGTTTTCTGCCAGCAGCATCTGCTGCCTTGGCACTTCAGCTGTTTGTAGTGACGGCTTTATTTATCTCTGAGTTTGTTTGCCACATAATCAGGCTCCTTTCAGGCTTTCTGATCTGCCTCACATTTTTTTACATCTCTCCATTAACTACAGAAACACAGCGCTGCCTGTTATAAACTGAGCCGTGCCAGATGCAAATCTCTTCCCAAAAATATGATTCGCTTCCACCTAGGAGGCCTGGGAACTTGCAGCCGGGGACAGCAGGAATGCTGATTCAGTGACAAATGTGCAAACTCACCTTTAGAGGCAATCCTTTTTTCCTCTATCATTAAACATGCATCATTTTTACTTATCATGGTGGCCTAATGTGCAAAGGGTTTTCATTAATTGCATCTCATGAAAGTTAAATTTTCACTGCTCATCATTGCGGTGGAAATGCCTCGCTCATGTGCTTATTCTATAATCGCACAACTTCCCAAGTGCCAAAAGGGTGTTCGTAGCTCCATCACTTGCATTCGGAAATGGGCCATAACAGCGGATTCATGTCTTCCCGGACTAAAAATGTCTGAGGAGAAAATATGCCATGGAGAACTGACCTGTGAACACCAACATGTAGGAAGAAAACTAAGGATCGAGGAACATTTGTAGTGGATGCCCTTAGAACATCACCATTCCCCACAGTTACCTCGCAGGAGTGGCTGAGAGAACACAGTCCTCCGCTGGACACAGCACAGGAAATAAGCCGCGTATTTCAGATACCACGAACTGGTCACTTGCGTAACATTTTTGGGTAACAATTGCCTTTCTAACGGTGAGCCAAGCACCTATCCTTTAGGGTCTGCCAACAGGCCGAAAATGAGGAACCGAGTGGGGAGAGTCCTGTCTGCGTCAGCATCCTGATATTGTACTAGGTTGGCCAGGCCCTTAGGCGCCGTCCTTTGCCATTGCACTACAGTGACATGCTGACCTGCCGCCCCAACTGACGGCCTGAGGGTGAAAGGCCCACAAGCCCTCCACAGCAACACCCCAGGCCCCTAATTGGATGGACAGTCAGCGCTCATTGGATGTCTGGCCTAGATAAAGGCCCCAGTAGGAAGCAGAAGCTGGCTGACAGACCATTTCCTGCTGGTGCTGCCTAGGTTGTCTTGCTCCTTCATCTGACCATGCCTTGCTGCCTGGCCCAACCTCGCCTCCCCAGCCACTAACCCAGCCCCTTGAATGGGCTCTTCCAGCTACTGACCCCTGCGAGACCTCCAATGTTGCCCTGGGCTGCCTCTGATACAAATTGATCTGCCGGCTACCCAACCACTGTTCTGGACTGCCCCCAGCCTGCCTCGGCCACTGGCATCTCCGTTTACAAACGCAGTAAGGACAGGACTCGGAGCCGTGAGCATGTATGTAGAGGTTCAAGGCTTGTCCGAGGCCAACTGCTCTGGAGCTATTCCAAGCTGGGGTCTCTGGAGGCAGTTTCACCATTACCACCCATTCAGGTGGCATTTCAAATGGTGTCACCAAATCACTCCAGGGGCAGTAAGCCAGTTCTGGAATGACGTCTTCTTAAACTCCTGTAAGGCTCAAAGCAGGAGGTGTAAAAGATACTCTGAAGAAACAAGAACAGCTGAGGCCCAGTTCAGAGCTGGGCAGCGAGGAAGCTGAAGTGGCTGGGTGCACTGACCTTCCTTCACTGGCCGCTCTCAGAAAGGAACAGGAAACTAGGGCACCTGGGAGCATCTCTGTTCTTGGCAAGACATGTTGCACTGGGACCCTGGCTTTAGAGCCCTGGTTGACCCACGTTACCCAAATCTTGCTAGACTTGGGCTGCCCAAACTGTCTCGCACTCCCTAGGAACATTGTAATCAATTGGGGGTAGGAGGGCATCAATCTTATTTTGGGAGATATCTTAACCTCACTCTGTAACAAGAGAATTGCCGTGGAGTTGGAAGTATGTTGAATTTTCTTATCTTTTACTGCAGTATTTATGTGTTGGGGCTTTGTTCTATGGTCCTCTTGCAGCTCTCTAACCTGCAGCTCTCTTATGAGACAGAAGGGGAAATGACTTCCCTGTGATTCTTGGTCGCGATGTCTCATCAGACACAGACCGAATTCACTTTCCCATGCTCCCTGAGTTTCCAAACCTGGTTTGTCTTTTTACTAGTCCTTTTTTTTTTTTTTTTTTTTTTTTGTGGTCATTTGAGGGAAATTTCACCTCCTGTTTTGAAAGGAACAGATGGTAGAAGCACTGGGGCACCTACCTTCCACAGGTAGGTCTGGCTGAGACATTCCCCTCTAAAACCAGCAGCCTTGCAAAGTTCCCACTGCAGGGATGCACGGCTGCTCTGAGTCAGGAAAGGGGATCCTGTGTGGGGATCTGTGTCTCAGAGAACAACTGCAGAGGGGCATTTCTCTGAGATGCACGCACATGGAGGTGACCCGGAGTTAAGGGAGGGAGAGATGAGGACCTGAGAAATAGGATTAAGTTGGCCATAGCGTTTAAATAATTGCATGATGCTAGCTTTACTGGGACTTCTGGGAGGATGCAAATCCTGAGTCCAATTCAGTTTGTTTCAGGCCTGTCGCTTTTAACACCAGGAACGTGAAGTTACTGATCTACAAATGTATGTATTTCAAATGCTGGCAGTGGTGACGTTGAGGTCAACTCATGCAGACAGCTTTCTAAATAGCCTCTTCTGCCCTGCCATACCCCATCCTGATCTTTCATTTCACACACACATTTCTTTTGAGGGGGGGTTGTCCCCTTCCCCCTCCTGGGATGAGACCCCATCCTATTCAGCACCTGTAAATCAGACACTTGATGCTGTCTTGTGACTTGGAAGCGTTTTGTTTTACCCGCAACGCTTCTTGCAGTCAGAGGCTGCAGCCCGTGGCTGGAGAGGAGCTGACAGCCCCTCGTCAGCCCAGGCACCTTCTCACAGCCGGCCATACGAGCTTTCCAGAAAGTTAGTGCGCAAACAGAACAATTGAAAAACAACGCTAAAAACCCAATGCTGAGCAGCTGCTTACACAAATATCCCATGGCGGATGCCAGAGAGGGAACAGCAGAGCCAGGGTGGGACAGAGAACTCCGAGGTGTCGCTTGCCTGTATTTGAGCTTTGCCCCACAAGCCCATCTCATGCTGCGCTCTCACTGAAGGCCGCTGGACTACGCCCAGGAGTAAGACGTTGCATGTTGGGAGCACTTGCGAACAGAGTACCATTTCTTTGGTGCATATTCTCTGATCTCTGGAAACTGACACTAACGTTGCCAGTGACGTAAAATTACGGAGAATTTTTTTGTAACTTTGATTTTTTATTTGGCATTGAGAGACCAAGAAAAGCATTTGGTTGCAACAGGAATAATATTGTGAGAAAAGGCATGTGCAATGAGTGCTGGTTGGGAAATGGGAAATGTGTTTTACAAAACACCCTGTGTTTTATGTTGAAGTGTAAAAAATCCATTCCCCCCTTTCAAATTCTAATATTTAAATAAGACAAATCCACTTTCTCTGACCCTTTTTTTACTAACCCTCCTCCTCATTTTCCAGTGGAGGGGGGAAGGGTAAAAAATTAAACCATCAAGAGAAAGTGTTTGGGTTATTTGCATTGAAAAACAAAACATTACAAACAAAATGAACATTTTTACTTTTTATATATACATAGTCCCATTTTTTTGTCCAGCTCTGTATGTGACCATTCACAAGTAGCATGGATTGATTCACAAACATGCAATTAAAGCAAAAGGTTTTGCCTGAGCGATGGGAATCTGTGCTGCCACCTGGCTATCACGGAGGGCAGCTTTCACTCAGCAGCTACTAAAGGGGGCAGAATTTTTCACCATGTCCGATTGGCAGAGACCCTGGGTTTTTTGCCTTCCTTTGCAGCGCGGGGCACCAGTCACTCACAGGTATAAACTAGCGTAAATGGTGCATTCTTTGTAACTTGATGTCATTCAGTCATGACTGGAGGACTTCAGTAACCCAGCCAGAGGAGAGGGGGCTATTCGGGGAGGGGGGTCAGGTTTTGTGGCCTGCAATCTGTAGGAGGTCAGACTAGATGAGCCTGATGGTCCCTCCTAGCTCTAAGGTCTATGAGTCAGAGACGTCATCAGTTCGATGCATTTAGGGTGAATCCTTATGTGACATGTAAGCGGGGCCGTTCCATTGCTGGCTCTGCCACAGGGATGAACTTCGCCCTTGAAGAGCTGCACTGTCCTTTACACATGGACACAAGTGGGGAGTTTCAATACAGCACCTGGCGGCTGGATGTTAACACCCCCAGCCGGATAAGGATTAGGAGTCAGGTCTTTGGTTAATGTGTCTAAATAATTATTTCCCCCTCCGCAAGTCTGGCAGGGGGCTGAGCCTGTCTATGAGGGTCACTTATGACCGTTCGTTGGAGTAAATGACATCCCAATTCGGACCTTTGCGTTATGCGCACCTCTAAAGTAGCTACGCTTCACAGTGCGGGGCTGTCCGCAGCCCCTCCGCAAGTGTCATTCCTCACTGACCCATAGAGCGTTCGTTGGGAGACGGAGCTCTCGTGCAGACACATAAGGAATGGGGCTAGCCCTGAGAGCCCCGTGCCCTGAAGGAATGTGGGTGGAGGTTAAGCTCTGCTCACGCTCAAGGGGGAAGAGCAGCACTCCCCACGGCTGGGTTTGGTAACGCATTTATAGCGGTGCTATTTCCATTTGACGTGTGTTTCCCTTTCCCCTGGGTCCCTCCCATCCGGGTCAGCACCAGAACACTGGCTGTGAGCCCATACGACGCCTTTCTCACTAGCTTCACTTTGAGTTGAATTGCCATAGAAACTGGAGGCTGAGTGCGAGAGCAAATGCCTGCTCCTCCAGGCAGACAGTGCTGGCCTGTGCTGGGGAACAAACCTAGCATTGTTGTGAGCCTGCAGTGAAGAGAGGCTTTTAACACCCACTGGAGTGCTAGCTGCAGCTGTCTCCCATGTGCCTGCTCTTAAAATGTATGTGAGCTACCGGAAAGAAAGAGAAAGCCGCTCTCTAATAAAAAAGCTATTTGGAGATACAGCCGCAAGTAAATATAGCAATGGGATGTCCTTCTGGACATAGGCTCCCTGTTGTTACTGATAGCTGAAGGCACAGGAAGTATCTCCTCCGTTTGAATAATTAGGTCTGAGCGGGTGAATTCAGTTTCTTCAGCCTTGAAGTTTTTGATGACGGGGATAAAGCCCAGGATGGGTGCATTACAGAGTGTTTGCTCTCTTCAAGCAGACAGACTGTTCCATCATCCACATTCTTTGTCAATAAATGAATCATTAAAAAAAATGTAATACAGCTGTTCAGGCTAATTGGGTTAGTTTGAATGGTAGGCATAGCGCTCTCAGACAAGAGTCCTTGAATTCTACCTCTTCTGTTTCCAAACAATTCAGCTGATAGAACAGACTCACTGTGTCTGAGATAATCAGAGCGAATGTGAAGAATAACATCGCACTCAAAGCCAACAAATAACATGAAAAAGCAAAGAGCTGACTTCGTTCTGGCGCAACCAGAACGTGTAAGTGTGAGCATTCAGCATCTGAACACAGATGAGCTCCCATTCTCTCCCCAGCTGACACTTAGCATTAAATCAGCCTTCTGTTGGTTTGGGGATGCTGAATAACTTTACTTTACGCAGCACAATGTGCTGATGGTACTCTTAAGTAGGAAAAACATTGTGCTAAGACAGCCAAAATCAAAATACAGTACAGAGGCCAGCATCATCTCGTTCGAAAGGAGGGACCCAAACCATCATACTCATTGGACAAAAGCAGTGTATGAAACTGCACAAAGTTTCTCACAAAGTCAGCCATGGAGTGTCTGTATTCTGAACAGTAATTTATTGCTCCCACTGGCAAGGTAGCCCTAAAGAGCACAAATTTGCCACCGATATGGTATGCTCTGGACATACCATACATCCTTGGGGACGCACAATGGGTGGAGCTCCAGTAGCAAATAGGATGTGCCTGTTTGTGATGGACAGTTTATTGTCCCATCAGGAAAAAGATGTGATTGTTGCAAGACCCACTTGCTGATGAAATTATTGTTGACATGACAAAAATATAGTGAACAAAGAATTGTTTATAAATTTGTAGCAAGGCTTCAGAAAGGAAAAGCTCATCAAAACATTGTCATTGAAAATGGCAGACGACAAGGAAATCCTCATTTAAAAACACCACCACCAAAGGCTTGAAAGTACTGAAATGCACAATTACAGACAACTTTGAGTTCCTTCTACCTTCTCACCCTGTACACAGGCCAGGCAAAGGAGAGAGACGTTTATATCGAGTCTGAGGTGGTGATTCAAACAGCTCTCCTAAGTGTGCACAAATGTCTCGAAGAATAGGGTATTTTTCCAAACGGTTCCCAATGGAAATGCAATACTGTGTGTTTTAGGCAATATCCCTCCTCCCTCAATGACAATTCGAGAAGGATGTTGATAAACTGAAGAGGGCTCAGAGAAGAGCCACAAGACAGATTAAAAGATTAGAAAACAGGCCTTATAGTGATAGACTCAAAGGGCTCAATGTGTTTAATCAAACAAAGAGACGGTTAAGAGGGACTTGATTACAGTCTGTAGGTATCTAGCCGGGGAACAAATATTTAATGATAGCCTCGTCAATCTAGCAGAAAAAGGGCTAACGTTATCCAATATCTGGAAGCTGAGGCAAGACAAATTCAGGCTGAAGATAAAGTGTACACTTTTGACAGTGCGGGTGATTAACCACTGGAATAATTTACTAAGGGTCATGATGGATTCTCCATCACTGGCGACTTTTAAATCAAGATTGAATGTTTACCTTAAAGATCCAGCCTAGGAATTGTTTTGGGGATGTTCTTCAGCCTGTGTTACACAGGACGTCAGCTTAGATAACCAGAGTGGTCCTTTCTGACCTTGGAATTGATGCGTTGTCTTGGAGGATGAACTATGGAGAACGATGGGTCTGCATCTGGTAGTGTTGTAAAGAGGATGGGGTGATGGTGGGGTTTTCTTCTGGAGATGGGGGTATGGGGCTCTCACATGGTGAATAAGTGAAGTATAATGTTACTTTGAAAATACAGAACTGTTGCTAAGCTGTATCTGGAGGGCAAATATAGATTGGACTTTGTGGGGTCTATTGGAATGGTGGAAACTGAGAGTGTTTGTGGCCTGTATATAAAGCAGAGGTCCCCAAACTGTGGGGTGTGCCCCCAGGGGGCACAAAAGAACATCCAGGAGGGTGTGGCAGGGCCTAGGCCAGCCCCAATAGGGGTGGGGAGGGAGCATCACTCAGCTCGCTCTGCCCCGAACTCTGCTCTAGCCCTGCCCCCTAACTACAGCTCCTGGAACCCAACCCCTGCCTCTGCCCCCACTTGCGGTGCCCGGACCCTTGCTCCCAGATCTAACTGGGGGGGTGTGGACAGGAGTGGGGGGTGGCATGGGGTAAAACGTGGAGATCACTGATGTAGAGCGCAAGATGTGTACATTATTAATAACTATCTAGCACCTTACATTTCCGTGCTGCTGTACAAGGTCTGGCCTCTGCTGGCTGGCCAATGGAGGAGAGCGTGGCTGTGTAGGTGGCCAGTACATACCTTTGCATGTTGGGTACGGAACAGTGAAAATGGATGTGGCGCAAGCGTTGGATTGAATCAGAAATTTGGCCAGACCCTAGTAAGAGATACAGAGACAGAAATCCTCACGAGCACTCCTTGCAATTGGTTACATCCTGAAGGCTCTCCACAAGCAAAGAGCGAGGGTAAATATTTCAAAAGCAGCTCGCTCACTAAGGGCTAAAGTTACAAAAGGATTTAGGCACCTACCTACCACTTTGGGCACCTAAATCCCAGAATCAGGGCCCATCCACACCTTTAATCCCCCATGCGATGCACAAACTGGGGAAAGACCGGTGCTCCTCCAGCGAGCTCGCCTGCAGGGCCTGATCCCGTCAGCAAGCTGACACAAAATGTCAGCAGTGCTCCCTCGTCACTTTTATCCCAGTGGATAGGGTACTCGCCTGGGATGGGGGAGACCCCTAGTTCAAGTGCCCAGTCCCCTGAAGCATAGAAAGGGAGTGGAACAGGGATCTCAGGTGAGCAGCCAGGGCTAATCTGATATGAGTCCCTCACTCTCTCCTATTAAAGCTGTTCTACTTTGGGTTAATCCAGGGACTCCCAACCTTTCCAAAAAACTGTCCCCCTTTCAGGAGGCTGATTTGTCTTGCGTACCCCCAAGTTTCACTTCACTTAAAAACTACCTACTTACAAAATCAGGCATAAAAATACGATGGTGTCACAGTGGACTGTTACTGAAAAATTGCTGACTCTCTCATTTTTACCATATAATTATAAAATAAATCAATTGCAATATAAATGTTGCATTTACATTCAGTGTACAGTATGTCGAGCAGTATGAACAAGTCACTGCATGAAATTTTAGTTTGTACTGACTTTGCTAGTGCTTTTTCTGTCTCCTGTTGTAAAACTAGGCAAACATCTAGATGAGTTGATGGTAGCCGCTGGAAGACCTCTCCGTACCCCCAGAGGTAGTCATAGCCCTGATTGAGACCCACTGGATTAAACAAGGAAAGAGTCTTTGGACCAGAGACAAAAACGGCTTAAGCATGAGACTGACTCTATCGCCTGGTGGTTAGCACATTCACCCAGGATGTGAGACCCAGGATTCAGCCCCCCCTGCTCCAATGACTGTTTATTTATTTAGAGTGCAACAGCTTAAACAGGAGAAACGGAGAGCTTCACATTGCAATATCCCAGGGCGTTTACATGAAAGGTGACAAATGCCTATGCAAACCCTTCTTCCTGGCTCAGGCAGAGGGGGAGTTTGACCTGGGGGGGTCTCTCTCATCCCAGGCAAGTGCTCTAATCACTGGGCTGGGCTCAATGTTCTGAATGCAGGCTGGGGTGACCAGATAGCAAGTGTGAAAAATCAGAATGGGGTTTGGGGGGAGGGGAAAATAGGCGCCTATATAAGACAAAGCCCGCAATATTGGGACTGTCCCTATAAAATTGGGACATCTGGTCACCCTAAGGCAGGCCTCCTCCTCCTCCAACCCTACCATGGTGTAGGTGCCTAATACCGAGAGAGGGTTTGCAGCTGAGAATCCCAAGAAGGGGGAGGAGCCTCCCTCCAGCCTGGATTTAGGCATTGGTGTCTGTGAGAGGGGCGGGGCTTAGCACAGACCCCTCCCCTCAGCATCTCCCATTGGCCAGTTTCTGCTTTTGTGGATCCTATTGTAAGACACCTTTCTCTCCCCAGGCATTGTAAAGGTGGCCGAGGCACTTAACGCTTGGTGAATCCCAGTGATTTTTTTAGACACCAAAAGTTAGGTGTGGCAATGGTCAGTGTCCCAACGCCTCGGTTACTTTGTGAATCTAGCCCTTAGGAGCTGATGGGCAGGGATGCAGCTGGGATGCTGGGATGTTTCTGTGGAGATGCTACATGTACTTGACGGGAGGGCTTCTCCCATCAGCACTGGTACTCTGCCTCCCTGATAGACTGTAGCTATGTTGATGGGAGAAGCCTTCCCGTTACATAGCACTGTCTATACTGGGGGTTAGGTCAGTTTAACTGCTTCACTCAGGGGGTGCGGCTTTTACACCCCTTAGCAATCTAGTATTACCAACCTAATTTCCTAATGTAGAACTGGCCTAAGTGCCTACATCCCTTTTGAAAATGGCTCCTAACTTTAGCATGTTTTGGAAATTTCACCCTTAGAGACTTTTTTCTTTTTTTAAATTGAATCCTAGGTCTCCACGAGGCCTTTGTGTAAAATTTGTAAACTTTGCAGAGCTCTGATAGGTCCTAAATAAAAGTCATAGCAAATAAATTCCAAAATTAACCCACTATCTTTGCAAAAATAGTGAAAGTCCATCTTGAAGATACCAGAATAAATCACGTTTAGAATTTCTGGGCCAAACTTTTTCAGATATGATGTGGCAAAAAGAAAAAAAAGTTAAGAAACTTTTTGAAAAGTGTAGACCTTTAATTTTCAAATCACTGTATGATGAATTCCATGTCCCATTTCTACCAAACAATACCTTTGTCACACATCTATTTAGATTTGATCTTCACTCACCTAAAGGCAGGACGGTAGATTGTACTCAAGCTACTATAAGCAAGCTCCTGATTTATGAAACTTCATTTCAAGCCATTTAGACTCTCCCCAAACCCTGCTCTCACCAACACAATAGAAGCTGGGAGTTACTGCTGTACCAGAAGCTTTGTGTTTATTCATGGGACTTGCCTCATGACCCCTGGTCAATCAGTACAATTCTGAACCATATTCTGTAGTCTTGTGGCATCAGTTAGGGGTAGGAAAGGTGGGATAACTGCTGTATAGGACATTTTTGAGACCATAACTGGAATGCAGTGTCCAGTTTTAGTTGATATTAGAAAAGATTCTGAAAAGAGCTATAACTATGATATGAGGACTAGAAAACCTGCCTTACAGTGCGATACTTAAGAAACTCAATTGATTTAGCTTATCAAATATAAGACTAAGAGGTTACTTGATCATAGACTTAGAAGGGACCAAAAGGGCCATCTAGTCTAATCCCCTGCGAAGATGCGGAATTTGTTGGGTCTAAACCATCCAAGATAGATGGCTATCCAGCCTCCTTTTGAAAACCTCCAGTGAAGAAACTTCCACAAACTCCCAAGGCATCTGTTCCATTGTCCCACTGTTCTTTTTCCTGAGACTGAATCTAAATTTGCTATGCTGTAGTTTGAACCCATTGCCTCTTGTCCTGCCCTCTGTGGCAAGAGAGAACAACTTGTCTTCATCTTTTTATGACAGCCTTTAAGTATTTGAAGATGGTTAGCATTTCTGCCCATTTCCTCTTCTTTTCCAAATGAAACATACCCAGTTCCTTCAGCTTTTGCTCATATAGTTCGTATTCCATCCCTTTGATCACCTTTGTCACTCGCCCCTGGATCTTTTCTAGTTTTTCTACACCCTCTATATACATTAGTGACCAAAATTAGACACAGCACTCCAGCTGAGGCCTAACCAGCGCTCAGAAGATCAGTACTATCACCTCCCAAGACTTGCATGTTGTGTGTCTGTTAATGGAACCTAAAATTGCATTTGCTTTTTTTTGCAACAGCATCGCACTGCAGACTCATGTTGAGGTTGTGATCCATCACAGCTCCCAGTTCCCTCTCAGCAGTGCTGCTGCCAAGCCAGTTATCCCCCTTTCTGTATTTGTGCATTTTGTTTTTCTTCCCTAAGTGTAGCACCTTACGCTTTGTTGAATTTCGTTTTGTTGTCTATTGCCCAGTTCTCCAATTTACCAAGATCCCTCTGAATTTTAGCTCTAGCCACCCAAGTGTTGGCAACCTCCCTAGATTTGTGTCATCTGCAAACTTGATCAGTATGCACCTATTCCTACATCCAGGTCATTAATAAAAATGTTAAACAATACCAGACCCAGAACGGATCCATGTGGAACCCTACTTGAGACCTCCCTCCAATCCGACATCAGTCCATTAATAGTTACTCTTTGTTTGCAGTTGTTTAACCAGTTATGTATCCACTTAATGGTAGCTCTACCGAGCCTGCATTTCTCCAGCTTACTTATCAGAATGTCATGTGGGATGGTGTCAAAAGCCTTGCTGAAGTCCAGGTATGTTATGTCCTCCACATTCACCCTATCCACCAAACCAGTTACCCTGTCAAAGAAAGAAATCAATCTGGTTTGGCATGGTTTGTTCTTAGTAAATCCATGCTGGGTGCTAGTGATCACCCCTTCATCCTCCAGGTATTTTCAAATTGAATGTTTTATACATTGCTCTAATAGCTTCCAGATATCGAAGTCAGGCTGACTGACCTATAGTTCCCCAGTGCCTCCTTTTCCCCCTTTTTAAAGATGGACACTACGTTAGCTCTTCTCCAGTCTTCTGGGACCTCTCCTGTCATGAGCTTGCAAATATTACTGCTAGTGGGTCCGAGATTCCTTCAACTAATTCCTTCAGCACCCTCAGGTGAATAGCATCCAGCCCCATTGATTTGAATTCATTCAAATTGGTTTTCAAGATCTGATGTGTTGTTTGCAGGTGATCGCTATTTATAAGTGTGCATAAAATTTCTGATAGGAAGCTGAAGCTAGAATAAATCAGACTACAAATATGGTACACATTTTAAACGGTGAGGGTAATTAACCATTAGACCAACTTACCTAGGGACTGTGGTGGGTGCTCCTTCACTTGAAATCTTTTAAGTTGAGAGTGGGTGTCTTTCGAAAAGGTCTGCTGTAACTTAGTTAGAGGATTGATGCAGGAAATTACTTAGTGAAATTCTATAGCCTATGGATGCAGGAGGTCAAGCTAGATGATCATAAAGGTCTTGTATTTGTTTTTGGGTGGACACAGATAAGCAGCACTTTGACCCTGCTGTTCTTCTTGTTGCTAATGTTAATGGATAACTATTCCGTTTCACTGCCTGCCCATTGGCCTACGCCTAAACCAGCCATACCTGTAATTAAAGTCGATGTCCTAAATCCTAAAAGAATTGTGTATGGAAATCTGCCAGAGCAGTTGCTGCCTCTACCGCCACTATCTTCCCTTTCTGAACATTTTTCTGAGTGAAAAGGAAAAGCTGTCCCATGTACATGCAGTAGGGAATACGCAAACACAGCTGAAGATAGCTGGATGGTGTCCCTACCGGATAGATACCAGTCTAATCATCTATGGAGAGAGATTCATAGATTTTAAGGCCAGAAGAGATCATTGTGGTCATGTACTTTGACTTCCTATATAACACAGGCCAGAGATTATCAACCTTTATACTGCCCAGTTGAACAGATGACAACCTGCAGAGGCCTTCTTGGAGAGGGCATTTGCCGTCTCTTTAAAATAATTTTATTAGCCACCTACCTATCATAGGCTGGAATAAAACCTGCTTTAAACAAGGCTGCTTCCAAAACAAGAGTGGAAGAGCCACAAGAAGGATGCAGGGCCTTGGTACATGCTGACTGTTCTCTTAGAAGGTACGTGCAATCTTTCCCTGTTGATCTAATTTTCTGCTTAAGGAAAGACTCATTGGGGTTTTGCCGAGAATGTCAGCCTTCTCCAGTGCCAGCAGCAAACCTGAGGAAACGGGCCAAGCTATGCACGTAATCAAATCATGAGCTCCATTAATGTCCAAACCCCAGGACTTGGAAATGGCACTAAAGCCCAAAACACATGGTAAGGCCAGAGCGTGTACTGAGTAACAGATGTCTTGGAGCGTTCGGAAGCCAACCCCCATCCCTAGGCTTCAGACCCGAGCGCCAGCCCAAGTCGCAATTTCAAAGCTCTGTTTATGCAGCTATTTTTAGAGACCTGGGGTGGGCCCTGATAGCCCGAGTCTGTCGATCTGGGCTGGGAGGCTCACTCCCACTCCCTCCAGAATGCCGTGTAGACGAACTCTAACAAGCTACTTGCACCCTTTACCTCAACAGACATGCATTCAAGTGCTAGAGTTGGGTCAGACCGTTCTCTGAGATCCCGCACAGACCACCCAGAAGAATGTTCCACCGCGAAGATTTTGAAACCAAGCTCGTTTAGCTGCTAATCCGGTAACTGCCTAGTGACTGCTTGAACAGCTTGCAAGCTGTCTCCACGAGCCATTCTACGATTCGGGAAAGTCACAAGCCTGTGGCCCAGTTTCAGGAGCGTGGCAGAAGTCCCTCACTCCTCCCCAGCCCTCGGAGTCGATTCCTCTAGCCACCATTGCTCTGATGGCCTAGGGAGGTTTCTCTCTGAAGGGGAAAAAGGGCTATGCTTGTAGCTCTTGTTGCTTACAGTGTTGCTCTTTTCTGACTCGTGTCCTCCTCATCCTCTCTGGTGAGTCGGTCTGTGTTGCCTATGCCAGTAGCTGGGCCAGTATGTGACAGCAGCCTGACTCCACAGCTCCCCAACTTCCTTTGAATTGTGGCCAACACCCAAACGAGGCTGGCAGCACCCCCCGACCTGACGCGTCTGAGGTGGCCGTGGAAGGTACTGATGTGCGTTTCCATTCGACCACTGAAGATGGCCGGCTTCTGGTTCCTTTGTCCCAGTGGTCGCCTGCTTCATGTTAGTGAATCTATTGTCCTCGTGAAAGAGGAACCGGCTCACTTGCTCTCCTCTGTGCGGCCCACAAAAATTCCAACAGCAGCCACGCCCTGCGCCCCCCTGAGCTCCACGGGACATTGTTGGCTTTCCGCGCAAGCTGTTTTTTGCATTGATTCTCAGGGCCAGGCTTTGCATCCTCATGACTATGGCTCTGTCCCCCCCACCCAGTTATATCAGGTCTGTGAGTGTTGATGGATCTCTGGAAGCACTGAGGCACCTGCATTTCCACCCACCTTCTACCCCCACTGGTTTTTCCATTGTCTTTTCTGTAGGCTACTGCCTGCCTGTTCGGTGACCTTCCTCACTGCTCTGGCCGCTGGCCATTTTAAACAATTAAAGACCGGGCGGAGGAATTTGCCATGCTAAATGACTTCCTCTCTTTGGGGAAAAAAGGTCTTTATACCCAGCTTGATATTGATACAACTTGGAGCCATTGCCTGACATAGTCATTGCCTTTCTATTTCCTTTGTGAAGCAAACCATTTCTGTGTATTTCCGGAAGCTCCATTATAATTTCCCCTGGTTTAACTTGACCTGTTACACATTTATTAGAAATCCAGGGCACCTCCTCAGAATCCTTTTGGGGGGGTCTCTTCTGGGTGCTTTGCTTTAAATTCAGGAAACAGAGTGAATTTGGTTAAAAATCTTTAATGGGTTGAGGCTTCTTTTCAGGAGGCTCCCCTCACGTAGTGTTTCCTTTAGATGTTATTTCTGTAAAAAGAGAGCTCTGCAGTTCCTCGGTTCTGAATCAGGGTGTGTGCATTAAGGAAAAGTCTCCTGAGTAAGATCAGACAGATTCCAAAGAAAGTAGAAATCAGTCCTACATTCTCCGGAACAATGGGCCTGTATGTTTTCTTGATTCTGCCGGATGGTGCTTGTATGTTTCTGGTTTTACAGTGTCCCTGTAGCTGCATGGAACATGGAATCCAGCGTCACTGCACTTGTCACTCCATCTATTACTGCTCAACAAGGTGCCGCGTGTTGGCTGTCCGAGCAGCCTTCAGGGTCCCCTAGTTCAGCCCCACCGCTGTGTCATGAGTTAGCTTAGTTGGAACTGCAGAGCAGGGCGGGCAAGGGCTTGGATTACAGCTCCATGCTCAAAGTGGTTTAGCGGTTTGTGTGTATTTGTGAGAAGGGAGTAAAAGCTTGAAAAAGGAACTATTGTACACATGGAAGAAAGAGAGAGAAAATGCTGCTTGTGGAAGTGAGAGGGAGAGGATAAAGGAGTTTAGAAACATGGTAAGTAGATCTCTGCGAACAGGCGCTCGTCTAGGCACAGGAATGGGCTGTGCAGGGTGTATGTAGCTGCTGTCCGGGGTTGAGGGGGGAGCCTGAGCTAAGCTTAGAAAGGGAAGTGTGGGGGTTTGGGTATTTTTTCCATTAAAACATATTTGAACAGAAAGAATAAATGTAAAAAAGCCCCACACTTGTCTATGGCTTCGCTCAGCTGGATACGTTGTGCCTGGAAGGATGCAGAGCTGTTCTCAGAGAGGAGTTAGGACTGAGACATCTCATGTGATAGCCACAGGGCTGGAATGGAACTGAGACTTTGTGTCATTGCTCTGTATGTATCCCAGATGTCAGCGCTGGTCCTTCCCCTCCTCCGTGTTCTGCAAATGCAAAGCTGTGAGTGTCTGAAGAGCTGTGTCCTGCCAGAGCACCAGGCTATTGCTGTCACTTTTCCTTCATTGACTCGAAAGTTTTCACTTGCATTTAAAAAAAAAAAAAAAACCCAAGAAGTTTCTGGTTTTCAGCCTGATCTAATTTCAGTGGGATGAGCAATTCTTCTCCCCTTCCCCCCCACGTACACTAGGAAAACCAGACTGGGCCTTGTGCTTCGTTCTCTGATTAGGTTTGATTCCACCTGTGGCAGGAGCGTGCACATTCCCAATTCAGTAATAATGTTAACCCTCCCTATGCTGAAGTCCTCCCGATCGGGAGCATGTTCCAACTGCTGCTGATTGTCTCTTACCTGGCTGGTTTTGAGTGACCGTGTGGATTTGTTTGCACTATTTCAGAATGTCATCTGGCTTTGTATTTGGTTTGTTTGTATGCTATCGCTGTTTTGCAATGACTTTGTTTTGGCATTAGTTATGTAGTGTCCGTCTTAGTTTAGTAATCGGTGCATCTTCTGCCGGCTTACCACATTCTGCCTCTACGGGGAGGAACTGGAAGATCTCGTAGGACATTTCTCCCTCTGGCTGCTCTGGTACGATAGATTTTGAGTGTTGTGAGCTACTCACTCTCACAGGCTTGACCCAAGGTCTAAGAGTGCAGTTAAGAAAGTGGTTGGACGCAGAAGCTGCAGGGAGTGCCTTTCCAACAAAGAGTCAATAAAAACACTGAGCAGGGACACGATGACCTTCAAGATGTCAAGTGTCCTGTAAAAACAAACAAACTACTGAACGTTTTTAAAAAGAGGGTGTGGGAGCTGCTGAAGCTAAGAGGAAGCAGAGCACGTTACCAGGCCAGTACGTTGCTTCCATCGGTGCTAACGGGAGCTTCTTTATTCTTGGAGAAGAGAACAGACTGCCTCTTAACATGAGGACCATTTCATAAAATTCCTTCCCCCTCGTCCCCCCACAGGAGATAGACACCACATTATGTGTGACCTACATCTTCCTAGGAAAAGAGCACAATTACATGGTCAAAAGCATCTACACAGAATTTGTGGGCACAATTCCCTCAACTGCAGGTGCAATTACAGTACCGCGTACCTGTCTTACAAGCCATCTGCATGTTGATTCCCCAGGATTGGATGCAGTCCCAGTCATTGTTTATGCAAATTTAGACATTTGCCCATTTCTACAAATCCGACCCCAGCGTGTCTGAATTTGCAGTTGAAGAGATTCATAGGCTTTAAGGTCAGGAGGGGCCATTTTGTTAATCTACGCTGACCTTTTGCATAACACAGGCTGTAGAATTTCACCCAATTATTCCTGCATCTTGCTCAGTAATTTATAGACTGTACTATAGCATATCTTTTAAAAAGACATCCAATTTTCCACATCCCCCCCGGCAATTTGTTCCAATGGCAACCTACTCGTACTTTAAAAAAAACCCTCACATCTTATTTCCTGTTTGAACTTTCCTGATTTTCATTGCCAGTCACTGGATCTTGTTCTGCCTTTGTGAGATTAAGGAGGCTTCTGCTCTCAGAAATCTTTCTTCCCATGTAGGTGTGGGTCGACTGATCAAGTCACCTCTTAAACTTCTCTTTGTTTAGCTAAATTGATTGAGCTTCCTAGTTTCTCACTGTAAAGCAGGTTTTCCAGACCTGGAATCATTCCTGAGACTTTTTTCTGAACTGGTTAGGTAAATAAGTAGGCATCCTTAAAAACAGGTCTACCGAAAGTTGCGCATCGCAGGGGTTCAGTGCACCTCCACAACCCTAATGTGCCCCTCAGAGTTGAGTGCAGCGCCCAAAAGATGGATTCAGGAAGTAACATGGCCAGACACTTGGATTACATGATCCAAAGCCTTGGAATAAAGTAACAGAGACACTATCTATTGGACTAT
Organism: Mesoclemmys tuberculata; assembly: GCA_007922155.1. Classification (NCBI taxonomy): domain Eukaryota; kingdom Metazoa; phylum Chordata; order Testudines; family Chelidae; genus Mesoclemmys; species Mesoclemmys tuberculata. The sequence goes on along the minus strand of ML675628.1, from coordinate 1,482,977 downwards.
CTATTCTATTGGACTAATTCTCAAAGCATTTTTACAACCCAGCAATTTATCATCTTTGCTGTGAAACTGACATAACAACTTTATTTTCCTCTGTGTATGTATAATGATCTTTTAAAATAAATATTAGTTTAGTTAAAGCATTGGTTATAAGCGTGTATTTGGGTAATGTCTGAAATAGTCATTGACCTGTTTGGTAATGTGTCCAGTCCTTTGGGATTGGTAATTTTTTTTTTTTTTAACATATGATGGGTAAAGATTTTCAGTAATCTCCAACATGTTTGACTTGGCTGGCTGGGTGAGAGCCCAAGGTTGGACGGTTTCAAGGGAACTGTGTTTTTGATTTCTAAGTGACCACTTAGGTGATGTAGAAACTGTTGCTGGCTTGGAGACTCTAATTTTTGGACTTAACCAACCAATTTATGGGAATTGTGTGTCCCCCTTCTTTGCAGTTTGCACTAGCAGAGTCTCAGTGAGGCCAATGTGGCTGTAGCATTAAGAAGAGGTAGGTTGTAAGAAGGGCTTTAGTATGATCAGGTTCAGAGAAATGAAGAGAAGAGGGGAAGGGAATTCCAAAGAAGTGGAGCTAGGAGAGAGGGAATGCAGCAGTTAGAAATGGCACTGGCAAGGTGACTCACAGGAAGGAGATCGGAACGGATGAATGAACAGAGCCTGGAGATTGGAAGTGACGAAGGAGAACAGGAACTGAAATGATTCTGGCGTCAGTATGAAATTTAAGAGTGGAAGTTTTCAAGTGGCGGTGGATGACTAGGAAACCGGTGAGGGGAGTGTGAACAAAAATGAGATGTGCTGTGCAAGCTTTAGCGCTGACTGAAATTTGCTGGAGAGAGGATTCTGGGATGGGACTGCAGATGGCGTTGTACAAATGGAGACAGGCACATATATTGATGTGGGCCAGGCTGTCCGCTGTCTCCAAAGTAAGTCTGAAAAGCAGCTATAAAATTTCCTGCCCGCTAACCTAGCTAGCCACAGTTTTAGGTGCCTATTTTTTCTTCTGGGATGGAGTCTGCTATTTTTAGCTTACTCTAACATATGACCTATCATGTACATCTTAATTAGGGACTTTGCAGATGTAGCTGTCATGGAGTGACTGGGAGAGACGAGATGGCATGTTAAAGGACCAGGGGGCAGTGGGAAGGAACGTGCTCACTCTGGGATGTCTGGATCATTGAATGGTTCCGCTCAGAGTGGGGTTTTCGAAGAGTTGCACATTTTGACAATCTTCTAGATTGTGCTTTAGCCCTTTGCATTCCCCCCGAGGCAGCTGGGAGCCCAGATATTTGAAAACGCTGGCACCCTGGGTTTTTTCCAGTGAGAATAAACGTCTGTGCATGTAAAGAGTCAAGGTGGGTGAGATATTATTATTTTCTTGGCCCATGTGCTTGTCAAGCAGTTGTGGTGCATTATGAGGTGCTGGAGTGTAGTGTGCTTGGCAAACGTGTGTGTGCATGCTGACTCTATCAGCCTGGGCTTACAAGGCCATACAGCATGGGGTAAGAGGCAGCATCGTCCAGGGGCTAGTAACCCTAGTTCCTATTCCTGGCTCTGCCACAGACTTCCAGTGTGACCATGGGCAACTCACTTCCCCTTGCCTGGCCTCTGTTTTCCCTCCCACTCTTTGTCTGTCTCTACTGTTCGCTCTGCAGACTTATTTGGGGCAGGGACTGTCTCCTCCTGGCTGAGGTAACTGTCAGTGATCAGGATGTCGGCTGTGACCGTTGAGGTAGCAGCCGATGGGACATCGGGCAGTCAGTTTCTTCACTGTAGTGTGGTAGGCCCAGCGGGCAACCTAACTGGATAGAGTTTCCCGAGTGAGGATTGGGAAAACTGAAAATACAGTCAATCTGTGACGGGAGCTGGATGTTCCCTTCCTCTCTGGCTCTCTCTGCCCCCCTTCTTCTCGCTCTTCCCTTTCCACTGTCTCCCCACAGGAGTGGACACCTCTTGTCTCCAAGGTGTCTGGTCTCAGGTAGAGAGCCAGTTAGAGCTCCCCTCTTTGGAGACATACAGGGCTGCTGCGTTAGTTCCTTCTCTCCAGCCTCCTCTCTGCTTGAGGGAGGGTCACCTGGCAACGGGGCAGCAATGCTTTTGGGATGTAATGATAGGTCCTGGTTGGGCCCAGGTACGTTTCACAGCTAAGGGGGTTGAGGGGTGACATTATATAGCCTAGATTTGGAAGAAAAGGGCTATAACAAGAGCCGAAGTGGCAAGGGGTGAGGCTGTTTGGGTGGCTTTGTTTGGTTTGAATCTTACTTTTTTTAAGTCAATAAAGAAAATCCCCAAACCAAGGACTGGAGCTGTACAGTTACATGGTTTCACCTTCCCCAGCTGGTGGTTCCGTGCACCAGCTTACAGGGGTTTCCCTACGGTCCAGAGTAATACACATGGCTCTTGTGAACTCCGCTGGAGGTCAGGGTTATCCACACGGGTGTACTGTTGTAGGGATCCCAAGCGCCACGCCGTGGATGATTGCGCACAGGGTACACAAGGGCACAAGGCAGGAGTATGTCACCCATGATTCTCCTCCAGGGCCCTTATCTGCCCAGTGACCTCCTTTAATGCCAGTCTTCTTATAGGTTTTGGTAGACAGGCCTGGGTTCATCTGGATCCCACCTGCAGCTCAACAGGGTATAATTTCCTTATTCTCTGCCCATACGAATGTACTTTACGATGCCCCAACCCCTCGTTCCTTCCTGGCAGGGTCACCAGGGCAGCTTGGCAGGAAAATTCTAACCACAGGGTAACCCCCGTTGACTTGCCAGATGATTGGAGACGCCCAAGGACTAACACAGTGGCACACAGGAGAGTCAACGGAGTAACTGGACTAAACAGGAAATAAATACGCCATAACATAACCGGCTGAAACATTACTCTGAGTCACTGCTCCTCTCCCCATTCAGATACTACCAATGAATTTCCCCAGTCCTGTGCCCCAACAGAGCAAGAGTAAAACGTAGTGGCCCGTTAGTCCGTACTGCATAGGGGCTGGTGACAATGAGGTCTTCTCCGGCAGCAATAAGCAATTTGGCTGACTGGGTTCAGCAGAGCTCCAAAGACTCGCATGTGGGATAAGGTGTTCAGATTGAACAAGCAGCGGGTAATAAAATCCCCAAACCCTTCCTCCATGGCCTGAGGGGACAGCTCACGGAGCAGGGGTGTCCCCCGAGCAATTTCCCTGACGATTGCCAGGCTCAGAGATGGAGCTGGACTCCTCAGAGACCGCAGAAGGGCCGCTGATCATGGCTGGCGGGGTCCTCTTCATGCAGGAGTCAGGCTGCTTTAGTTCCCGGGTTTCCCCTCCCTGCAAAGGGACACAGGGCTCAAGGTGCAAGCGATAATCTCTCTCCTAAAAACCCCCGCTCGCCGGCCCGGTGCTCAGATACACGCCCCGCAGGCGGGCAGCCTTGTGTAAGCAGCCAGAGCAAGTTTGCGGGCGGGTCCCCACAGGCCAGTTCTCAGGGAACCCTGCGTGCCCCCTTGGACCCACGAACTCACCACACAGTCGGTCCTGCCCTTTCAGGGCCTGGCTCCAGACCTCTCCAGAATGGATCCTCCCCTCTCCCAGCACTGCGGGGGGGCAGGCATCCCTCTGAGGACCTTCCTTATAAGTCAGGCTCGCTCTGGGCTTCAACTCGGACACTGCCCTGTGATCCTCCCCCACGCCAGCAGGGCCCCCTTGCTCGAAGCAGCATCTTTCTCTCCTCTCTCGCTCGGGGCTGCCCCGCAAACTGAGTCTGCCCTGGGCCCCCTCCAGCCTCTCCCTGAGCCACCAGCCCCCTCAGACCCCAGGAGCCAGGTGAGCGCCAGTGGGGTTGCACCGCTCACGCTGCCGGCTGTGATGTGGCTGCTGGGTCAGCTGGGAATAGTCTAGCGGTGCGAATTGTTCAGGCCGCTACCGCTGGCTGGTGCCTACAGCAATCAACAGCAGTGTGCAAAAATAGCGACGCTCGCGTCTGAGCAGAGCTGCCGCGTAAACCCCTGTCGAGTTAAACAAGACACCCGCAGAGCTCCTGCCTGCTGCGCCAACCTGAAGCTCCCTCGGACAAATTCAGAGGGCAAGATTCTGTGCCCTGGCCGTCCTCTTTGTGCCACTCGGGTGGTGCACGGGGCGTGGAATGTAAGAATGGCCGTATCTTCCTTGGGGGGATTCCCCCAGAGCCAGAACGTCCCAACGGAGCTGAGGTGGGGTCGCCAACTCCGTCTCACCTTGCCCCCCTGCACTCGGAGGTAGCTCCGGCTGCATTGCGCAGCAGGGAAGCAGCATGGCCGGCCCGCAATGCTCTCTAGCTACCCTCTGCTGGTGGGCAGTCCCTCGAGGGCCATTCTTGGCTGGCGCAGCTCTCATGCTTTTACACAGGCTGGGGAGAGGATGAGAGAACCATAGCTGAGTCCCCGGGTGTCCTCTTCGCTACCGCCCCAACCGAAACACTGGGCCCACAGTTTCTACAAGGAGTTTATCTAGCGCTTCAGAGGACGCTGCGCGCACAGTTCTGGGCTCACAGAGGGTTTTGGTGACAAACGGCGGCCGCTCTGACCAATAAATATAGAGTTGCTTTTCAAACACACATGAACACGCTGCACTAGAGCAGTCACGGCTGCTCCCGGTATAATTAACTTTTCCAAATGTGGCCACTGGTTTGGGGTGCTTCCGCGTTTGGGAACTTTAATCACCGTGAATGTCTCAGGTTGGACACCCACAAACTGCAGCACCCAGAATCACTGGCCACTTCTGAAAAATTGGCTACTTAAAATAACCCCCTGGACCTAGTGGGATTAGGACATTTCCCCTGATATTCCAGCAAGATTCTGGAGTTCTGTTCTTCACACCCTCTAGTCTACGGGCAGAACTGGCCACCATTGTGCTAAGTGGGCCAGCCTAATAGTGCGGTGACAGCACAAGTTCCAGCTTGCTGCTTCTGGGCCCTTGCCCCAGCAATGAAGAGGACATCTACCTGTGCAGATGTCTCCAGTCTCCATCAAAAAAGGCAAAGGAGAGGATCAGTCGGGGCCCTCAATGTGCAAAATAAACAAGGACCAAGATTAGCTGTTTATGCCCCCTACTCCTCCCTCCCCGCATTTTTCTGGCAAATGGTGTGGCAGCTGCATCGTGAGGGCATCTCTCTGCATGTGGACTGGTTCGCATTGGAAATAATCCCTGACTATTGAGGGGAAGGATGGACCAGTGGGTAGAGTGCTAGCCCAGCTCTGCCAGAGATTCCTGGTGTGCCCATGGGAATGTCACTTCATTTGTGCCTCAGTTCCCCACCTGAGCAATAGGGATAATGGCTCTGCTCTGCCTCTCAGGGGTAGCTAAGGAGAAATGCATTGTGAGGTGCTCAGATACTATGGGAATGGAGGCCACATAAGGACACTGAGTAAATAGATAATGGTGCTTCCTCTATTCTGCGTTGGGAAAGTTTATTTCTTTTCTCACTTGGCTGGCTTGGCGGGGCCTAGACTGTAATTCCAGATCGCTCGCAGGAGGCAGTCAGCAAGAAGGTAAAATTTAGATTAAACAGAGCAGTTTACAGAGGAAATGCCCAATGCTGTCTCAGGGGAGAGTACTGATAGTCACTAAATTTGCACGGCGCTGCCGATGTTCCTCACTTCTGTAAGGTTGGGGAGATGCTCTGTGTTCTTGTCTCTACCTCAAACCGTGTCACACAGCGCCCGTGGGCTCTGCCGGGGTGGTAGTGTATCACAGTGCTCTGGCTGACCCCTGTGTCTTCTGACACATGGGCTCAGGTAGCAGCTCCAGGCTGGGAGGAGCAAAGGATGGCTCTGAACGGAAAACATAGTCTTACTGTGATCCTTCAGTTGTGTTTCTTCTGGGGTGGAAAGGAAGTGGCAAAGGGAATCACAAAGATCTTTAAGTATCAGGGAGCCTCTTTTTTTTGTTTCTGTGCCAGAGCAATGAGTGAAATGCTGGACCACAGACAGACAAAGCAGGGAAAGCTTTAATCCAGTGCACATGGAGCTAAGGTGAAAACATCTCCTCTAGCATGTTGAAAGTAACTATTTGTGTATCCATGATCTTCCCTTTTTCCTTTAAAACTTGATGGGTGAATTTGGTGCTCCTAGTAACCATAACAATAGTGGCTAAAGTCAGGCAAAATTTGGACAGGGGACATACAAACACTTCACATAACTCTCTTCTAATGCATCTCAATCTGGACTTGCAGGATTCACTTCTGTTTGTGCTCGGCTTCCCCAGAGTTTGTCAATGCATATCAATGATATGCCTCATGCTCTGCTATTCCAGCCGTAGGAGAGAATGTGCATAAGACAGATTTTTTTTCTCAACTGCATAGTGGTTTTGTGTGTAATATTATTGGAAGTTGTCAGGCAGTGCTATTCTATTGAATACACAATCTGTTGATAATTCTGTTGGATACAGTATAATTAGTCAATCTTAGCGGAACGTTTGCATATTTTCAGTTGTGGTGCATTTCTTTGTAGAAGCAGTTCATCTCAGTATTGCAGAACATTTCCTGGCTTAATCTCTCTGATGGCTTTTTTTCTTTGGTGCTGCATTAACATCTACTGAACCTACAAGATGTACCCCTCTTGTGACCTCAAATGTAAAAAAGTATGTGAAAGTTCATAAGATGTTACAATAACCCTGAAAAATAGGTGAAATTGTTTATGATGTTAAATGTTATAAGAAGTGGAAGAGAGCCAGACAAATAAGCTGTATCTGGTCTAAATCAAAAAAACCCATGTTACTATACTCCAAGACTGTTAAAATTATGCTTGGTAAAAACATGGAACCAGCTGTAATAGACCAAAATTGGTGTGGTGGCCATTAGACCTAATTGATGGACAACGTAATGAGGATGAAATGAACTATGACACCCACTTTTTCCCTTTTGGGGGTTTCTTATAAAGAGACTTTGGAAAAAAAAGATCAGTTCGGTTCTTTTTATCATCTCCCATCCCACCATGCGTTTTAGCTCACCTCCCTTCATCTTGTCTTCCCCCAGCTCATCCCCTGAACTGCCAGAACTGCAACACAGAGTTCTTCATCAGATGATTAAGAGCTCTCTGTAAGCTCAAAAACTTGCCTCTGTTGGTGAAGGAGACTGGTCCAATAAAAGACATTCCCTCACCCACCTCGTCTCTGTAACATCCCAGGACCAACATGGCTACAACACTGCAAATCCCATTATCATGACATCCAATCCTCAGCCCATCAGTGGGGATATCAAAGTGTGAGCACTGCATAGGCACATGGGATCCTGTATTGTCTTCCCTTCCCTTGTGCGTTATTTTTCTGCCCCCTTTCTTTCCTGCTAGCCTATCTCTCACTCTTAGCTGATTTCAGGATTCAAGGAAAAGCCATGCAGTATTCATCCAAGCCTGCCTGATCTAAAAAGAAAAGATCCAATCAGATGACACCCCATTCAGACTGTAAACCAGAGTCCATTCAGCAGGTGTTGTGGTTGATTTGCCAGCCAAAGCATCCACTCGTAACTAACCAGCAGATCAGTGTTCCAAGAACATAATAAAAAACTGTATTTCACCCGCCTTTTCTATCCTGTCTCCTCTGTACCTTGTGTCTGTTTACTAAGAACAGGATAAGCAAATTCCCTGTATGCATCAGGACTGAGTAAAATTAACCTCTTTCCTTTTTAGCAAAGAAAGTTCTGAAAATTAAGAAATTTTTCTTCCAAAAGGACAAAGACTTTAAACATTTTAACTAAATTTGTTTTACATAATCACTCAACCACTGTTTCAGTATAAATACCCGCACTCATTTCTAATTCTTTCTTGTACTTAATCAAACTTTTAATTTAAATGAATGTTTTAAGTGTTTGCTAAGTAGCCAAGTGAAACTCTGTTTAAAATAACCCTGAACCCACCTGTCACTGTGTAATGTTAGACAGTGAAAGCATTTCTAAATGCCCTCAACTCTGTGCCTTTGAGATCAATATTCAGACAACACCCCGACAGGACACAGCGACTCACAACTAGGGTTGCCAACCCTTCAGGATTGTCCTGGAGCCTCCAGGGATTAAAGATTAATCTTTATTTAAAGATTATGTCATGGGATGCGATGGATCTTCCAGGAACAGGTCCAGCCAAAATTGGCCACCCTAACTCATACAAGGAAATGACAACATTGCATAGTTTCAAAACACGGTATATGATGTGAACACGTTTGCCAAAACCTAGGCTGAGACCAACAAATTTACAGCTCTACACTGAAGCCAGCATTTAACGCTGCCTAAGGGCCCTGTTGTGTTCATGAGGCACAGTCCTGAGAGGGAAAGAGTAAGAAGAGACGCTGCTCCAGGGAGACGTTCAAGAAGGACTGTGCATTAAAACAGTCGGCTCTCTCTGCTCTCCATGCCTCGGCAGCTCTAGCGGCAGACTGGGTGAGGAGACAACTGTTCTGCCTCCTTATGCTCTTTGAGATGGCTTGCACCCCAAGGGGTGCTAGGAGAAAGCAATCCTTTTGCTACCCCAAGCCCAGAATGTGCCTTTGTGCCTTTGCCTTGCACTGGGAATCCAAGGAAGGGAGAAAGCCCATTGCACGCTGCAGCCCTGTACCAGGGCCAGGTGTATTTTAGCCTAACACCAATGCATGCTGCACAGCGATTGTGTGGAGTGCCATAGTGGTACCGACTTGCACGGCTGCAAGCTCTAGAGAAGCTTCTTTCCAAGTAACCGCGAGGAGGATGAACATTTAGCAGGTGCCTGTCCCTGTCAGAGGGAAGAAGGCCGGCTTTGCTGGTGGGGTGGCCGTTATCCACACAGCATATCTTCATTGTGAGGCAAGAGATTAACGTCACCGTTAAACGTGATTTTTCTGGAGGCTTTTAACGGAGAGGCCAAAGCAACAATAGTCACTAACGACGACAGATAAGGAAAGAATGTTTTCTGGGCCAGGCTGGTGCCCAAACTACCAGCGTCCAAGAGAATGCTCCGATCCCAGGCAGCCTAGTCAAAAGGGCCAGTTAACAAAATGCAGGCTCACCCGCTGTAAGGGGATAATTGCTGGGCCTCACCTCTTGCCCAGCCCTTGCTGCAGAGGGTCACCCAGAATTTGAGCTTGAATTTAAAAAAAAAATCAGGCTCCTAGCTCTTGGTCGTGAGGAAAATCTTGCACATATAATCTGAGGAGCTGATACAGTGACATATGCCTGAGCCACGATAGCCCTGCTGGAGTGAATTGCCACATTCCCCTCATGCTGTCCTTAACTCCCCTTCCAAGGGAGCACAGTGTAAATATTAAACCGTAACTATTTCGCTCCTGATCCTTTTAGCAGAACCACTCGCAGAACGTAATTATTCCAACCCTCCGTTGCACCAGAAACCAATAATCCCAACTGGCCCCTGCCCTGACGCCAAGACATTCAGCGGCTCCCAGACAAAAGAGCAGCCACCACAAATGTGTGGTGTAAAAGTACTGAAAAGGGAAGGGCAGCACAAAAACGCATTGGGTATGGCAGTAACGCTCAGAGGCCACTGCGCTAATGAGATCACTAGCCGAGTAACGAGCACAGGGCCCGCTGGACTAGTTAGCTTAATCAATTTCATAGTTATCTGATTAAACCCCTCTATTTTAACACTGGCTGCAGAATCCTAGCCAGTTTCCCCCCGAGGCTGTACATGGGCCGCAAAAGCCTGCCAGTGCAGCCCCTCTGTCTGACCCCACCTGGGGGCACAACCATCAGAAGAGGTTTTCTTTAGTTCCTTTGGCGTTGTCTGGCGGAGGAGATAATACATTCGCTCCCTCCTTTCGAGCTGAAGGACCCATTTCCCAAGAGCAGAGAATCAAGCAGCTCACCCCAGCACCTGAGATATGTGACTGACGAGCAGTGGTTGTGGGAGGCAAGGTGGGATTGCTAGGATAAGGAGGCAGCTACCATTGGGGAGTTATGTAGCCGGCTGATAACGAATGCATATAGCAGGAGTGGGTTAAAATAGTCAAATAATGGCAGGTCTTTTGCCAGTCAGAATCTACTGAGGATCTAACAGGCATAAAGTGAATGCCGAAAATCCACCTTAAGTTTGCACAACCTGTTATGCTCTCAGCCAGGCACGTGCTGTGGGTCTCAGGGCCAAAATCTGCTCTCACTTAGACCAGTGGAACTCCACTACCTTCAGTGGAGTTGAACTGGTGTAACTTAGACCCGACTGTGGTTTGCAATGTGCTGGGGAATTTTGGAAGATTTCCACGGGCCAGCTTTACTCGCACTTCTGCTCTGCTGGAACTTCTGTGCCCCTTTTGTGAACGCCAATGGATCGGGTGGTGTGAAGCAATTGTATAATATGTGCTCCTCCCCAGTATAACTTTATATACTGGCGCGGCCTGTGGTCTGTATGTCCGAGGGAAGAACTCCAGATAGGAAAAGGCTTCATTCTAAAGCTACAGTCTTGCTGTGTGGTTTTGGTGACTATCCAGGAGGGTGATAGTGAAGTGATATTTCTCCATATTTTCTCAGTGCATTTCTCCTTTGGCTGCAGGCCCTTCACTAGCTGGCATTCTCTCTGGGGCAGACTCTCAGAGCTAGATTTAAACCATTGCCGCGCCTATTGAGCTTGATGGATAGTGAATGGCTTGTAGCTTCTTTCAAAGTTGTGCTGTCTCTCTGACTGTATTTACCTTTTGAACAAGGTTCTTCTCAGACTCTCAGGAGACCGATATGCAGACGCGTTCCTGGATGAAGGAAAAAATGCCTGTGAATGTATTCTTCTTTGTGTTTGAGCTTCAGAACCACCCACATTTTGGCATCCGTCCCTTCTGTGCACAAAGATGCCTTTTAGAAATCACTACTTAAATCTCCACCCTTCTTTGATATGTATGGAAATAATGGAAACACGTGAGACTACTCTTGTTCAAAAAGGCTCTAAAGGGAGTATCTCCGGAGCTATATTTACTCCTTTGTAACTAGGAGTTAAGTGAACGTGATCCATTCAGTTTATCAGTGAGTTAGCTGGCTTTTTGGCATGTGTTTTTAACGCTGTATTTGAGTGTGAGAAAAGTTTTCATCCAATTCATGTAAGTCCTGAACATCAGGCCCTGGGAAAAGGAAAGTTTGAGGTCATGATTGTTAAGGTTTCTTTCTTTCCCAGCAAGTTATGATGATGCGGAGGCCATAGAAAAGTTCCGATGAAGGGTTTTGTCACATTATGTATCAATGGGTAGATTTTCCAGAGAGCGCTGCACTCAGCGGCCCCCGTTGTTTGCAGGGGGATCTACTGAGGACTGAGCACGTGTGAGCTTTCCCCTCCTCGCGGCCAGATTTTTCAAAGCACGTTGGGTTCAGTTCAGGTGTTAGCCGCCAAGTTTCCTGAGCTGTGTCTGTCGAGACAACATGTGTCTTGTTGCGGTGACCCAGCATCCGCTCTGTGCTCAAGCAGCTCCATGGAGTGGGTGGCGCGAGACTTCTGGGAGTGGAGGAGCACAAGTGGCTGCCGCAGGAGAGGGCTGGTCTCATGGGGAGGCCGCTGACCATTCTCCTTGTGCTCACAAGTCGCCCCAATGAGGGACTCTTCTGCGCTGGGTGCATCCCCGTGTGGCTGAAACTTTCCTGCAGCTTGTACCCCAGATATGGGCTCCTAGTGTTTGGGATCCCCCGTGGCACATGCTGCCACCGTGCTGCCAGCTGACTTGTCATTTGGTAGCCAGTGATAGGCGCCCAGAAGGAGGGGCCCTTATGAACCAGTTGCTTCACTAGGAGGCCAGCCCTCCCCTCCGAGCATTGCCACTTTGGTGTATTAGTCTGATGGGGCTCGCTCCTTTCCCCTGCGATGTTGTGACACTGGCATTACAATATTGTGCAATTGCATTGGGCCAGAAGGGATTGTAAGATCACCTGATTTGACCTCCTCTATCTCACAGCCCTTACATTTCACCCCGTTCCCCCTCCCTGAGACCCACAACTTGTGTTTAACTAAAACATGCTTCCAGAAAGGTATTCAGTCTTGATCTGAAGACTTCAAAAGACAGAGAATCAATCACTTTCCTTGGTAGTTTGTTCTAAGGGTTTATCACCCTCTCTGTTAAAAACGGTCTTATTTCTCATTTGAATTTGTCTGGCTTCAGCTTCGAGCCAGTGGATCTTGTTATGCCTTTCTGTGCCAGAGAAATGCATTTCATCATGTAACACAAATAATGATTTATTTAAGTGCTCGCTGGTGTGAAGCTAAAGTTTCCGGTACTGCTCAGCCGTTTTGCTGATGGATTATCTTTCCTTTTTAGCACAGGAGTTTTCCAGTCTGCTGGAAGATGTTCCCAGGCGGGTGTTTGAGTTCCAGGTGTTGGATATTGTAGAAAACCTGCTGAAACTGTGTAATGCTTCTGGCCAAAAGATGTTAAAAATGAGCTGTGTGTCTGACTGAAAGCGTATGACGTGCCTTTGCTGTACCGCCAAGCTGATACAAATGAAGCCTTTTCATTTGCTCTGGTTTCCCACTTTCATTGCTCTCTGGAGATTGCTCTCAATCATTAAAGTCGCCTTCCCCTTGGTGCCAGGGCTTGGTCACAGTGATTGTGTTAGTGCTTCTTGGCATGTCACACTGTGCTGATGTCTGGAGCTGGGAGCAAACCCAGGGTTATAATTAGTAGCAATGAGATGAAATCAAACAAGGGCAATAATGTGTGCTGAATAGCAGGAAAAAAATCCTAACAGTGAAATCTGTTAGCCCACAGCATCTCCTGAGACACTACTTAAGGAAAGGAATGGAAGTCCTATAATTTGTATCATTTCAAAGTGGATCTGAGAGTCTAGGGAGAATCCTGTAATAGCTCACTGGAGGTGGATTTATGATCTAGAATAAGGTTCCAGGAATCTCACTCTGTGTTGCTCTGGAGCCTAGAACGTCTGTTGAGTCAATGTGAAGTGATGGTAGCAGTTACAAGCATGGTTGAGCGCTCTTTTGTCCATAATACCACCAGAATGAATGATCACTGGATTTTGTGGTCTGTATACATCCAATTTTTAAGTTTTGACTTTCACAGTCAAAACGAAAGGGCATACGGCGCAGGGTACCGCAGAGATGGGTCCAGTTCTGTTCAATATCTTCATCAATGATTTAGATAATGGCATAGAGAGTACACTTCTAAAGTTTGCAGATGATACCAAGCTGGAAGAGGTTGCCCATACTTTGGAGGATAGGATTAAAATTCAGAATGATCTGGATAAACTGGAGAAATGGGTCTGAAGTAAATAGGATGAAATTCAAGAAGGACAAATGCAGAGTACTTCACTTAGGAAGGAACAATCAATTGCAGACATACAAAATGGGAAATGACTGCCGAGGAAGTAAGACTGCGGAAAAGGATCTGAGGGTTATAGTGGATCACAAGCTAAATAGGAGACAACAGTTTTCAAATACCAGTTTTCAAATACTTAAAAGGTTGTTACAAGGAGGACGGTGAAAAATGGTTCTTCTTAACCTCTGAGAATAAAGCAAGAAGCAATGGGCTTAATTGCAGCAAATGTGGTTTAGGTTGGACGTTAGGAAAAACTTCCTAACTGCCAGGGTCATTAAGCAGTAGAACAAATTACCTAGGGAGGTTGTGGAATCTCTTTGATTGGAGGTTTTTAAAAACAGGTCAGATAAACACCTGTCCGGGATGATCTAGTTATTACTTAGTCCAGCCTGGAGTGCAGGGATGGGACTAGATGACATGTTGAGGTCCCTTTCAGGTCTCCACATCGATTAATTATATATTTGTTTTATTTATATTCGTATCTTTCACTATTTATACTGCAATGGCACCTGGCTGCCCCACTCGCATTGTGCCAGGCGCTGTACAAACAAATAACAGAGGGACAGTCTCGTGAATGACGTAGGGGCAAAGAGAGGCATGGGCCCCCCCCAGTAATCATTGGAGGCACAGAACTCCTTTGCCCGGGGCCATGGTGGCGGGGCAGACGGGAGACCAAGCTCCTGCTCGGGCTGGGGGGAAGCTTTTCCTGGCGCCAGAAAAGGGGAGGAGGGAAAATTGAGCTCCTCCCTGAGCTGGGGAGAGAAGGAGGGAAGATTGAGCTCCTCCCAGGTTAGGGGGGACACAGAAATGCCCCTCCAAAAGGGGCCAGAGTTAAATTTCTGGGCACGCCCCTGGCCCCACAAAGATCTCGTGAAAACATGGCATTGTGTGTTCGGTTTGCGATTGCACCCCCTGCAGTTGAGGTGGGGGACAGCACAGCAGGAGCAAGAGAAGGGAGAAGGGAATGGAGGGGAGGGGAGACGCCCCATGGGCCGGCGGCTGGTGAGGCTGGCTGAGTGAAACAGGCAGAGCAGGAGGAAGGGGGACCAGCAACCAATATCAATACAGCGACAGGAGCAAACCGTCCCGGGGCCAGGGTCAGAGCTGAGTGACTGACAATGACAGGAGGGGCAAAGCCTCCTACCTGCTGATGCTGCTCCTGTGTGGCTACTGGGCTTGGTGCCCTGTATGGGTCCTTCTGGGTTTGATAGTGCTCAGGGGGGCAGGAAGGCCTGGACTTACCCCATGTGCACTTGGCTGGAGCTGGGGAGCCCTGGGTTCATTCCCTGCACTAGGCAGCTCATTCCATGCCCACTGTACAGAAGGGAGGCAGGCTCCTTGGTTCTCCAGGCAACCCTGCCTTCCTTTTCCAGCACTGCAATCCCCTGGCGTGGCCTTTACCAGCACACACGCAGATCTGCAGGCGGGGCAGCCGCTGGGATTAATGTCGCATAAGAGCAAATTCACCTGCTACTGCGCTGTAAAGAGCATCGGCTCTCGCTGCAGCCTCGTGCCAGTTTTCAGATGCTGCATGCCCCTCAGGCTGAAGGCACGGGGCTTTGCAGCCACGTGCCAGTTGTTGTGTTGACGCATGCTGCTTGCTGCCATGTGCCAAAAACTGTCCAGCACAAAGTGTGCCAGCAAAAGGAATGTGGGTGCAGCTGACTGGCGGATGCCTCCGGTCGTCACCCCTTCTCTTCCTCAGAGCCAACGGTTCCAGCTCTTAAGCTGGTGCCTGGGCGAAGAAGTGAACAACAGCCCCTGGGTCTGCTTTTCATTGCAGTGGGAAGATATGGGTTGGTGAAAGCTTGTGCCACATGTTAAATCCAAAGGCCGTCGGCCTGCCTGCACCCAGTAGAGAGGCGTGTTAGGGGAAGTACATGACTTTGGCAGCAGAAAGCCCTTCTTGTCATCTGGAAATCCAGGCGGCTTCCAATCTATTCTGCTCTTCAGCTCCCTGCAGATGTTACAGTTGCTGCCTGTGTTGGGGCATGGTATCATGGTGTTTTTACAAAGTGCCGAGGATCCCAAAACTCAGCGTATGTACAGAAGCAGGGCCTCATGTCTGAAGTGCATTCTGGAAAGCGAGTGCCTCATCTGAATTTGGTTTTAATTAAACCAAAGATTGCAAGCTAATCGTTTCCGAGGGTTTGTTTTTCTGCAGTGTCTGTAATGATGATCCTGCATATGGTACTCGGGCGCCTCAGTAATTTGTGGATTTAGCCCTTGGTGCCTGGAACCATTTCCACTGAGGGTGGTGAGGGGGAAAGGTTGCTTTCATCCAGTGCAGAGATACAGGTTGATAGACATGAGGAGCTGCATGTCCTATGAGAGCAGCTTGGAGTTCTCTCCAGCAGTACAGCGAGTTGCTATCCTCGTACTGTAGGCAGCTCAATCTCACTTCTGTTAGCAGCTGATGTCGGCAGACTGCTTTCTGGGATCTTTTCTGGAGCAGGACTGCGGGAATGTGCTCTGGGGGTCCATTTTCTCCAGGAATGCTTTGTGTGCATGTATTTGTCTGAAACCTCACGGGCCGTGTTTGCATCTCTCCTGCCAGAGTTCTTCGCCCTCTTCCGCTCACGCCTCTCGGGGCTGCAATCTTCACTTACTCTCTGCGCTTGTGCAGAATCTGCTTGCAAGTACAATGTGGCTCCAGGTTTGGCAGGTCACTGCTGTGTCAATTAACTTCTGGAGTGAAAAAGCCTCTGTTTCCTTTTCCTGTTCAGTAGCTGCTCTTTCTTCTCCACGAGCATCTGGATTTTTTCCTGCCCACTCTCCGTCCTTTACCCCAAACGTGGCCGCTGCCTGTGATGTTGGTTGGAGCAGCAGTGAGGCAGGAACTGCACTGGTCATTGGCTTAAGCTCCTTGTATTTTAGACACATAATGTTGGCCTCTTTCAGCCCCTTCCAGAGGCTGTTTCCTCCGGACCCTCTGAAAACTAAATGAATAGGTAGACCAAAGCAGCAGAATCCGCAGGATGGAGAATTGGCTTACGGAGCACAGTCAATTGGCTGCCCAGAGAGATTCAATTAAGCCATCAGACACATCAGCTGGTTGCAGCTGCCATGTATTTACTTAGGAAAGCGCAGCTCCGAGGCAGCATCTGATTTTCAGGGAAATTTTGCTTTCGACTTTCTCTCCCAGTTGGGCTTGCCTGACCCACAAGGAGATGAGGAGGACTTGCCCAAAGCCCCATGGTGAGTCCGGGACCCAGCAGGAACAGGACATATCCTTCAGGGAGCCCTTACCATGAATGGTGCCAGCTTCCCAAATGGACTCCTAGAATGGCTTTAGTTCGACCCACAGGACGGTGCCTCGGGCACAACTCGAGAGCTGCTCCAGATCCATCGCCCTGTCGAGGAACCCAAACTCAGGGGTCCTTACTTACACGTCCGTTGCCCAGCAGATGGTCCAAATTAGCCAGACAGCCTTCAAAATAGGTTCTTGAGCAAACTAAGAAGTCGTGGGATAAGAGGGAAGGTCCTCCCATGGTAACTGGTTAAAAGATAGGAAACAAAGGGTAGAAATGAATGGTCAGTTTTCACAATGGAGAGCGGTAAATAGCGGAGTCTCCCAAGGATCTGTCCTGGGGACCAGTGCTGGTCAACATATTCATAGATGAACTGGAGAAAGGAGTAAACAAGGAGGTGGCAAAATTTGCAGATAAAATTACTCGAGACCGTTCTATCCAAAGTTGACAGCAAAGAGTTACAAAGGGATCTTAGTGAAGTGGGGGACAAAATAGCAAATGGTATTCAACGTTCATAAGTGCAAAATAATGCATATTGGTAAACATAATCCTAACTATAGATACAAAATTCTGGGGTGCAAATTATCTGTTACCACTAAAGAAAGATCTTGGAGTCATTGTGGATAGTTCTCTGATAACATCTGCTTAATGTGCAGCGGCTGTCAAGAAAGCAAACAGACCGCTAGGAACCATTCGGAAAGGGATAGATAATTGGGCAGAAAATATCATAATGCCACGATATAAATCTCTGGGCTGCACACATCTTGAATACTGTGTGCAGTTCTTGTAACTCCATCTCAAAAAAGATATATTAGAATTGGAAGAGGTTCACAGAAGGGCAATAAAAATATTAGGGGGATGAAACAGCTTTTATACATGGAGAGATTAAAAGAACTGGGTCCATTCAGCTTAGAAAAGAGATGACTAAGGTAGGATACGATAGAGGTCTATAAAATCATGAATGGTGTGGGGAGAGTAAATAGGAAACTGTTATTTACCCCTTCACAGATCACATGAACCAGGGGTCACCCATTGAATTTAACAGGCTTTAGACCAAAGATAGGGAAGTTCTCCTTCAAACAGCACACAACCTGTGGAACTCATTGCCAGGGGATGCTGTGAAGGCCAAAAGCATAACAGGGTTCAAAAAGGAATTAGGTAAGTTCATGGAGGATAGGTCTAGCTATGGCTATTGGCCAGGATGGCCACTGTTGGAACCTCATGCTCTGGGTATCCCTAAACTTCTGATTGCCAGAAGTTGGGACTGGACAACAGAGGATGGATTGCTCAAAATTGCCTTGTTCTGAGCATGCCCTCTGAAGCATCTGGCGGCAGCTGCTGTCTGAAGACAGGATACTGGGCTCGATGGACCATTAATCTGACCCAATACGGCCGTTCTTACAGTCTTATGTCCTTTAAAGGATATCCGTGCTCTCTGTGCCTGGTGAGAGCCAACTGGTCAGTACACATTCCCGTGGTTTGGTATTTATTGTTAATCTCTGCACTATTCTTACATAAGGAACTGAATGGATCTCCTCCCCTTCACAAATGAAACTCCTGCTGTGTGCTGGAAGTCTTGTCCCCCTGTTCACCGTGGAAGCAGCACCTTTATCCAGGCTTTTGGGGATAAGTGTAACTAAAGAGAAGTGGGACTTAGCTATTATCTAGATTCCATATTTGTACTGTTGAATTAAGCGACACTGGCACCATGCAATGGCTATTTTCTGCGTGTTTATTTCGCTAACGGCAGGATAATATGTGCGCTGGATTTTTCTAACATTATAAAGGGTTTTTTGACCCAGTGCCCGTGTTAATAATTGTCTTGTGAAGACTTCCATGGGGCTGCAGAAATGGTCGGAGCTTTTCGGAGCTCTGCACTGTGGCTCATTTGCAGATGTCTTTTTCTTTTGCTTGTAATGGGGAATTTTACAAGTTCAGTGAAAACCGATTTTTAAAAAGAGGCCAGAAAGAATTTTATTCAAAGTGCTTTTTGAAGTCCTGTTTGGAGTGAGACCCGCACGGACAATTTCAGGCCCAAAGTTAAAAGTTTTGAGGGTGTTTTGAACCTGTGGGGCACACAGGAGTTGACTGGAAACTGTTTTGAATTGCTCATGGTGCTACCAACATCCCCTTGCTCTATCACAGCACCGTGGACTCCTTTAGGCGTAATCCAAAGCCACTGTTAGTGGGCTGAGCACAGTGCTGGGAGGCAGGACATCTGCAGTCTAATCCCAGCTCTGCCACTGACGCTTCACCTGACCTTGGGCAAGTTACTTGCTGTGTTTAACCCTGGTGTCAGCGGACATCAGTGGAACTGCACCTACTTCACCAGAGTTGAATTTGGCCCCCTGTATATCAGTTTCAGAGGGGAGCTATGAGGCTACAGTAAATGTATCCAATGTGCTTTGTGTTGATGACCTCTCAGATGCTTGGGGTGGGAGGCTCCTTGTGGTTGATTAGCTCGTTATTTATTATTTGTTTTTTATTATGGCCTAGAAGCCCCAGTCCTGGCCCAGGACCCCCAGGGTGCAAGGTGCAGCACAAACACACAACAAAAAGATGGTCCCTGCCCCCAAAAACTCATAGTCCAACAATCATTTAAATAGATACAGAAAGATGGGGAGTCCAAGGAAACTTCCTGGTCAGCATGGTAAGCAGTACTCTCATCACACCGGCAGCCTACCTGCTGTCAAGCTTTTTGTAGGCCTTGTGGCAAAGGAGAGTTGTAAGGAGGGATGTGAAGGCGGATAAGGAGGTTGCTTTCTGGATGTTTACAAGGAGCACCTCCCAGGTGTGAGGGGAGCATGAGAGAAAGTGCAAAGGTGCTTGTTTGAACATTTAACAAGCATTCAATTAAGGCCTACTGGAGGCAGGAACTGACTTTTGGTGTTGAACAAAAGATGCTAGGTAGGAGGGTGAAAGGCCTTAAAAAGTGAAGACAAGCCATTGACATTTGTTACGCTAGACAAGAGGGAGCCAGTGAAGGGATGCGAAAAGAGCAGTGACATTGTCAAAGTGACAGGCTAGGAAAACGATTGCATCAAACACACTGAACCCACATCTGCCCCACCACAAAATCAAGGACAGCTTGGTAATGTTCTCCTATTGTCTGGTCTCACTACTGAAAACTGCTGCTACTAACAGCAAGCAATATGTACCCATTCCCCACCATGGCAGGTTGCTCCCTGTTTGAGCCCTCTTGGCCTTGGGGAATGATTCTCGGTCCTGTTCTGTGTCACTTCCCTTTCAGAGCTGTGTGACAGAGTGACCGTGCAACTTCCCCTCCCACCACGTTTTTCTCAAATTGCTTTTTTGGCAATTCACTCCCCTCCCAGACTTAATTTTTCCAATCGTGTGCCATTTCACTTGCTCTGCTCTGAACTCTCTCTTCGGACTTTCCTTTGGGAGCGTGGATATTAGAACAGCACAAAGTTAGCTGGGTACAACGTCTCACCTACGGTGCAAAGTCAGCGTTGCCCACTTGCAATTTCTGTTGCGAGGCTTGGATATTTAGTGTTTTCTCTAAAGCCCCTGGAGTCAGGTTCAAATTCTCATGCAACCACTTCCATGTCAAATATTTTTAGCCTTCATGTTGGCAGATAAAAGCTTGACAGCATTACCTCAGTGCAGCCAAATGCCTCAGAAACCTGAAGGCAAAGAAAAGGAACCTCGAATGTATTCAGTTTGGAACTCATGGTTTTTAAGCCAATCTTAAGACTTTGGGAGTTGGACTCATTATTTCCTAGCGCTTAGGTACTGCAAAGGGGTCCCATGTTCTCTGTTATCTGGCCCCAGAAGGCACAGTGGGCATTGCAAAAGGCGAATGCCACTTTAGAATCGCTGCCGTTCTATAAAGTGCTTGAGTTTACAGTTTTCATTGCAGACATCAGGATAAATCAGTGGAAGAACTAACAAATTCGGGCCGTTCGTGGTTGTCCTGTCACATGCCGGTGTTGTGTAGTCAGAAGTTATGGAGGCGTCACCCACGCAGCTCTGCTAATGCACCAGCTAGTCTCCTGGGGCCACGCTCCATCCTGACATGCTGTTCTAATACTGAGAGCTCCCTTGGGCAGAGGCTGCTGACGCTGCGAGAGAGAGGGAGGTTTATACAAAATGTGGGGCCTACAAGACACAGCTCCCAAAGTCCTTTTTGCTTTTTTGCCTAGACCAGAATGTGAATTTAGGTCTGAGGGTGAAATGCTGTAGATCATTAGTGGGCTGCCAAGTTGTGAGGAACTGGGAAGATGCTAGCGGGGATCACAACCTGATTTGGCTGTCGGTCGCTATGTCAGTTTCTGACTGAAGGCTGGTTTAGGGGCTCTCTGCGTTCCTAGTTGTATTTTTAGGGAATTGTCAAGAAGTGTCCAGAGCAATGGGGCTGTTTCCTTTTGGGTCGCTTTGTATATAAAGTCAGAGGTTTTCAGCCAAGCCTTCTTGGGGGGGCACCATGAACCAGACCGAACGTGAGCAAGTGGCATTGTGAAATTGCTTGCCGGTCACAGGGCCGCGCGCTCGCTGGGTCGCAACACCCTACAGACATGCTGGTTACTGTTTGTGTACCTCCCAGAAAAAATGAGTTTCTAGGAGGCGTTTTGTACAAGGGAAGATGTCTTTAATTCACTGCACAAACGTCAGCTACATTCACAGGTATGTCTATACAACTGTTCTCCAGCAGTCTACAGGGAACGTTAGCGCTTCTGGGCCAGATCCTCTGCTGGTGTAAATCAGTGCTGCTTCACTACCTTCAGTGGAACTAAAGGGATTTACACTAGCTCAAGATCTCCCCCTCTGGACCGCAGATAATTCTTGCCCAATCCTTGAGAGTGGGCTGGGCAGTCGGCATCACCTTAGTTTGGTTCTGTAGTAAATATCACTGTCTTGCTGGTTCCCAATTGGTGACAAACGGGGATGAGTGTATTTAAAGTAGGCTGAGAGTTTTATCCCACTTTCACGGATGTAAATGTAATTATTTACTTGACTTCAGTAGCGTTTCTCTGGATTGACCCTAGGTAAGGGAAAGCAGAATTTGGCCCATGGTATTGAAATGAGTTCTAACTCCTCCGTGTGGGCTCTGGGGCAGCTCTGGCATGTGGTCAGAGTGAGAATAATGGAAGGGTCTTCACTGAACACCACAGATTGGTGTATTTAGAAAAAAGGGCGATCGCACTCACGTTGTAACTCTGTGCTACTCACTGACCCTGCTCACATTGTAACTGTGCTACTCGCTGACTCCGCTCACATTGTAACTCTGTGCTACTTGCTGACCCCGCTCACATTGTAACTGTGCTACTCGATGACTCTGCTCACGTTGTAACTGTGCTACTCGCTGACCCCGCTCACATTGTAACTCTGTGCTACTCGCTGACTCCGCTCACATTGTAACTCTGTGCTACTCGCTGACCCCGCTCACATTGTAACTCTGTGCTACTCGCTGACTCTGCTCACATTGTAACTGTGCTACTCGCTGACTCTGCTCACATTGTAACTGTGCTACTCGCTGACTCCGCTCACATTGTAACTCTGTGCTACTTGCTGACCCTGCTCACATTGTAACTGTGCTACTCGCTGACTCTGCTCACGTTGTAACTGTGCTACTCCCTGACCCCGCTCACGTTGTAACTCTGTGCTACTCGCTGACCCCGCTCACGTTGTAACTGTACTACTTGCTGACCCCGCTCACGTTGTAACTGTACTACTCGCTGACCCCGCTCACATTGTAACTCTGTGCTACCCGCTGACCCTGCTCACATTGTAACTCTGTGCTACTCGCTGACCCTGCTCACATTCACGCTGTAAATCCTATTCTGGGGTGTCTCATACTACAAAGTCTACTGTGGGAGCTCTCTGGCTACCAATTCCCCCTGGGAGGCAAGCATTTGCTCTGTACTTGGAGAGAGTTATTTGAAAAAATCAAAAGGAATACAGTTTGGCCCTCTGCATTTACCCACTGCCACAGAAAAACGGACTCCTCCTGCTGAGACATCTGACACACTGCAGCACCATGAAAATCACCACTCGCTGCATGTGGCTTCAAACACGGGGAGAGACTGAGGTTACGTGAGCATGTGGAGAGGGCAGGGTTAACTGAATGCTCTTTTTGGCCCTCGGTGGTATGTAACACCAGCCTCTACACACCTCAGTGCTGATGGGTGCTTCCAAATATGGAGTGTTTGGAAATACGTTTGAAACTTGGGCCTGCAGATCCATACACCCGCTTCACTGACGTGTGGCAGTAATACGTTAATTGCAGCCCCACCCTCCTCCGTGGGGAGAAGGATTTGGTGCGCAAGCTTTATGCTGTTATGATCTCGGAGCCGAGCACAGCTCTGTGTTACGGGAGCACTTCATTCACACGCTGGGTGAGCTTATTTTAGGGACTATTTTATGTGAAAATTCAAATAATAAGGAAGTTAACAAGGACTTTAGCTCATTATTCCTTTTCCTGCTTTGCTTCATCCTTCCTCCTCTCTTCATCCTGCGGGGAGCTGCACCCCAGCAGTTTCGGGGTCCTTAGCGTGCCATCACCTCAGTGCTATCCGAGGCTTGGCTGGGACATGCTGCATCCTGGTGCCATTAATGTTCTCTCTCTTGACAGGATTCGGAATCACTGGACAGGTGCATACAGAGTACGTTATCAGTGCTCTACCCTCCGTTTGAGGCCACAGCAGCCACGGTGCTGTGCCAGGTTTTTGACGTGGTGGAGAAGACGTACCGTGGGGATGGACTTCGCTACCTCATAGATTTCCTGATTCCAGCAAAGCACATCTTGCAGTGCATTCAGCAGGATGCCTGTGTAAGTATGTCTCTCTCCCAGACGCCCGAGTACAGCTCCTCAGAAAACTTTCTTGTAACACTAGTCCACAAAAATGCTGGCAAAAAGTATCATTAATGTATTTGTGTAGGTTTACAGTTAGTTTATAGTATGCGGACAGGCAGATCATCAAGAAGTGGCTTAGGCTATGAAAGGTCTGAAGGGAGATTTAGCTGTGGGTATGTCTTTACTGACAGTGGCAAATCTGCCTCCGTCAGGTCGCTCCGGAAGTCGACACATTAAAACCACCCCCTCAAGTGGCGTAGCGCTGCATCGACGGGAACGTGTTTCCTGTCGGCGCAGCGCAGTGAAGACGCCGCGTAGAAGAGGAGTTCCGAAGTCAACGGGAGTTGTGCAAGGTACTCTGCGTAGCTCGCGTAGCTCCCGTCGACTGCCGCCGAATTTCCAGGTACATGAAGACTTGGCCTGACTCTAGTGCCAGTCGTGTTTTGCCCAAAACGCCAGCTCCTTGTTGATAGTTGCTGGAATGGAGTCACGTTACATTGCTGCTACTATGACGCTGAGATTAACGTGTTCCAGCATAGCCAGCCCCAAGCATTCAAAAATCATGAGTCAGCCCCCCTCCTCCCAAAGTCATTAGATTGGCTTAAAAATCATGTGGTTTTTATAAATAATACATCGGGTTTCTTTTCCTTTGCCTTCTGGTTTCCGAGCCTTTCGGGTGCATTCAGGTCACGTTTTTAAGCTTTCCTCCATAGCCAGGAGGGCTAGAAACGTCCCTGTTTAAGAAGTGAAAGCTGAGATTGCGTGATCTCTTGCCTCTGGAAGTTGGGGATTTAAGAAAAACCACAAATACCATTGGAATTGCAATGAAATTGCAAATGTTGGCAACACCGTTGGGCCTGATTTTTACTGGCCTCCAGCTGCTGTGTGTGCGCTCTTGCACAGACACTTTGCACGATCACACTTGTAAGTGATCCATTTGCCAGCGCATGTGTAAGCGGTGGAATGGGCCTGCTATTGTGGGGAACTGTCCTGGCTCACACGCTACCCTGGTGCAGTTGGCTCGCAAAAGGATCTGAGTCCCTGCTCCCACTGTCTTTACCAGAGGCCAACATGACCTCGAGGACTCCCCTCCCACTCTCCTGTGTGGTGGGGTCTCCGGAACCCCGACAAGGCTTGGCCCAGGATTCCTGGGGCTCAACGCTCAATCTTGCCGGGGTCCCTTAGGGCAGGGGCTAGGGTGTCCCCACTCTGGGGTACTAACTCCGCACTGGGCGCTTTTCTGACCCACTGATCATTGCATACAGTGCAAAGCGGTACAATTTATTACACAAGCAGCAATCAAACATCAAATAAAAAATAAGAAAAGAGGAGAAAGTTTAAAGGAAAACATCCAACACTGCCCCCTGGCATGGGGGCACCACACACAGCATTTGTGGGGTGTCAGGGATGTTCACAGTCTGTGTCACATGTCGCAGGCCCTTGCCCAGGCCCTGGCTGTGCTGCAGGGATGCAGAGAGTCAAACACTTGCTCCGGCAGTAGCCACACGCTCCCAGGGTCCCCCTCGCTCTCCCCAGCTGCTCGCTGCGCCCGGCTCCATACGGCTCCAGCCCCAGCAACTGCTTTGCTCTGCTCAGTGCAGCTGCGCTCTGCTCGGCTCAGCTCTTTGGGATGCCCCTCTGGTTCTGCTGCTGTGGGTCAGCTCAGCTCTCCATGCTCCTCTTCTGGCCTCCCAGCTGCTGGCTGCTCTCTCCTTAGCTCTGCCCAGGTATGCCCAGGCGGGCAGCTCTAGTTTACATGGGGGGGGGCTCCCCCCACCCTCCTGGCTCCCTCATTGAGAGGGCAGGCAGGCCAATCAGGCTGACTTGAATTGGCCTCTCTCCACTGGCCCTGGGGCTATGTCTGTTTCAGGGCCCTGCTTCCTCCAGAGATGCCAGCTAAAAAGACCCACCCTGTTTCAGTAAGGGGCTAATAGACCCCTTACATGAAAATGGTGATTAGCAAGTGAAAATGCAGAGGGGCCGCAATCTGTCACCGGCACGTGTGGGTGTCCGTGCACGAATGTACGTGTGCAGGTTTGCACATGCATCGTACACACGGAGCAGCAGGGCAGGTTGAGATCTGGAATAGCGTATACAGGCTCTTTGAGGTTTACGGGAGCCCTCCGGGTTCAGCAATCCCCCGTTCCAGATTTGTCCATAAAGCCCCCTGCGAAAAGGGGACGCAGTCTCTGGGGCAGGCCGAGGTTGCGGGGAAACACGTTGGGTTTATAGAGAAGCCCCTTCTTCAGATCAAGACCAGGGGAGGCCGGGCCACACTTCCCTTCCCACTCAGAGGGAGGGACCGGCTGACTCTTGGTCATTCCTGGAGAACAAAGCCCGCTGGGATATGCAGTCCCCCTGGTAGCCATATTTGGAGCCCTAGATTCTGGCCCAGCATGTTGAGAAATAAGGGGAGGTTATGGGAGTCCTCCAGGGCGGGTGAGTGGCCGGGAGCTGCCCGGCTCTTGTGGCAGTCCCCTGGGATTTCCTGCTGTGCAATGCCTTAAGAGCAGCTCCTGCCACTGCTGCCTTGGCATGTTCGCAGCAAGGGCCGGGACTTCGGCCCCTGCTGCAGGTAGCTTCTCCCCTCCGAGTGGCTGCCATCCCACTTCCCACCTCCTTGCGGGAGAGCAGCCAGTCCGGGCTGCCCGCTCTCCTGCCCCTCAGGAGCCGAGGAGAGTTGGGTAGGCAAGGGACAGGGCCCTCCTCCGCCACCCTCCCATAGACTGTGGGTCGGCGCCTTCCTCTTCCTCCCTCCTCCTCTCCGTACTGCAGCCACAGACCTGGGAAGTGGGAGAAGAGCCCTGCTGGAGCGGCTTTCCTCCCCCCGGCCTGGGAGCGGTGAGTGCTGCTTTCGCAGGCCTGGGGGGGCACAGAGCCCCCACGGCTGCAAGGCTGGAGCTGGCGGGCAGGGGCAGATTGAGTGACTGGGGCCGGGGGTGTGTAAGGAACGGAGGTAGGTGTGCAGGGCCACAGGCGTGTCACGCTGTGTTCAAGAGCTAGCCTGACCACAGCAATTGTCTCGCACGGGGGTTGGTACAGAGGGCGTTCAAACATCAGGAGATAAACCAAAAATCCATGATGGGATCTTTCTTTCTTTCTTTCTTTCTTTCTTTCTTTCTTATCACTTGAATTTTGGGCCAATCTCATGATTTTTGGGGGTCCAACTCATGACAGTGCCCTTTTGGGGTTGCCAGTACCGAGTGAATGGGTGAGGCTGTGGGGCCACCCGGGTGCCTTTCTGGGCGGGTTGTAATAAAGACACTCACGCAGGTGAGCTCTCCGTTCCCGAATTACAAGCACTTACCTTATTGTTGTTTGGCCTGTGGCAAGGCCCCACTGAAAATCTGTCTCCTTTTCAATGTTCATTCCTCAAAATGGCTCCTTTTTTTGAAAACAGCGGCAGAAACATTGCACAGCCACCCCCGACCAGTGTGGGATTGCTTCCTCCAGCCTGTTTTAATGCTTTGTCCACTCACCTTTTCAGTATCTGAAATGGAGAGCAGAGCTTCCTCCCTCACTTTCCTTATTCCACAGCGGCTATTCGACGCTTGCTACTTTTCTTGTGTCTTCCTGGTCTTGGGAATAAACAGCATGTTACAAACTGGTCATTGTAAGTATCAGGGCTTCTTTAGATCACCCTGCTTGCTGACCAGATGCATTATTGAAAGGGAAGAGCTCTGGGAGCCCTTTAGAAATCACTGTCCTGGAAGATGCTGTCAGTCAAGTGTCCCTGTCAAGTGTGAGGCACTGCCCGCCCTACCAGAATAGCTTGCGTGTAGAACTGTACAGCAAATGTGCATTTAGCAAGAGATTAAGTTAGGATGACCAGAAGTCCCAATTTTATAGGGACAGTCCTGATATTTGGGGCTTTATTTTATATAGGCACCTGATCCTCGCCACCTGTCCCAATTTTTCACGTTTGCCATCCGGTCACCCTAGATTAAATGTAATGTATGTTTGAACAATACAGGGTGATATAGGGTGAATATATCCCCCATATGCAGCTTTGGAAATTGGAAAGGGATGAGGAAGACTATAGATAAAAACACATCTACCTTTATCCTTCATTTTCAGTTCCGATTTTCGGTTCCCGGGTCCCAGCCTCCCCTGGAGGTAGCTGTTGTGATGGGATGAGGGCAGAAGAAGAGCAAACAGTTCCAGCTCCCAGCTGGAATCATTGGCTATCTGCCACCTGTGAGGGGCTGACCTACGCTGCTGCAATAGGCGAGGGGGCACAGGCGCATGCTGATGAATGAGGATTTAGGGGTGGGTGCTGCAGCCTACCAGCCGATTGCGAGATGGTTGGAAGCATGAGCAAGGCGAGGGAGCTGAAAGAGGCTCCCAGGCCAAAGAATATAGTAGGAGAGGAACAGCTGGGGAGACCATGCACCTATCCTAGGGAGAAGAAACTGGGAGCTGACTCCTAGCAGCATTCCCAACTCAGAGCCACTCATGGCAACTAGAAGGTATTTTCTCAGAGCCTGTTAAGAGGTGGCTGACTGTCCCTCCTGCTAGTGGCCCTGCTGTGCCCCCTCCGTGAGCTGTCCTTGTGCCTGCACCTCCTTCGGCCAGCCACCCAGTTGCAGGGGCCTCCTATCCTGGGCCAAGATATTCTGGCCTCCCTGTCCCAAGTGTAGACCCTCCAACAGCGGCAGATAAGCATCGTCCTTTACCTGGGGCAATGCTTCAGCAGGGTTTAACCCAGCTTCCTGAAATGATGCCCAGCTGCCCACACTTGTCATAAATGGGATGTTCTCCTAGCGTAACTGGAATTGAGACACCCCAGAGACCGTTCAAAAAATAAAAGCGAATCTACTTTCTAGAGAAGAAAACGAAACCCTTAAGCAGACCCTATAGTGTCCATTTCATCATTGCTTTGCTAGCACAGGCTTGAGTTTTCTTCATTCAAATCCCTCTGTAAAACACATCTCAGGCAAGAATCCTTTCAATGATAGCCCACAAAGTGTCTAGGGAAGGGGAGGGACGTCTGTAGTGAAAGGAAAAAGGCAGCTTGCAATCTCCACCTGCCCCGGGGGTATCCAGTATATGGAGGTCTCTGGCTAGTTTACGTTGTGAGCTCCTTAAGGCAGGCTAGCATCACCAATTGCAGGGAGTCGGGAAATAACATCTGGCCACTTTCATCAGTGAGTAAAAGGCTGCCTGCAGTTAGACAGTGCAGTATTCACAGGAAGTAAGCAGTTTTGGGTGCATTGGCTCAGGTGCAAACACTGCCACAGTTGCTAGTGAAATTCAGAATGTTTGGAATTTCTTTCTCCTTCCGTTCCCTCTGCCCCAGTGGTCACAGGTGAGAGAGAGGTGGGGGGGTCTTCTGGTTTGAGCCTTGCTCTAGGACGTGTGAATCCTTCCGCGTTCGAAATCCAGCTGCCTCTGTGCCCTTGGCCAGGTCATTTCACATCTCTGCGCCTCATTTCCCTTCTTTAAAACAGGGATAATAATTGTGTACCAGGCCATCTTGTGACGTGTGTTAATTCCTTATGCTTAACTCTCTGTTCTGCTCTGTATTTAACCGTGACACTCGGAATAGCTTTCCCAGGCCTGAAGAAGAGTTCTGCCTAGCTTGAAAACTTGTCTCCTTCACCAACGGAAGTTGGTCCAGTAAAAGATATTCCCTCCCCCACCTTGTCTCTCTTATATCCTGGGGCCAGCACAGCTACAACAACGCTGCAAACTGTAATAGGGAGGCATTCATCCTTTCTGTTGCAAAGATTGTGGTGACCTCTTTCTATCACTGGTCCTGAACTGCTTTTCTCCTCCCTGTAGGTTCAGTACCGTGGCTTGCTGTTTCACGATGAAGGTTGGCCTCTCTGTGTCCATGAGAAGATCATAGTCCAGCTAGCTTCTATAGACTGGCAAACCCTAAAGCCTGGTGACTTCTACCTACAGGTGGTGCCCTACCTAAAGAAATCTCCACGAATAATACTGAAATGTTTGGCAAAAGACAAACATAATGTTGAGGAAGTTGTGGTCCCAGAGGTCTCCTACACCTCTATTTTTTCTCTTGAATGGTTGGACTCCATCAATGGAGAGCGGATGGGTACAGTGCTGGAAAACTGTTTACTAGTCTCTGACGGTAAAATATTTCGGGTTCCCTGGGATAAAGTAGTTAACCCTGAATTTATTGATAAACCAAAAATAATTGGAGATAATATCACAGTTCTCAAAATGGCTGAAGAATCTTCAAATTTGTGCTTCCCAATGGAGCATCCCAAATGCAATTCACCAGCTCCCGGACCTGAAGCTTTGCAGGAGCAAGAAGTGATGCGAGACAATTTGATAATTAGCAGGACTTCTCAGGAATCAACCGAGACCATTGCCAACGGTGTAAGTGTGAGTCCCGTGCCCCAGGAGGACTCTGAAAGTGACCTTGAAGGCGAGTACGTAGAGCTGACGGAAGTTTCACTGCCCAGATTTGTGCCACAAATGGGCTCTTTAACCCAATCTATAGCCTTATATTCTAGGAGTCAACCCAGAACAAGAGCGAATGTCTCAAAAGACAAACACAGGCTTATTGTCCTTCGGGACAGTAGCACATGCTCAAAGAATTTGGTTTGTTCAGCACTTCTACGAAAGCAGCACAGTCAAATGGACACATTGAGGACGTCTTACTCAGGGGCTCACGAAAATGTAGTTCATGTGGGAAACAAAATGAAGGGACATGGTGAATGGTTACCAAAAAGTCAGCTGGAATCAAATGATCCTGGCAGTGCCGGGAATTCAGACGCCAAGTTTCACACAGTTGCATCTCCAGCCAGCAGTGCAGCGAGTTCTCCCTCCATGGGGCAAGAGACACACCGCGAGCACACGATAGACTGGAGATACGCAATGTGCAGTTACAACGATGTTTGTGCTGGCGACAGTGCTGAGTGCAAGGCACAGTTCATAGAGACGCCGGGGGAGACGGAAGCTGAAAGCGATGTCCCAGGTGCAGAAACTGGCAAAGAAACCACAGAGCAGAGCCCGGAAGCGTTTCCAGGTAATGCTGCTAGTAGGGAGGGATTGCAAAACCACTTGAGAGCCCCTGGGGACAGTGACGGCACCAGGACAGGTTTCGCTCCTGTCTCTGTCACAGGACATTCCCAACCACACTGCAGACTCGAGGACTCTGACGTTCAGATTACCTCTGAACGCTCAGAAGGATGCTCCCATCCAACAGCGGAGGCACCAGATAGAATTGTAGAACACAACCATTGCAGTAGCCCACTGGCAGAACTGAGTCCTCCATTAGGTCAGCCTGCAAACGAAGGACAAGCGGACCAGTTAGGAGAGCGAGGCAATGGAGTTAGTGTTGAGGAAGTCTGCAGAGAGACTGATGAACAAACATTCACTGGGAACGAGAAGCAGAATAACCAGAAATGCTCCTCTGCTGTTGAAGGGGGGATGGATGGATACTTGTCATTAGACAAAGGACAGGAGGTCGTGGGCTGCACACAACCAAAAATAGAAGAAGCCAAACTCCTCCAAACCCCTGGGCCAACAGAGATCAATCAGACAGCAAAACAGCGAGATAGCCATGGCACAGTGGTAGATGTACACACAGAGAGCTCCTATCAAGTTGAAGCCGAAAGGAATAGTGAGAAATGTGAGGAAACACAATGCTGGGTGGAAATCCAATGTCACAAAAGTGAAGTGAACTCTGTGCTGTTGCAAACCCCAAGGGAAGGGGTTGGCCTCGAATGTGTGGCAGGACAGGATTTACAAGGGGGTGAGGAGAACAAACAAAGTGCTTCTGAACAAAAGGGGTCAGGCAGAAGGACCATCCCGAAGGCTGGGAATGTGTCTGCAGCCTCGGAAACTCTAGACATGCTGAAACCCAATGCAGAAGAACTGGAGGCCGCGCTGCCATCTTCACCGCCTTCTGATGGGGATACTGAGGGGCCAATGCCACCGGCTGAAAGGAGCAGCAATACAAAACCCAAACCTCCCAAGCAGGAAGCAGCTTCTGAGGCTTCACCTCCTAAAGGTAAGCATCTATCTTATGTATTTGAGAGACACACACGTACAGAGAGAAGGGCCCAGACAGCTTACCCCTGACAGGCAGCTGCCTCCTGGGGAAAAGAATTTGGCAAATGTTAAACATTGTTGAAATGCTAATGATATTTGTGCTTTTAGAGGAGCCGATGGTTAAGGAAGGATTCTGGAAGCATTTACCTTGGCCACCATGAGTGTATACTGGCAGGAGAGGTGTTATCCTCACCCACAATCGCTATGGCCTGGGGTTGTCATCCTACACTCAAGGGGGCGTAGCGTGGGTATTTTGTCCAACGTAACACTGCCAGTCTTTAAGTTTACCAGGTAATTCTGGTAACCCCCACGTCCCATGGTGATGTGCACTTTATAAATCTGCACAATAGAAATCTGTAATAATAGAATGTGTATTTTTATGCTCCTTTCGTAACTGAAGACCAGATCTGGGAGGTTACTTGGGGCAGAAGGCCACAGAAAAACAGATAGGCTTTGCAATGTGATCCGAATAGCAGATTTGGACTCTGGTGAATCTGTGTAGAAAGCAAATCCTAGTATTGAGGACCCCTACTGTTAATGTACTCTCTCGACCCCACTTCTGATTAAACTAACGCGTTGTTAGCCTGAGTGGCTTGGCTAACCTGTGTTTCAAATGGGGGAATGAAGGCATAGAGAGGTTAAGTGACTTGACCCAAGTCACACAGTGTTTTGGTGTCAGAGCTGGGATCAGACCCTGCATCAGCTGTGTCCCAAGCCTGTGCATCAGTGCAATCACCACCCTTCCTGCTGAGGAAATTGGACCCGCAGTAAAAATGCCAGGCCCCTGCATGTGATTGTATGCGCGTGTGTGTGTGCAGACAGAGTGCAGTGCCAGACTCACCGCTTCCCAAGAGTCAGCACCGCCACACATCTAAATGGGCAGGTCAGGTCTTCCAAAACGTTGCACGGGCACCCGCCATTCCTGCCGGGAACCCCTAAATCAAGGAAAAATTAGCGGGAGGCGGAATAGTGGAATGAGAGCACGGTTGAAAGGCTCAGGGAAACAGACCATGACTGCATTGGCTAGAGCTCACCTGACCTTGCCTGACCAAATCTAGAGAGACCAATCATTCGGGGTCTCAGTAAACAGATAGGAGCTTCGATCCGGTGCCTGTCCTGTATGTACAAGATCCCTGCCTTCCTTTTGTTGCACTGCAGCCATAAGTAAGCCGTTGGATCTGGTTGCAGGAAGGCAGTTGTTACCTGGCTGCTACGTGTCCAAACGTCACAGTGTAGCCAGGGCCTAACTACGTCCCTGTAATTGCGCTAGTGTCCCGGCCAGTCCAAGAGACACGGGTATGTCTGCGTTGCAGTCCGGAAGTGTGATTGCAGCATGTGTAAAGTTAGCTCCAGTAACGGTAGCAGTGAGATCACAGCAGCAGGGCTGGATGCATAGATAGCCCTGCCCTCTTAAGACCCTGGCTATATACTTGCACAGCTGCCTCCCATGCTGTCCCAACATCACCGCTATTGTTACTCGAGCTAACTGGATCAAAGCCAGCTTGGGTGTGTCTACACGTGCTACACCGGAGTGCCGTGTGGACATAGCTGCACTTAGGGCATGTCTACACTATAGCATCATGACACAGTGTGATGTTACTGGGTTTCCTGCCAGTTACAGACGTAGAGAGGACCGGGCCTCAGTGTTTATGAAAGTGACGTATTGACAGGTGGGGAAACCAACCTGCTCTGCCTGTTGTTCTGGTACATTGGGGATAAGTCCCCCAGACAGTGCTACCCTGCAAACAAACATCGGTCCTGCCCAGACAGCCCCCACTAAGAGCAGCATGCACCATGCCCGTGGTGTAGGCTTTTCAGTGGTGGATGCTAGCACTTAGAAAGGGTGACATCCCCTTAGAAAGAGACACTCTCCATGTGGGCTACAAAGCAGCCATTGCATGGGAACTGGTTTTGTCATTGCCGTGCCCTGCCAGATTTTACCCGAGGACCCAGAGGTGAGAGGCACGTGACTGACAGAAAACCAAAGCACTCAGGGCTTTGCCCCACACTTTTTAAGTGACCCCAATGTCCCGTCACCTCGGTGCTTCAATGTTCCCCTCTGAGAAGTCCAAAAATAACTGATTCCAGTTGAGCTTATGAGATAATGAAAGTGAGAAATGCTGGCTGCAGTGCAGCCCGGGTGCAATGTCTAATCAGTGCTCTAGTGGACCTTAGTGATACAACACTTGGGGGGGAGCGGAGGGCCTTTCTATTTCAGAAAACATGCTAGGGTTTTAAAGGACGTGCCGATGGAGATATTGCAGAAATCGGTGAGTCCCGGCCTGGAAGTTGGTATTCTGAGCTGCGGCCCCCCAGTTGAAAGGTCTTATGTTAACACTTAGTTTGAGTAAAGTACCTTTAAGGGGCAGGGAAAACCAAAATGTTGTTTCAAAACTGGAGGTACTTTGCTTTGAAAAACATTCATAGAGTTTCCTTCCAGCTGGCGCTACAATAAATTAAAGTGCAAAAGGGGATAATATACCTCACAGAGATGTGGGAAGCTTAGTTCATTCGTTCACTTTTGTGAGGGCTTTGAGATCCTTTGACGACAGGTGCTTGTTTAATTCACTACGCATCATGTCCCCATTTCTAACCCAAACAACAACTAAGGCATGATCTACACCTAAAATATAGGTCGACCTACATAAGTCACCCAAGGTTTGAAACATTCAGCCCCCTGAGAGATGCAGTTAAGCTGACGTAAGCCCCCGTATAGATACTGCTAGGTTGACAGAAGAATTCTTCCATCGACCAGCTATTGCCTCGCAAGGGGTGGATTTACTATGGTGAAAGAAGAACCTTTTCCGTCACTGCAGCAAGCGTCTACACTGCAGTGGTGCCTCTGTAGTGCTTGTGCTGTAGATGTAACCTTAGAGATACAATTGCAAAGTGGAATAGACAACATATTTGCTATCCTTTTGATATTCATTTCCAGGAGCGTTTCCTGTTCTGTGTCTGTAAATTCTAAGAGTTACGGAGAGAAATGCTTGGTAGCTCAGTTGATAGACTTGTAGAAGCATAGGATTAGACAGGACTGCCAGGATAATGGAATCTAACTGCCTGCCAGTTCATGGGATAATTGAGGTTGTAAAACTGTTGCTATTATAACCCCATATTTTATCCCGCCCCTAACTTCCCAAGACATTCCCAAATTGAGTTGAAATCTATTTTGCCTGATCTCTGCCCAGAAGTGAACGGACTTTGGAAAGCCTCCGCCCCTTCCACAGTGTCTGAGTTGGGAGAGCATGGCAAACCCCCACGGCTCCCACTTACAGAAATTCTGGCTGCCATTTTTCCTGCACTGAGAACGTAAATACAAGTGAATTTTGAAATGTCAGACTTGTCGTGGCAGGAATCCTCACTGAGAAACCAATGGCTGTCCATGAATGAAACTGTTACGTGACTGCAAAGTCACTCCTGAGCACGCCCCTCCGCTCCCGACTTTGCAGGGACGTAAACAGATGTGCTGCAGCCCTGTCATCGGTGAGGTGTGACTGCCACGACCCGACTGGGCCAGGCAAATACCTTCCTGGTGAAGCCCAGGAATTGTCGTCTTTTCACGCCCAGGCAGACATGAGGGTGGTGCAGTGTGAAGGCTGCACTGCTCCAGCAACTTTAGCTCCCTGCTTGACCGGCCGCGGCTGCCTGACCTGGGCTGTTCTGGTGGGGGAAGCCTTGTGGCCTGCAGTCCCCTGTAGCTCTCCACAGCACATTTCTTCCTTTTCCTTCTCTGCCCTCTCCCCTCTAGTCTTCCCATGGGCTGTCACCTTGTTCCTTATGGCTGCCTTGGTACCTCTTCCTCCCTTCTATTCCCTCCCCCGAGGAAAGGGAAGTCAAGGGCCGGGAGCCATGTTTTCCTCTGGCATCTCCAGGGCATCTGTCTCTTCTCTCTCTCGCTTGCCCTCAGTTTCCTCCTTCCAGTTCTCCAGTCCTCCATTTTAGTACCCCTAGGTTCCCCTTTCTTTCCTACCCCCTCCCCACATTCTCTCTCGGAAGGGAAGCCAGCCTGGGGGGGGGGCCCACAAGGAGTTGAGGAATGCTAGCCTCTGGTAACTCCAGCAGCAGCAGCCTGTTATACCCACTGTTTTTTCCACTTACACTTCTCCAGGCCAGAAAGTGGGAATGGGGACACAGAGGGGGACCTTGGGATGGATGGCGAGTGTGCTGGGGCGCTGGCTCAGGACTGACTCAGAAGGATAAATTCCAGCTGCTGAATCACCTAGGTTTGCTCGGGATCCACTGCTAAGTGCTGACCAGGCCGCCCCCCCACCCCCACCCCACACACACACCTGCCGATGGCAGTCCTAAGGGTGAGGCCATGAGCATTTGCATTAATGTCTCTGCTAGAACATTTTACTTGCAGCTTTGATCTGTGCTGTGGCGAGAGTGGCTGGATTTCTGAGAGATGCTTTTCCTCATCAGGTCTTTAATGTTCTGCCACCATATTTTTTTCTTGCATTGAATATATTATAAAAAGTGGTGTTGTCTAGGTGCAGAAGCAGAGGGGGTGAGGAAGGGCTAATGCTCAGCTCGGAG
Source organism: Mesoclemmys tuberculata (assembly GCA_007922155.1). NCBI lineage: Eukaryota > Metazoa > Chordata > Testudines > Chelidae > Mesoclemmys > Mesoclemmys tuberculata. Next base: position 1,447,105 of record ML675628.1, on the reverse strand, counting down.
CTGCCCTGCTATTCTATCTCACAGTCTGCTCTGTAGCAGCTGGGTTGATGCGCGTGAGACATTACCATGTGCTGAATTCCTCTCAGGCTCTTTCCAGTTCACACTTTGGGGTTTGTCCACTGGTTACCTTTCATTGCTGCTCCAGAGGGAGACAGCTTTGCCAGTTACCCTCCTTGGTGATCTTTCTACAGCAAAGGTTGCACCTGCTTTTAATGATACAATTAGTAATCAAAAGCAAACGCTCTCAATGGGACTGCAGGCTGGATAGCCACAGAAACCCACGGCCCCTGCTCCAAATCATAAAGACAGTTCTCCAGACACCTGTCACAGCTCAGGACAGCTGCACCTGTGTTTCCCCCTTGTGGTCAGCCAGGGCACCCACTGTCAGGCCTCCGCCTCCCCAGCTGTTGGCTTCTGACCAAGGTACTGTGTCCATAGGACTGTGTTATTCCCAGGGCAGACATGTTGCCCAAGAACACCTTCTTGCTTTCTCTACAGAGATGGTTAGCGGGTGTCCTTGCTACAGTTCTAAGGTACCACACAGCACCTCCCATGCAAGCCTGCTTTATTCTTAAGACATTATAGAGGAAACATATTAAAAGCAATAAAAGAGCTTACGTGCATGCTAATAACCTTACGAGGGTTCGCCCCAACCCTATCCTAGCAGGAGCTGTCCTTCAACCCTCCACCCAAGGGGATGCCTTGTTGTTACAAGTTCATCACACCTTTAGCTCAGAACAAGCCCTCGCTCTTATGTGGCCTCAGTAGCCCCTGTTCTTCCAATTCTCCCCTCAGGACTAGGAGCCTCTGTGGACCAGGGGTCCTGCCCATTTCCTGGAACAGAAGGAAGGCCCTGCGCCAGCTTCAAATCAAGCTATTTGTCCAAAAACACCTTCTTTGTTGGTCCCTGGGGAATCCAGTTTGAACTAGTGTACGTACACCTTTCCAGGGGCGGCTTCTCTGGAGAGGTCCCATGTGAGTGAATTTGCCTACTCACTCCTTGCTTTCCTCCTATTTACATTTCCCATGGAAATACACACAGTGCCACAATAACACAGACACACCCGCATTTTTAATAGAGGGGACCCCAGAGGTATTCAGTAAATTTTAACTTAGTTCAATAAAGTTTATCTTAATTCCCTACGATCTGTTCAGCAAATCAGTGGATATTCTCAATCTGTCACAATCCCCATCATGGCAAAGTTCAGGGCTTGGAAAGTCTGGAATTCCTCAGGCTCAAAGCTCTGAAGCCATTGCTTCCAGCAAGGGTTGTTTCATACCAGCCCTGCCATAGATAGTGCATTAAACTGCAAGCTTAGGGACTGTTGAGTTCTCTTCCCAGTTCTTCCACTAGTTCCTCTTAATATCTCTGTTCCCTTCATAACATTTATTATGAAACAAGAGCTTTGTATACTTCCCACAAGAGGTAATTATTGTTCACCCACTTTATAAGTAAGATAAATGAGAGCTAACCTAGGATCATTTCAGACGGAGGATGGCCTAGAACCCAACATAACAGAGCCAATTCTCATCCACTTTGCCACGCAGCATTTCAGAAGGAACATGCCATGCTAGGGTGCTTCTGAACTTCAGCTTAGCACAGTGTGACTTTGTGCACCTTCTAGTGTCTAAACCAAATGTAGAGATTTATGACACTGGTATTGCTTCTAAGCTTGGTTGATAAATGTAATGTTGTTAACTTAATATACTTAGATTTCTGTAAAAGCAACAAGAGTCCTTAGATTTCTGTAAGGAATTTGACTTTGTGCCACACAACATTTTGATTAAAAAAACTAGAACAATATAACATGACACATTTTAAATGGATTAAAAACTGGCTAACTGATAGGTCTCTAAAGTAATTGTAAACTGGAATCATCATTGAATGGGTGTCTTTCTAGTGGGGTACCACAAGGGCTGGATCTTGGCCCTATGTTGTTTAACATTTTTATCAATGACCAGGAAGAAAACACAAAACCTTGCATAAACAGGGGAATCTTGAGTAGAAGTGAAGAGGTTATTTTACCTCTGTATTTGGCACTGGTGTAACTGCTCCTGGAATCCTGTGTCCATTTCTGGTGTCCATGATTCTAGAAAGATGTTGATAAATTGGAGAGGGTTCAGAGAAGAGCCAAGAGCCAGAGAAAGATCAAAGAATTAAATAACGGGCCTTTCAGCAATAGTCTCAAAGAGCTCAGTCAGTTTATCTTAACAAAGAGAAGATTAAGGAGTGACTTGATTCAGTCTTGAAGTATCATTGTGGGGAACAAACATATCATAATGGGCTCTTCAGTCTAGCAGAGAAAGATCTAACATGATCTGACGGCTGGAAGTTGAAGCCAGACAAACTCAGACTGGAAATAAGATGACAATTTTTGACCGTGAGGGTAGTTAATCATTGGAACAATTTACCAAGGATCATGGTGGATTCTCCATCTGTGACAATTTTTAAATCAAGACTGGATGTTTTTCTAAAAGATCAGCTCTAGGAATTATTTTGGAGACGTTTTCTGCCCTGTGTCAGGCTAGAGGATCACAGCGGCCCCTTCTGGCCTTGGAATCTATGTATCAATGAAATCCAAATCTCCTGTCTCCCAATACATGGTCCATCCTTCCTTTCACTAGCCTGGGGTAGGCCAGCGTATCCTTAGTTGTATATCTGAGCTCATCAGAGAGTGATGCCATGATAAGGTAACCAGCAAACTCTTTAACATGTCTTTGAGCCTCAGGCCTGCAACACTTCCCTGTCGGTACCTGATGCCTAGAGTTCTTGTAGGGCACAAACCCAGCTTAAAGCATTTTTTTAAAGCTGGGAAAAGGTAGCTTGAGTGTAATATGGGATGGCTCTCAAGCCGCAGTTGAAGAGATACTGCTGAATTTCTTGTTTCTGGGTACATCAGTTGAACTAAATAGCTCCACTGTGTCTCTGTTTGTACTGAAGCTGCCTCTAATGACAGCCGCTGTTTATGCAGCAGTTTACTTAGTAACTGTAGAACGTCGTGGCACCATCCGTCATTGCCGTCCTGGCAGGTCTCTTGTGTCTGGAGTTTGTTAGCTGACACCTCTGAATGGGGATGTGGTCTGCCCCCAGGCTCCTGACACTGGTGGGGTTATGCTTATCTTACAGGAACATGGCTGAAAGGGGGAGAAAAGAGAAAAGAAGAAATGTGCTCAGATTCGTCGGAGCCAGGCAGTCGGGTCTGTTCCCAGGAGGAAGTTTCAGCAGCTGTTACACACCAGGAACCCCCGTCTTATGTGGTACCCAGGAGTTTCCAGACTGCACCCACCATAGCGAAGGAAGTGAACCTCGACGTGCTCGTGAGTGGAGTGGCCTGTCTGCCGGGTGAGTAATGAAGCCAGAGGGACGGGCAGGAAGGGCTGTGCTGCGGAAGGGCTGCTTTAGGTGTGCTGTTGAGAGGGGTGCACTTTAGGCTTTCCCCCCGGCGTGGGAGGTCTGTGTGTGCCCTATTCCTTTCACTTGAAACATTTCTGAAATTCGGTCCTCAAATTCCTGGCTGGGTCTTGGAGCTTTCAAGCCGAGGAGGCAGGAAACAGGAATTCACTCTCAAGGACTGGATAATTTGCATCCAGGGGGGTCCTAATGTAACTATAGCACCCTTGCGGCCAAGATGGAGTCCGCTTTGCAGGATGGCTGTGGTCAAGGGAAGGTGTGCACAGGAAACCCTTCCTCCCCAGGGGCACCTGTTCCAACTCCCCAAAGTAAACATACACACACGCTGGGGTAGTCCGGTGAACATAGGAAAGGGAAGTATTTATTTACAGAGGGGTGAATGGAGTGAAACAACAGGGGGGAAGGATACAGGGAGCACATCCACCATCGGGCCCCATGGCTCCAGTGGTGTCATGGTGTGAAGAGACAGACGCCACGCACTGCATCTAGACTCAGAGAGTTCTGGAATCCGGGCAGAGTTTCAGTCCGTCTGTGGGTCTTGGGTGCTGCTGCGCCCTCCTCCTCTGCTGCTTTCTACAACACCCCGCAGAGCGACACCCTTCCAGCCTTCCTCCTTATTCCCAGTGCAAGGTCACAAGCCCCAGAGCTGACAGCCCCACACAGGTTTGGGCGATAGCGATAGTGGGTCTGGCTCCCGTTTGTTCTTCTCAGGTGATTCCTTCCTGGCTTTGGGCTGGTTCACAGCTACTTCACTGCATGAGGGTCTGCTCACTGTAGGCCCTCTTGTCTGGAGCTACAGACACCCTCCCTGTTGCTCCCTCTCTTGACTCCCCTACCTTGGAACAACTAGCATTTCCTCTGTCTCAGGATGAGGTTTTAAAGGGGCCGTGTTTTGTAACCCCCCAGGGGTTACACTAAAATAGTTGACGGAGGCAATTCCAGAAGAGCGGAAGAGTGCTAATGTTATGCCAGTATTCAAAAAGGGCAAGCAGGATGAGCTGGGTAATTATAGGCTGGTGAACCAAACATCAGTCTCATGCAAAACCATGGAAAAGCTGATAGGGGATTCAGCTGATAGTGAATTAAAGGGCAAGAACATCAACTTAATTTTGTGGAAAATAAACATCTGGTTTCGTTCTTTGATGAGACTACAAGTTTGGTTGATAAAGGTGACTGAGTAGATGTAATATACTTAAACTTTTGTAAAGGGTTTGACCTAGCACTCCACAAAATTCTGAATTTAAAAATGAGCCCTGTACAATATCACTAAAGCAGACATTGAATGGGTTAAGAACCGGGTAACTGACATCTCAAAAAGGAGTTGTCTGTGGGGAAACATCATCAGCTTGGGGTGTTTCTGGTGGGTTCTGCAAAGACCTGACACTATTCAACTTTTTTCCAATGCTCTGGAAGTAAATATAAAACCACTGCTGATCAAATGTGTGGTTGGCACAAAGGTTGGGAGAATGCTCAGTAATGATGAAGACAGAACAACAAGGTGGCTGAGGTAATATCTTTTATGGGAACAGCTTCTTTTGTGAGAGAGACAAGCTTTCAAGCCACACAGAGCTCTGTATGGCTCGAAAGCTTCTCTCTCTCAACATCGGAAGTTGGTCCCATAAAACAGTGGTTCTCAGCCAGGGGCATGCGTACCCCTGGGGGTACACAGAGGTCTTCCAGTGTGTACAGCAACTTGTCTCGCTATTTGCCTAGTTTTACAATAGTGCTACATAAAAAGCACGAGCAAAGTCAGTGCAAACTAAAATTTCATACAGACAAAATGAGAAAGTATGCGATTTTTCAGTAATTGTGTGCTGCGGCTCTTTTGTATTATGTCTGAGTTTTGTAAGCAAGTAGTTTTTGTAGGTGAGGTGAAACTTGGAGTACATGAGAAATCAGACTCCTGAAAGGGGTACAGTAGTCTGGAAAGGTTGAGAACCATGGCCATAAAAGATATTCTCTCATCTACTTCGTGTCTCTGATGACCTGGGGTCAGCATTACTACAAGTACGCTGCAGAAGACAGAGCAGTCACACAGCGTGATCTGGGTCGCTTGGCAAGCTGGGTCCCTTCAAACAAAGGGTATTTTAATACAGGCACATGCAGGGTCTAGGAGTAAAGAATACACGCACTACCTAGAAAATGGAGCACCGGATCCTGGAAAGCAGGGCCTTGGAATAGGCACATAGTGGACAAGCAACTCAACAGAGCTCCCAGTGCAATGCTGTGGCCAAAAGAGCAAGTTCAGTCCTTGGTCGTAAAGAGAGGGAAGTAGTGGGCAGAAGTAGGGAGGTGGTTTTACCTCAGCATATGGCACTGGTGAGACCAGGATACTGTTCTGGTGTCTGCATTTTAAAAAGGAGGTTGAAAATTGGAGAGGATGCAGAAGAGAGCCACAAAAATGACTCCAGGCCTGGGGGAAATGCCTTGCGATAAGATGCTTCAGGAGCTCAATATGTCATAAGACTGGGGGGTGACTTGTTTACTGTGTATAAGCACCTTCATGGGGAGAAAATAACAGGTACAAAAAGGCTCTTTAATCTAGCAGAGAAAGGCAGAACAAGAACCAGTGGCTGGAAACTGAAGCGAGACAAATTCGAGTTAGAAATAAGGCTCATAGAATATTAGAGTGGGAAGGGACCTCAGGAGGGATCTAGTCCAACCCCCTGCTCAAGGTAGGACTAACCTCAGCTAAATCATCCCAGCCAGGGCTTTGTCCAGCCACAGTGAGGGTAATGAACCCACTGGAACAAACCACCAAGGGAAGTGGTGGATTCTCCCTCTCTTCATGTCTTCAAACCAATCTGAATGCATTGCCAGAAGCTATCCTTTATCTGGGCATAAATTGTTGAGCACTACACAGGCGTAACTGGGGGAAGGTCTCCGGCCTGTGCTATGCAGGAGGTCAGACTAGATGATCTAATGGTCTCTTCTGCCATTAAACGCTATGAATTTATGAAAAATGCAAAACAAAAATGTCACATGCACTTAAACCAATTAGAAATAATAACTCGTGATTGCAGGTGAAGCCTTTCAGAAATGCTTGAAGGGAAGCTTAGTTGGATAGAGGAGCAACATCAGAACCACTAAATGCATCCCAGTCGCCCCTTGGAAGTGGGTGTGCACAGCACAATGCTAGGAGGAATGTGAACTGGCGGAAGCGCATGCATGTGCTCAGACACACACCTACATCCCTAATGGGACGTTAGATGTTGGCAGGGGTTATGGGAACACCAGGGTTACCATGGAAAGGGCGAATAAAGTTTTATAAGGAATAGGAACTAACAGATGAGGTTTGGAAGAAGCTTTCCTCTGGGCATGTTGTTTCATTAGTCAATTGCGCGGACTCTTGCATTTTTCCTATGAATTATCCAGTGCCAGCCACTGATGGAGACAGACTACTGGATGAAACTAACCCCTTGTCTGATCTCGTCAGATAATTTCTATTCTCCTATGTGGGAGTCGGGAAAGTTGAACCCAATTCTTGTGGTTAGTAATTCAGACTACAGGATCCGATGCTTCAGAGAAGAGTTCATCAGGAGTGGTTTTCACCTGACCATTGTACCATCTTGCCCATGAACAGATGATTTCTTCCTCATCTCTCTGGCAGTCAGCTGATACCCTGGAGCATGAGAGTTTTGATGACCTCTCTCTTAACTCACAGAGCTACAGCTATGATTAATGAACTCTTTCTGTTTTACCACCATTTTCTGGTCAGGTACTGCCCAGAACAGAACACAGTATTCCTGTTGCTGTAACAGCACTCCTGATTTATGTAACTTACTAAACAGACGCCTTTCAGATCTGTCATTACACGAACAAAGGCCGTTTAATGGTCCTACCCCCTGAAAGGGGGTTAACCATATTTGTGATTTCTCTGTTTTAAATAATGCCTGTTTGGAGCTCAGGCATTTGCCAGACTCCCTGGATAGATTTGCTCGGAGCAGGGCAGATCTGTTTTTTGGGGTCCATTGGGCCCTCCCTGAAATCATGCCCTTATTTATTTATTTGGTTTTATTTCTATTCACATTCCCTCCAATGGAGCAGCAGGGGTTGAGTGGGTAGGAGACAGAAAAATGTAATTTTCTTTTCTTTAGGACTCTGCTATAGTTAGGTTTCTTGGGATGTTTTTAATCAGGTCATGCCATTTTTATGCCTGGAGCCAGCTTCAGCTCTAGTGAATTTCTTTCAACTCAATAGATGGGTGTTCGCAGCTTGTATAGGCGAGCGTTCTCCTGAGAACCGTGAGATTGTGGGATATAACAGCGCTGGTGACTTGCCCCTGCCAGTTTTGTTGAACAGAAGAGATCAGGTATGGATCTCTGATGTGAAACATAGATAAGCTCTGAAACATTGTTCTTGGTGCTCTCCAATGCAGAGCCAAGCTGGGCGGGTTGTTGACAGCTAACACCAGTTAACACATCTGGCAGAGTTCCTGGAGTAAAGCTGGAGTAACCTGTTAAATCCACCTCATAACTTCAGCCACTGGAATTTTTGTCTTGAAGGAGAGGGCCACAGGTGCCTTTCAGCTCTCCTTTCCTGGCTGGCAAGGCCAGAGGTGTTTGGCTAAAGCAAATGGCTTCCAGCTCCCCCAGCCACAAGGCAGATTCCCTCTCCATGGCTTTGTTCTGAATAGGAGCCTGCTGCTTTGTGGGTCGGGACAGGGGCTTTCCTACCTCCGCCTGGAGTGCTAGAGTTGAATTTGATTAGGCTGAATGCAGTTCTTCAAATCAGTTTAAATTCCTTCCAGCTGACAGCAATCAGCTGTGAAAGGAATCAGGCAGCCTGAGGGCCAAGAGGGCTTTGGAACATTCAAGCCGGAGTTTTATTACTTTGTGCGGTGCTGAGCGTGGGCCTGTTATCTGCAGCTTCTGTTAATTGCAACAGCTCTTTATTAAAGACCATACCAACAGTGAGCATGGCTAGTGCCATGGCCTTTGGGAGGCACAGCTTCAATGACTGGTTCTGGTAGGCACTGGTGTGTTGTGGAGGTTGCATCCTGAATTCTGTAGGGGCTAGAAGTGGGGGAAGAGCCTTTGGTCCCAATAGCTGTGGGTGAGATGGGCTGCCCCGGGGTAATATGTGGGGGGATCCTCCAGAACACATTGCAGATGTTAAAATAAATTCCTGTTTTCAGGCACCAGAGACAAATGCGGACGCGCGGTGGCCATAATCACCACGAGGAACACGATTTGGTTAAACCCCCACTGCAACACGAGCGAGCTGGTGCGCCTCCTCCTGTACTTACACAGCATGCCGAGGTTAGTGACATTTCCTGGCTGGGCCGGGGGTCAGATGGGCAGGACAGGGCAAACGCTACATGCCCCATGCCGGGTGCGAGAGCGAGGGAGCTGAATGGAGCTGGCTTCTTTCGTCAGCCCGAGGAGACGGCCCCAGACAGCTCTGAAACCACACAAGCAACAGATCTGCTGCAAGGATGAAATAGCTAGTGCTGACGATGTGCTCTGGACATGCAGTGTGCAGCATACACATGCTGAGTGTATTGCGTTAGTGTTATGGGTCTATTATTTTACGTCTCCATAAATCCAAACCATTTCTCACTGTTCCTCATTCACTCAGAAAACAGGGCTTAGAAAACACGACATTGACATTTCTGGGGTAGCCCAACAGCTCAGGCAACCGCCCCGTGACACAGGACCAGGAAACAGCCTTTCTGACAGCCTCTCCTCCGGTGAGGAAGGCTGCCGCAGCGGCTGAGCAAGCTTGCCCCAGTGGGACAAAGGACGTATTGACATCCCTGGCAGAGCTGTTTGCTGCAGTTCACCAGGAAAGGCTAAACACATTCAGAATTTCTCCATTTCCCGTGAACCTTGCAGTCCCCCCGCCCCCAGCTGCTGCCCCCCTGGTCTCCCTGGCTGATGGGGCTTTCTTCCAGCTCCTCACAGACTCCACTGGGGCTTAGCTCTTGGGCTGCCTTTTGTAATGCTTTTAAAAATACGAGTCATTACATGTGTAAACAGCGTCGTCCTGCGTCCGAAAGCATATAAATGATGCTGCATACCAGCCCTTGGGCACAGTCAGTGAGCGCTCATACTCCCTATGGCTTCCCTCCTCACTACCTGCCTCCACAGAGATGTGATAGCCTGCGTTGCCTGCGGGGTTTTCTGCTGGGGTCCGGTGAGTGGAGCAGCCTGGCTGGCATCCCTGTGTCATGGGAGAAAAAGTATGTTAACGGGGATTTCCTTAGCCGTAATTGGGAAGAAGAAAAACTGAGCAGTATAGGCAACTACAGAGGGAAAATATTGTGGCTAATTAAAAGAGGTCAGTTAGTTGCGTCCCCTTACAGAGCTGTATCGGTATGCTTAGTACAGTACACCATGTGATTTAACAGTACCACAGGAATACCACTGTGGCAATGACGCACTAACGTCTCTCCTTTCCCATGCAGAGCAGAGTGCCGAGCTTTGGGCCTAACCGTTCTGGTAGATGCGCGGCGCTGTTCACCAGTTCCCGCCCTGTTTAAGGCTTTCAATTTACTACAGGTGAGCCCGTTGCTTTGCGTGCGGTGACTTCAGTCGAAGCAGCATCGGAGGGCTTTGCTGGGAGACCCCTTTTGGCCCTAGGCGCTTGGGTTTGGTTGCTGTGTTCTGGCTTTCAGCTGCGCTGAAATTCATACCTGCCATCCCAGGTTTAGGCTGCCTTTAGGATGTGGGGTGCTGCCTCGTTTCAGGGTAACCCCACTGCCTATACTTCTCAGCCTCCAGGAAAAGCCAGAGCCCCGATTTGCGGGAAAACAGCTGCACTCCTTTCAGCCACTGCAGAGAGCCCTGTCCCCCGGGCCTGTCCATGGAACCACTCACATTTCGAGCGAGTGTCTTTGTTGGCCTCAAGGAGATTGTGTTTTCATCGGCTGTGTGAAACACCCCGTGGAACATCACTCGCAAAGACGAGCTAGAAGTGAAGCAGAAAGGCCTGGTGCCGGGGCTGCGCTGGTGGTGCTGTCCCTCAAGGAGAAGGGCGCTGCTTTGTCTCAGTGCTCTGGGGAGGAGCGTGTGCTGCTGTTGATCTCGCCGGGGCTGAATGATTGGAACCAGACATGCTGTAACTTAATAGTGTTGCAGGTCAAAGGCTTTCATGTCAGCTGGAAACCAAGTGCATTGTGTTGACACTGATCAGAACTTATTTCCCATCTGTTGTTGTTAGAAATCCAAACAAGCTAATGAGTTGTGGCTGCAGCTCAACATCGTTAAGCAGGTGCCTCTGCATTGCCTCTCGGGGTGACCAGTCAAACACAGACTCTTTGAATGAACCCAGGATGACAGGACTAGATTTTAATGACACTTGTGCATGTCAGAGAGGGCAGCCTCGTGGCTGTGTGGGGGGTGCTTTGCTCTGCCACGCCAGAGAGCTGCGATTGAGTCATAGGTCTGGTCTTTTTCTTCCAAGGCTGGATGGAGCTGTGCGCTGTGTTCAAGCAGCATGCTTAGCCTCGGGGCAAGGGAGTACGTCATGGCGCGGCGTTCTCTCCTTGCTCCCAGTGCTGTACAGGTAACGTTTCGGGAAAGGGAGTGTTTCATTTCATAGCGTCTCTCTGTGGTGTCTGGCTCAAGGCTCTGAAGGGCTGCAGCGGCCGTGGCTTGATGTGTTACATAGCTCTGTTTCGGACGACAGACTTCCTAGAAATCAGTAATGCTCTTAGGGGCTAGAGTGGTCAGAGCACAGCGGTAGAAGGCACCTCCTCGGGTCACTGAGGCCCGTTCCCTGCTGTCGTGGGTCTCTCACTTGGATAATCCCATTAATACATTTAGCAAGCTCCATCTTCAAACCAGTCAGGTTTCCCCCCACAGCTCCTATTGGCAGGCTGATCCAGAACCTCAGTTCTCTGAAGCTTAGATGCTTTAATCTAGTTTCCAGCCTCAGTTTACTTGTGATCAGTTCATCCCCATTACTTTTGTGCCAGCATTGCCCTTTGGTTTCAATAGCTCTTCATCCTCTGCGGTATTTTCTCAGATCTATTTACAGAGAGCGATCAGATCCCCTTTCAGCCTTCGCTTTGCTAGGCTAAACAGGCCTTTTATCTCCTTTCATGGGATATAAGAGCCTCACACTGGTGAACCGAGGGTTGAAAAACAGCTCTGGGCCCAGAAAGCCCCACCCAGCTGCACCAACTGGGCATCCTCAAACTGGAGGCAGGGTTCAAAAGGGAGCAGATCAACTCAGTCTGGGTGGACAGAGCGGGGCGAGCAGTTATGCACTGCAAGCTCCTGCAGAGAAGCCGCCAGGGCTCTAGCAGCCAAGACCAGGCCCCACAGTCAAACCACCATGGGCCCTTCACTCCATGAAAGCCGGGAATGATGGGCCACAGCTGCTAGAGGAAAACCCTCTGCAGTGCAACCAGAGAGCGCTCCAGGGGGATCCAGAAACTGACTGGTGACACGGACAGAGGATTGCATTAGCTCTTTTGGACACAGCATCACACTAGGAGCTCGTTTGGCTGATTATTCATCCCTGTCCCCGCCCAATTTTTTGTCAGAGTCCCTGTTTCCCAGAATAGAGTGCCCCATCCTGTGAGCACCACTGACATCCTTTGTTCCTAGAGGTACACATATACATTGAGCTGTTTTCAAAGGCATATTGTTTGTTTGCACCCGGTTGACAAAGCAATCCATACTATGTGGAATTGGTACCTGTATCAGTGACCCCTCACTCTCCTCTTTTGCAGACTAAACAAGCCCAGTTCACTCAGCCTCTCCTCATAAGTCATGTGCCTCAGCCCCCTAATGATTGCTGGCCTCCGCTGGACTCTCTCCAGTTTGTCCACATCCTACATGTAGTGGGGGGCCCAGAACTGGACACAACACTCCAGATGTGACCTCGCCAGTGCCAAATAGAGGGGAATAATCATGTCCCTCGATCTGCTGGCAATGCTCCTGCTAATGCACCCTAATATGCCATTAGCCTTCTTGGCAACAAGGGCACACTATGGTCTCATATCCAGCTTCTTGTCCACTGTAACCCCCTGGTCCTATTCTGCAGAACTGCTGCCTAGCCCACTAGTCCCCAGTCTGCAGCTGTGCATGGGATTCTTCCATCCTAAGTGCAGGACTCTGCACTTGTCCTTGTTAAACCTCATCAGATTTCTTGTCGAAGGCTTACTGGTTAATTGCATTTATTCTGGACAGGTTGCAGTTGAAGCCATACAAAAGGCATTTGTGTGTTGCTGTCACAGGGTTACACTCACTGCCAGGGTGCCTCCTCCTGGCCGCTCGGGATTAATTCTTTCCGGGTGCTACGCCCTCCTCTGGCAGACTCTCCACCCCCCTTCTTCACTCACCCTGCAGCCCCTCTTGTTCTAGGAGCTGCAGCTTCCTGTTCATGACTTGGTCCTCCAGCAGGATTGCTGTAATCCTCCCCTACTGGGGTATCAAAGTCCTCCAAGGCAAACTGTCCCAGGCCATCCATTCTCCACTGTCTGGTCCATGCCACTTCCCCACTGGCTGGTAGGGGAATCAGCATCCACCCCTCTACACCAGGTTCCAACTCAGGGACCCTCCCAGCAGCAGCCAATTTTTGCCCTACCCTATACATTGTTCCTTTTCCTACCTTTCTGGCTCTCCCCCTGCTCTGGGTTTGCCAGCCCAAACTCCTTCCTCGCAGGGAGTATCTATAGCAGCGGTTCTCAACCTGTGGGTCGCGACCCCGGCGGGGGTCGAACGACCAAAACACAGGGGTCGCCTAAAGCCATCGGAAAATACATATTTCCGATGGCTTTAGCCGCTGAGAAGTCGCGCTACCATCTGTAGCAGCGCTATTCAGCTGGAACGCACACCGTTATTTGGAATTGTTGTTATATTTATATTTAAACCTATGCTATGCCATGGTGAAATGTTATTTATTGGAATTAGTAATAAATATTTCTCAACATATAATTAAATATTGTTTTTGTGATTAATCACTATGTTTAAATTATGTTTGATTTGTAGCAATGAGAATACATAATGCATATCAGGTATTTACATTCCGAATCATAACTGTAGCAAAATTATAGTTTTGAAGTAGCCACCAAAATTATTTTTTGGTTTGGGGTCACCGCAATATGAGGAACTGTATTGCGGGGTCACGGCATTAGAAAGGTTGAGAACCACTGATCTATAGGCTACCTTGCTCTGTAACCCCAAACACACCTCCCTCCTCCCAGGGAGTGACTGCAAACCACTTCCCTGCTGCTTTCAACTCCTGTTCCTGTCTAGATGAGCCTCCTCTAATCAATCCCTGCTCCCTGGCTCCTCCTCCAGGTGCAGCCCGGGCAGTTAATTGGCCCATTTGGCCACCTGACCCCCTTCAAGTCTTGTGTGGGGCAGACACTCCACCACAGTTGCTTGTAATTTTACTTCTGGCATTTTCGCGTTACAAGTCCATAGACCCTCACCAGTTAGCATGGGCGAAGGCTTTCCTATCGCCTTTTATTGGAAGAGCTGCTATGATGAGAACATTTGCTAAAATACGAAGAAGCCTTTCCTGCTGGCCAAACCAAGCCATGATTTGGTTAGCGACCCCATTCTTCACGTCGTCTGTTTTCTTTACTCCTGTCTTAGCTCTTTGTGCCTGTCTCTCCTTTCCCGGGGAAATGCTCTTCTGCTTGGAGACCTGCTGGAGCAGAGAGAGGGTTGGAGGCCACGGCTGCCACGACATCTTTGAATCTGGTGCTTCTGTCCATTAATGCTAGTGGCGGGGGGCAAGTCCTTGGTGCTGAGCTGGAAGCAGTTAGGTGAAGAGCACAAAATTGCTGGCAGTGTGGGGAAAATGTCCCTTTTCAGTTAGGGACAGGGCCTGGAGTGAAAGGCAGATTTGTACTGCATCCGGGTAACTTGACTGCGCAGTGTTTCCTTAAGGCTAACAGCTTGGAGAATAAGTTATCTTTAGGGCAGATCCTCACCTACCCCTATGAGTGCCTGCCCTTAAAGGGCAGACTCTGCCCTCCAGCGTGAAGAGTGCGCTGCAATCTTATACTGCAGTTAAACTAATGGTACGTTCTCCGAATCAATCCATCCAGCTCGTAAGGGATCTGTGCTCTGCTCTCTGTTACAGGACAGGGTTCCGCACTGTATTCATGGAGTTCTGCTGCTTGTCGAAAGAGATCTGACTTTTCGGATGGAGAAGCCAGCCGCAGTGCAGGTAATGCAATCATTTATTCCGGGGAGCTGCTGATATACGTGTTAACCTTGTGAACAGCGAGCTCTCTGTGCACTAACGTACATTTATTCTCACTTAAAATCTCTGTAGTGCTGCTTTGTATTTTATGGCTGTGGTCTCCCTTTCTGGTGTGATAGTAAAGGGGCGGTCAATTTTACATGACTTTTGTATAGCTTGGTAAAGTTTCTTTTGTTGCCAAGCCATCACTCCCCCATAGGTCCATGAGTATGTCAGGATACCAGAATGCTCTTTGATAGGACTCTAGCGACTAGGGGGAGGGATACAGTGGGAGTCGTGCCCAGTGGACACTGACCTGAGAACTTTCAGGCCCTGTTGTCAAGAACGGGCTAAATCCCTGTGTCCTTACTTGGGCCACATTGTCGCTGTGCTCAGCTGAGGAACTGAGAGAGGACACCAAGGATGGGGGACAACCACCCCCTTTTCAGTGGGAGAGTGTCTGGCAGTGCCCTGTTCCCTGCCCTGCCCATTCTGACGGCTCCACCTGCTTGGAATCTTCCCGCCCCGGGGCTGGAAGTCCTGGCTGACGACTTTGTTTCAGAGATGTCATCCGGCTTTGGTGTCCCCGGGGGGTGCGACCAACCAGCTGACGCTCATGTTGGGGATGTTTGGGAAGGCATTTCCTCCACTGATACCACGCCCCAATACACCCGCTGCCCTGCAGAGAATACAGTCCCTTTCCGTGGTGACTGGGCCCAGCTGGACCGCCGAAAGACTTCCCTGAGACTTCCACTTGGGTGTGGGCTGAGTGAGCGCTTCAGGAATAGGCCCCATGATTTCATCACTCAGAGAAAGAAAATGACTAATTTTAATGGCCACGCCCCGAATCACCGGCGGATGCCGGAATCACGGGCTGGAATTCTCTGGCTGCGGTACGCAGGTCAGACTAGATGACAGGAGCAGTCCCTTCTGGCCTTGAATGCTATGGCAGAGGTGTTGTCCTGTGTCTCCAGCAACCTCAGCACAGAGAGGTCCAGCTCAGAGACAGGGCACGTTGAAGGAGTAGCTGAATATATTATTGAGGGTTGCAAAACGTAAACCCCAGAACGTACCCGATGCACTACGCGGCTGAGTTACTGTGGCTGCTGGACCTAACGTTCGGCGTTCCCTGATCACCCATAGGTCTGGCAGCGTCACTCCAGTGAGTTAAAATGAATAGCTCAGATATTATTTGTGGGAGCGCCTAGAGGACCAAGTCAGGGATGGGGTCCTGTCCCCAGAGTTCCTTCCCCAGGACACCCCCTAAAACTCAGGGCAGGGCCCGAGTGCTCAGCCAAGCCACGGCCCTGTGATGTCTGGGCGTTTTTCCCACCGCAGTTCTAAGAGCCCCTGGCTGGGCCCGGGGTGGTCGGCCCCTTCCAAGGGTGGCAGTGAACAGAACAGCAAGGGAAATAACACAAAGGAATCGTCCCAAGCTGGGTTTCGGCTCTCTTCCTTCAGAGGGCGCTCGTCTGTGGTCCTAAACCGAACTCGCAGGTAAGAGAGGGGGATGGTTCCCTCTCCAGGTCAGTCAGCATCAGGGCCTTGGTTCCCTCATATAGGGTCCAATGAGGAGCTCCTGCCTTCAGCCATCTCTCCAGGAGCTGAGGACTGGAGGTCTGGTCTGCCATCAGTTGAGCTGGGTTTCTCCTTTTTAAGCTCTCACTGGTGTGATGGGGCGGAGCCCACGTTCTCTTGTGAACCCGTGTTGCCCAGCATGGGGTTTGTATATCCCTTCGCAGGCCCTTTGTGCTGGGTACTGTACATACATGATAGCAGGCCAGTCCCTGCTCCAGACAGCTCACAAGGTGCTCTCTGAATTGCCTGCACGTGAGTGAGCGAAGTATTGGACTCCGCATGCTAACAGCCCTCGAGTCATACAATGGCAAAGCTCCCACTGACTTCAGTAGAGCCAGTATTTCACCCTGGATTCAGAAAAAGGTTCTGAACGCTCTGAGGTTCATTGTGGGAGAAGTCATTTCAATGTGGCCGTGTGTACAGAGTGTTGCCATCTCGGTTTACAAAGGGACCGAGCAAAGGTGACAAGCCAGAGGCATTTGTTACCGATCATCATTCACATGCAGGGGGATGAGGGAGGCATCTGTGTGCGTGGGGGACATAGAGCGAGGCATATCTGCGTGGGTGAAAACTACCAAAGTAATGATTCGGGAAAAAAGATTGAAACACGTGAAAGCTGCCAAATCCAAGGGGATCAGGAAGGTGTGGAACAGAGATTAACAAAGAAATTGGCATGCAGGAGAATCGAAGGGAAAGTCGCAGTTTTAATGAGAAAATGGAAACTTTGTAACTCTGAGGGAACGCTGGATATCTGTGTCTGAATTTCTCACTCTCCGCCCAGCACTGCTGGCTCTCTCAGCAGCTCTTATCCATTTTCCCTCTGCATATTATGTATCCTGGATGACACCAGCTCAGCTGCACCTCTGACTGGAGCAGGCTGGGGTGTATGGGATCTCAGATACCTGCTAAGTGGCAAATGACTCCTGGCATAGGTCGGAGGTGCATCGGGATTGGAGCAGGGTGGGTCTGTTGTGTTAGGACACTTCTCCGGGCTTTACTTTGGGAAACCTGTTGCTAGTTTTGCAATCCCACAGAAACTTGACAAACAGGCATGAATCATACCATGCCACGTGACCATGGAAGGCAGAGATTTGCTCTGACTCTGCCAGATAATTTTGGCTTTGGAGGAATTCCTGGCTCCTTTCAAGCTTCTGTTTCACACTGCTTTGCTTCCAGTTTGCCACTGAACTATAGAACGGAAAGCCAGTGAATTATTCTCAGATTCTTGGACTTTTGTTTTTTTCCTTCATATTGTGATTGGATTACACCTCCCTCCTCTGTGTGTGTAGAAGTTCAGTCTGTCACAGAAAGCTGGGATCTCTTGTTAGCTCCAGTGTAAAGTGGACCCACAGAGACATCCACCTCATTTCTCCCCCTCTCCTCTAAGAGTCTGCCTACACTGCAAAAAAGGGGTGTTTCTGACTCCTCAGATTAGCTGTCTCAGGTTAAAATGGCACTGAAGACACAGCAGCTTGCCTTCTGTCCTCATTTAACGGCTATACAGTGATCCTGGATTGAACTCGAGCTGTTAACCTGGGTTAAAAGGTGAGTTGCTGTGTCTTCATTGCTATTTGAATGCACGTTCGCTAACCTGAGTGAAGAACATACCTTTTCCGGCAGCGTAGACATTGCCCTGTCCGCTCTTCAGTGCTCCTTTCTGCAGGCAGACATGATGCAGATGTGCTTTTTTCTTCTCAGTTTGAAATTATCACCTCAATGAAGTCCCTCCACAAGCACATAGACAGCACGCAGCTGCCACTGGAATTGGACGGAGCCTTCCCTTACTGCCATCGGGACTGGTTAAGCTTTCGCATGGTGAGTGAGATGCCGCGCAACTAAACTCGCTGCTTCCAGGATTATGGCCAGTTTTTCCCTACACTGGAGAGGAGAAACATTGTATAATGAACTGGGCTAGTGCAAGGTAGAGCACTAAGTACATATGAAATTTGAAAAAGACAGGAGATGTGACGTTCTGATTCCCAGGCTAGCCATGTCTCAGCTACACTGCATAGCAATATTTGTCTTACCATGGCTGTGTTAATGTTTATGCATGTGCCAAGTGTCCATATCACCATGGCTGTGGGAACAATAACTTTGAATGTCTGAGCATGTATATTGAAGAATGTAATTGCCAGAGGGAGCAGTGGAGACCTGAGAACCTGCAGAGCGAGGACCTGGGAGGGGCTAGACCTTTAATGCCACCGCATTGCCACTGGAGGCTTAGACTAGGCAACCACAAGAGGACCCTCTAAAGCTAGGCTTGGCAGGACAGACTGTTTTGCAGGGCCTGATTGGTGGCCCCTCACAGCCCACTGATTGACTGATACAAGTATGTAAACCAGGAAGCCGTGATGGGGGGCTGTCTGAGCAACAACGCAGATTGCCTGTCTCCTGCTCCAGACCCTGCTTGCAATAGACCCTAAATTCCAGCTTCCGACCCTGATTTGTCCTTGACTTCGCTATTTGATTGCTGTCTGTAACCTGGTGCCTGACTCCGGCTTCCTGACATCTTGACCCTGCTACTTATTTCCCGATCGCAACTTAGCAGCTCACCAGGGCATACTGGCAACCCCTGGTGCTGATGGGAAAGAGAAAGATCACTGTTGCCTTTTCCAGGGAGGGGAAACAAACTCCTTCCTTCTTTTACCCTCCCAGGTCTCCAGGGCAGGGACTCTCTTGAAGTTTTTCTCTTCATCAATGATCAGAGTAATGTTGCCACTTAACACGCAATCAGTAATTGCAATAATAAACAGTTTGAAGTGATCAGACTTAGTTAGAATTCTGTTATTTTGGAGCCAGATTTCCTGGAATATATAAAAGATTTCTCACTGAGGACTATGCTCCTGGCACGTGGAAAGCTTTATAAGACAGGTGTTTAAATTCTTGGAGAAAACGTCTGTATTGGCTAAGAACACCTCTGTCTCCAGCACTGATGATTGACAGATTTTACCAAACTTGCCACCACACGCCAAGGAGCCAAGCAACAACTTTCAATTCCTTTCTGCCACGTGCTTCCAGGTATTACTCTGTCCCTCTGAGCCACGTTTATAGTAGTACATAGAGATGTGATTCACCGTGTTCAGGTCTGGGGAGTTAATTTCCTTTCATCTGTGAATATCAGAATCTCTGCGTCTCCCTGCAGGGATCATCTGCAGCGTGCACAAATGGGCAGCGTTTCTAGTGCATTTTATTTGCCTAACTTTGTTTGTGACAGCACCAATCTTATGGCTTCTGCTTCCAATGCATTCAACCTTCTTTCTGCCCTGACCTCGTTGGACAGGGCGTGTTGTAACAATGCCTAAATGCTGAATTGTCTGTCAGGATGTCACAGTTCATATTGCTGTCCCATTGATGGCAAACTGAGGGTGAGTCTCTTGTTTTCAAAAATAAGAAGATCAGAAACACAGTCATTAAAGTTCTCTTCCCTACCTATATGCAATCATGAAATCATAGAAGTATAGGGCTGGAAGGGTCCTTAAGAGGTCATCTAGTTCAGCTCCCTGCACTGAGGCTGGACCAGTTATACCTAGACCATCCCTGACAGGTGTTTGTCCAACCTATTCTTAAAACCACCAATGATGGGGATTCCTCCACAGCCTCCCTTGGAAGCCTGTTCCAGAATTTAAATTACCCTTATAGTTGAAAGTTTTTTTCTGGTAGTTAACCTAAATCTGCCTTGCTGAAGATTAAGCCATTGTGTCCTGACCTACCTTCAATGGACAGGGAGACCAACTGATCACCATCCTCTTTGTAACAGCCCTTAACATATTTGAAGGCTGTTATCAGGCCCACCCTCAGTCTTCTTTCCTCAAGAATTAAACATGTCTGGGTTTTTTCCCCCTTTCCTCATAGATGAGTTTGTCTAAACCTTTTCTCGTTTCTGTTACTCTTTTCTGGACTCTCTCCAATTTGTTCACATCTTTCATTAAGTGTGGTGCCCAGAATTGAACGCCATATTCCAGTTGAGGCTTCACCAGCGCCAAGTGGAGTGCTACAATTACCTCCCATGTCTTCCATATGACACTCCTCTAATGCCTTCCAGAAGGATATTCAGCTCTTTTGCCACTGCATCACGGCATGCTGAATTTGCGATTCACTATAACCCCCAGAACCTTTCGAGCAGTACTACCACCTAGCCACTTGGTCCCTGTTTTGTAGCTGTGCCTTTGATCTTTTCCTTCCTTAGTGCAGACCTGTGCACTCATCTTTACTGAATTTCATCCTGTTGCTTTCAGACCACTTCTCTAAATTGTCCAGATTGGTTTGAATTATAATGCTGTCCTCCAAAGTTCTTGCAGCCCCTCCTAGCTTGGCATCATCTGCTGATTTTATAAGCATACTCGCCACTCCATTAGTCCAGTCATTAATGAAAATATTGAATAGTTCCAGCCCCAGGACTGATGTCTGCAGGATCCCACTAGATATACCCTCCCAGTTTGACACTGAACCCTTGATAACTACTCTTTGAGCATAGTCTTTCTATCAGCTGTGTTCCCACCTTGTAGCAATTCCTTGTAGCGCACATTTCCCTGGTTTCATTATGAAAATGTCACGTGGGACTGTGTCAAAAGCCTTACCAAAATCAAGATCTATCACATCAGCTGCTTCCCCATCCATGGGCCAGTAACCTTGTTAAAGAAGGAAATGAGGGTGGTTTAGTATGATTTGTTCTTGACAAATCCATGCTGGCTGTCCCTTATAACCCGATAGCTATCCTCCAGTGCTTACAAATGGATCGTTTAATCATTTGTTCCAGTATTTTTCCAGATGCTGAAGTTAGGCTGACTGGACTAAAATTCCCTTGGTTCTCTTTATCCCCCTTTTTGAAGATAGGTATTATGTTTGCCGTCTAGATCCTGTCTGGTCCTTCGCTGGTTCTCCAGGGTGATCGGGAATGATACTGAGATTGCTTCAGCAAGTGCTGTAGGGTGAACTTCGTTAGGCCCTGCTGATTTGAACACATCCAACATATCTAAATAGTCTTTAACCTCTTCTTGCACAATTTTTCCTGGCATTCCTTCTCCCTTGTTGTTAATATGAATTGTGTTGCGTATCTTGTTGCCATTAACCTTTTTAGTGAAGATTGAAGCAAAACAGGCATTAAACACCTCAGCCTTCTTGATTTTGATCAGGTATTAGCTTTCTTTCCCTGCTATGGAGAGGACCTACACTTTCCTTTATGTTTTTCTTGCTCCAAATGTATTTAAAGAACCTCTTCTTATTGCCTTTTATGTCCATTGCTAGGTGTAACTCATTTTGTGCTTTAGCCTTTCTGATTTTGTCCCCACATGTTTGTGCTAGCCTTTTGTGCTCCTCTTTAGCAATTTGTCCATGTTTCTACTTTTTGTAGGCTTTCTCTTTGATTTTCAGGTCATTAAAGAGCTTCTGCCGGAACCATATTAGCTTCTTACTATTCTTCCTACCTTTCCTTCATATAGAGAGTTTGCTGTTTTGCCTTCAATATTGTCTTCTTGAGAAATTTCTAGCTCTCCTGAACTCCTTTATCTCTTCCTATCGGACCTTTCCTACCAGGTCTCTGAGTTTGTTTGTTTTTTTAAGTCCATTGTCCTTGTTCTGCTGCTTTCACTCCTTCCTTTCCCTAGAATTATGAAATCTATTATTTTATGATCACTTTCATCCAAAGAGCTTTCTACCTTCAGATTCACAACCAATTCCTCCCTATTAGTCAGAATCAAATCTAAAATGGTTGTCCCCTTGTTACCACCTCTACCTGCTGAGACACAAAGTTGTCCCCAGTACATTCCAAGAAATTACTGGGCATGAGATGCAGTGAGTAGCTAGGGAAATACATGGAAATAAAATGAAATAAGCTGAGGAAGAGTAATGGAGTCCAGGGCCATTTCTTGTTTCACATTTCTTACATTTTAAAGGCAATAACTTTGCAACTCCGTAGCTGAGTGGGAAATTCATGCAGGAATCTGGCTGCCAGCTGCTATATTTTGGCGATGCACTGAGTGTGAGCATGACCCAAGTGAAAAAGGTCTGTAGTTCTGCAACCATGTGATGAACACTATTAATTTTACTCCTCTTACGATCTTGCTTGCATCCTGCTCACTCATGTTTCTCAAATGGGGCTCCTTGCAATATTCCAAACCTGAGAGCAGCTTCAAAAAGCTCCTCATTTTTAAGAAATAAGAACATGCCTGTGAGTGTGGTATTTGCCCCCAAATTCCATCGGTTCTAGGCTGACGACTGTGTTCAGCTGTTCTTCAGGTGTGACCTGATGATATTACCTCACCCACCTTGCCTCTGTAATAGCACTCTGTCACAGGACCCATTCAGACACCCCCTCTTGGGCTCCCATGGACTGCTGGGAGGGAACCCCAGTCTCTGGATCTCAGGTGTTTTGAACTTCCGGAGCTTGAATGGAGCCCAACCACTTCCCTAGTTTTCAGGGTCCCGAGGCAGAGCCTTGGGGTAAAGATCCTGTGTCTGTCTCCTGTCCATAACCTGCTGCCCTTTGGCTCCCTGCTGACCCTTCAGGTTCCCCTAGAGCTTAACACACCCAGAGGATGAGCCCCCTGGGTTATATTGAACTCTTGCAGGAGGCACAGGCATATAACATACACAGAGACTTCTCACAGGAGTCTAACACCACTGCTCTTTTACTTGACAGATGAAGCACAAGACAGTACAGATCATAGATAGCACAACCACAACCTAACCGCAGTGCCCCTCACCAGCTCCCTCTTTTCT
This sequence comes from Mesoclemmys tuberculata, assembly GCA_007922155.1. Classification (NCBI taxonomy): domain Eukaryota; kingdom Metazoa; phylum Chordata; order Testudines; family Chelidae; genus Mesoclemmys; species Mesoclemmys tuberculata. The sequence continues at coordinate 1,424,247 of ML675628.1, read as the reverse complement.
GAGGAGTCCTGGGGGACCACTGGTGATCTGGAAGGCAGGGAGGCTCCCCTCATTCATGAGGATTGTACACGCTGGGTTGGTTCTCTCTCTCGGAGTGTTTCAGCCCAGCTTTCCATGAAACAACAATTTCCATAAGCTCAATTCCATCGTTTTAATCATTATTCATACGTTTGACGGACAGAGCCCTAAACTCATTGTGCGAAGCCGTCGTGTACTCTCGCTTCCTGGTGTGTGCGTTAGGATCGTTATTTTATTATTTGATACTATGTATCAGTGTAATGCACATAGCTGAACTCCCAAGCGAAACATCAGTCCACTCCAGATTTCCACCCACATCTTTCTCCTAATCGCAATAGTTCCCTACAAGCTGCCGTGTCTCTTCTGCCCTGAAGAAAACGATGCTGATAATAACCTCTGCCTTGTTCCTCTCGTCTTCAGAAACTGGAGCATTTGGTACAAAGATGTCAAGGCGCTTGTGCTTTCCTACAAGGAGCCATTCAGAGCGTGGAGTCCTGTAGATTACCAGAAAGAGCTGAGGTAAGTATTGTCTTCTCGCGCTAGACAAAGGTACAAAGCACAGGATGCTGGACAGCCTGTACCAGAAGTCTGCCAGGCTCAAATTTTAGTGCTGTAACGACAGGTCATGCTAAATGCTGCATGTGGTGTTTGTGTCATTTTTTCTTAATATTCAAATTCTAAGTAAATTACACAGAGTAAAGATCTTCAGGTTAAACAACTGGTGTCTGAATGGCTAGGTGTTTGTATGGAGAGCGAGAAGCTGAGACTTTATATCTGGGTTAGTGAAAAAATTGATTAAAAAGAGCAATTAAATTTTCCATTAAAGTAAAGTCACACTGCCATAGGTCAGCTCTCCATGCCCTGGGGCTTAATCCAGAGCCCCCTCCCACTCTAGCAGAGTGCAGGCTATTGTAGTGTTTGTTCTGGGGCACAGATTTCTTAGAGAAAGTAAGAGAACAAGAAGGAAAGAAAAGACATGGGAGAGCCTAGAAGTCTAGAGAGACAAAATCAACTGTTATAAAAAGGAAATACACAAAAGGGCTAAGATCTGCACGCTGCCATATGGAAGAGGAGCTGGAAGGAAGAGGGAAATTCAACAGTGGAGCATCATGGAGGTGTTTCCAGGGTTCATTCCTTTCCATTCCTCTCTGGATGTGCTTTTTCTTAAAAGCTCGGACTTCAAATTCTTTTCCCTGTTATAAGAAGCAGACACAGTGTGATGTCAGGCCACGAGTGCGGTGGAAGGCGGAGGGAGTTATACCAAATTATGTAACATCGTTGTCCTCCTGTCCGAATCAGCTTTGTGATGATCTGCCAGTGTGATATGAAATTGGATTTCTCGCTGTTAAGGGAAGATAAATTTGAGTAAAGCGAGTCTCAGATGACCATCTTCTTGCCCAAAGAGAGCACTGATTTGTTTGAAATAATAAGTGCCTCGCTGCTGCCATTGTTAGAAACCCCTCAGGGGAGGGCATGAAACTGCTCTGAAAGGGTGTCATCTCATTGGTCTTTCTGAGCAGCCCGCTGCCAGGCCACAGGAAATAAGTTAACAGATGAGATATTGATTTCAGCGGGAAAGAAAGCAGTGCTGTACTGTCCGTATCCTTCCAGTCCGTTCTTACCAGGACAGAGAGAGAGGGCTAGGGGGACTTGGGAGTACGATAAAAGGAGTGCAAGGAGAAGAGGACAAATTGTGTTCTCTGCAGTTACCATTAAATAGCTTAAAAATTCAGTTAACCGTGCCAGTCAGATGGAAGCTAGTTTAAAGCGAGGAAAGATTAGGCCACGCTAGAAGTCAAATGTGAAAGAGAGACCCTTTAATTAGAACTGTGCCTGTCACTTGTTCCCAAGATTTATCGTCATGGGGGTTGACATCTAAAACACTAAAACCCTGCCTAGGAGACAGGCTTTTCTAAGTCCTGTCTGTACAAGGGCTCGTGGGGTTTGACACTGTTAAAATGTACCTCAGCCTTTCTCTCTCGAGCCTAATTGTGCAGATGTCAAAAGCCCCACCTTAGAATGGCCCTGCAATGGTCGCTTTCTGTTATTAAAACCAAAATGTATTTCCAAGGTGTGCACGAGGGAATGGCTAACACTCTGTGCCATCCAGGCATCCTGTCCTCCAGCAGAGAGCGTGAAAGATGCTGTGTCTCCTGCATACACATCCACCAACGCCATGTGCCATCAGAGATAAACCTATGCCAATATTTGGGGTGCTGTGAAGTCCATCACCTGGAGATAAAGGCCTATGGTGTGATGGCTGTAGCTGATGAAATGAGAATAAGGTGGAAGGCTTATCTTTCCAGGGTAAAATCAATTAAACGAACACTGTGACCAAAACCCGCTATAACATCACGTGTGGCAGCCTCAACAGAAAGGCTATGGACTGAAAGGGCAGTGGGGATTGAATCACCCTCTGTTCTTTAGAGAGGAGGCTTTTCTAGGGTAGGGTTGGGATGTACCGTTGGGGCAGAGTGGTTTTTTGTTGTTGTTCTCCTCCTGCCCGTACATTGTAACAGCTCGATAACTGTATTTTCTTGCCGTTCTCATTCCTCAGGAGGCTGATGTTTTGTTGAGGAATTATAGGCAATTGATGAAGAACGTCCTTGATGACACCCGGCTGGTTAAACTGCAGTTGGAGGGCGGAGCTCTTCTGGCTAGGCTGAGGAAGGAGGAGTCCTGTGTCACTGTCACTGAGGATTACAGGTGAGTCCATGGGAAGGCAGGGAGGAAGGAGAGGGAGTCGAACAGAGGCAGACAGGGCCTGGTTGTGGGGAAAGATTAAAAGCTATCCAAGCAAAAATCTCCTGTGCGGTAGCAGCTTTCCCGCTTTGACGGCAATTTGGGGAAAACAGCAGAAATTAAGAATGTGATGTCGAATATACTATTTTCTGATTTTTTCAAATGCCAAGAACTGTCTTATCTCTTTCAAATTCCTACTGCCCTCCAGGGCAAATTCACCTGTATAACACTGGTCTCCTTTTTGAAGCCACACCTTTTCCTGTGCAGGGCTGGGACATCAGCATCAGCACCGCTCCTGCCCAGAATTATGCCTGGATTTCATTTGCATACCACAAACGTCTTACAAAATTGCTGTAAGTGGTGATGCAAGTGGTGTTCATATGTTAAATTAACACAACTTTTAGTATCTAACAGCTTCTTTCATAGAGATTTTCTGGCCTGTAAGTAACAGCATATTTTCCGATGCATTAAGGTCTGGTCTGTCTGTCCGGAGGTGCAGTTTGCACCCATAAATGATGTTCCTTGCATGTGTGCATCGTTACATCCATCCTGGCACAAATGTCAGTAGTGGCAACTTGCTCAGATTTGCACTTGCAAAAGAGAGGCTTCCCCCCTGGAAACTGTACCAGACACAGTCTGAAAATATACCTGGCATGGTATTGTTCACTAGTAGCTGGAAGCCTGTGCTATTGGCCTGCGTATAACAATTGGACCAAGTAATCCACAACCTGTGCAGTCTCCCTCACACAACCAGTGACATGGTTGCATGCAGATTATCTCTAGAGTAAGGGTCGTGGTTGGCTGCTACCTCTGATATTGCAATGGTCTAGGGCTCTTGGCAGGGCATAGATTCCTGCAGCACTGTAGCTGTACACTGCCCAGGTGTCATTTGTAAAGTCAAAATGGCTGACACCTTAAAAATTGGATGGTAACAGACCATGAATCCCAGTGATGACACAATCTGGTGATATTCGGAAGAAAAAGAGCGCTGAACCATGCTGTTTTCATGCTTTACATTGACTGTGCAGACATTCTAGGCTTCAGAATGACAGTCCTGGGATCTTATTATATAGATTATTATTATATAATTATATCTAGATTATTATATAGATATATAGTATTACTGTCTTGCCTATGGCCCAAAGGCATGGAGCAGGACCCTATTATGCTAAGCATCGTGCAAACACAGAACAAAGGGATGCTTCCTGCCCCAAAGAACTTACAATTAAAGTAAAAGACAAGAGACCACATGCAGACAAATGGGGGAGAAAACAATGCGAGACGGTGGCCTCAGCACACCAGCAACCAAGTGTTTTATAGGCATCATGACAAAGAAGAGTTTTAAAGATGTTTATGAGTTAGTCATGTGGATGTTTATGGGCACTCCTCCCAGGTGTGAAGGGCAGCAGAGGAGAAAGCATGAAGGCACTTGTTTGAAAATGTAACAAGTGAACTGTGGAGGCTGGTATCATGGGCCAGTTGGAGGCAAAAATCTAATTACTTGAGCATCATCGACTTTTGTAATGGGAAATCATGCCTCCCCAATCTATTTGAATTATTTGAAGGGGTCAACAGACACGTGGACAAGGTTGATCCAATGGATACAGTGTATTTGGACTTTCAGAAAGCTTTAGAGAAAGTCCTTCACTGAAGGCCCTTAAGCAAAGTAAGCAGTCATGGGATAAGAGGGAAAGTCCTCTCATGGATGAGAAACTAGTTAAAAGATAGAGGAATAAATGGTCATTTTTCACAGAAGAGAGAGAAATAGCAGGGTCCCCCAGGGATATGTACTGGGGACCAGTGCTGTGCAACATATTTAGAAATGAGCTGGAAAAAAGGATAAACAGTGCAGTGGCAAAACATGCAGACAATACAAAATTACTCAAGACAGTTAAGTTCAAAGCTGACTGTGAAGAGTTACAAAGGGATCTCACTTGACTGGATGACAAAATGGAAGATGAAATTCAATGTTTTGCAAATTAATGAACATTGGAATATATAATCCTAACTGTACATACAAAATAATGGGGTATAAATTAGCTGTTGCCACTCAAGAAAGATCTTAAAGTCATCATGGATAGTCCTCTGAAAACATCTGTACACACATCCAGCAGCTAACACAAGATAACAGAATGCTAGGAACTGTTAGCAAAGGAATAGATAATAAGGCAGAAAATATTGCAACGCCGCTATATAAATCCATCATACACCCACACCTTGAATATGGTGTGCCGTTCTGGTCACCTCATCTCAAAAAAGATGTATTAAAATTGGTAAAAGTGCAGAGAAGGACAACAAAAATTATTAGGAGTACAGAACAGCTTCCATATGAGGAGAGTTTAGAAAGACGGAGTATTCATCATAAAAAAAAAAGGTGACAAAGGGGGGATATGACAGACGTCTGTATAATCATGAATGGTGTGGAGGAAGTGAATAGGGAAGTGCTAATTACCTCTTCACAAGAAGAGGGTATTAACTAATGACATTAACAGGCAGCAAGTTCAAAACAAATGTAAGGAAGTATGACATCACACAATACACAGGCAACCTGTGGAACTCATTGCCAGGGGATGTTGTGAAGGCCAAAAGTATAACTGGGTTCATAAAAGGATTAGATAGGTTCATGGAGGACAGGTTCAGCAATGACTGCGAGCCAAGATGGCCGGGGACACAACCTCATGCTCTGGGTGTCACTAAACCTCCAGCTGCCAGAAGCTAGGACTGGACAACAGGGAATGGATAACTTGAATTTGCCCTGTATTGATCATTCCCTCTGGCGCATCTGGTACTGACCATGGACAGAGACAGGATACTGTGCTAGATGGATGGATCGCTGGTCTGATTCAGTATGAATCGGTATGGCCAGCATGTTCAGCCCGGCCCTCTCTCTAGGTGCTCACATCCAGGCTGTGTCTGTATCTTGCTGATTATTTCTGCATAACATCTCTAAGAAATGGCCTTTCCTATTCATCCATAGCTGAAATTCTCATCATCTCACATCTCAGTTACTGCAACATCCTTCCCTCTGGCTTTGATAAATGCTGTCTTACCCTGCTTGTATCCACTCAAAATGCTGCTACAAAGGTCATTTTCCAAGCTTATTGGTTTGACCATGTCACCCCTCTCTTTGAGTCCTTCCACTGACCCCCCTTTCTCTGAATGTCAGGCAGAATGGTGGTGTTGTCCACGGTGACTGAGAAAGGGAGTCGGAAGGCGCTTGTGTGGGATGATTGAGCTGTGTTTTCTCCATGTCTAGCTTGAGCTGGCAGCCAGATATCATGAAGAGATGTTGGAGGGACAGGCCAACATTTTAAGATGGACTGAAGGAGACAGGTCTGGAGTAGAGAGGTAGATCTGTGAGTGGTCAGCATAGAGAAGGTGGTGGAATTTGTGTTTGTGTATGAGATGAACCAGAGATGAAGTGTAAAGGGACGAGAATCCCCTCTCCCCGCGTTTTGTCCCATGAGTCATCCTTTCCTGTCCTGCCTCCTGTTGCTATGCGAGAGCCTGACATAAACAGGGGAATGTGAGTCTCTGCAATTGTGAGACCAACTGTACACAAGGGCTAACCAAAGACACAAAGTAATCAAACAGAAACAATGGAGGAAATGATAGACTTCTGTAATCTGTTCTGGTGAGAGTTGATACTTGTATTTAGACTAGCTGAGACATGTCTGCCTGCACTGTGGCTTTTAAGTTGACCCTGTCACTTTAATACCATTCACTGATAAGGCATAGAAAGGACTGAGGCAGTTTACAATCATTCTCGTTTGGATGCAGCCAGTAAAAGGCCAGCTCCATCCTTGTCCAGTGCCTGGACTAAACAATATCAAGTAAAACTCTTACCAAGAATAATGCCAGTACGCTTGCTGGCTCTGAAGGCCTGACTTTCCTTGCTTGTTCGTGGCTTAGTATGACCGAAAATTCAAGTCATAAAGTGGGAATAGAGAGAAAAACAAACCCAGTGGAAAACATGTAATTAATGCCTTATTTCAGGTTAGTGACCTATGCACTAAAATATGCAGGCGCCCACATCGGTGTCCTGGAAAGGAAGCAGGCTTGTACTCCCTGTAGTTAACTCCCTGTAGTGGGGTATTATCTGACAAACACCTTTTGGAAATACATTGCAAAACACCACTTCAGTCCTTCTTTAGTAATGAGACATCCCCCTCCCTGCCCACCTCCTAGCTGTTAGTTTTGGCTCCCTTCCCTCTTCCCCTCCTCCTCTAGCATGCTCATGTACGGTTCTGTGCTTTGCATGGGACGCAGAGCAGATCCCCCTGCACGTGACAACTGCGGCTGTTCTAACTGATTTCCTAAACCCAAAGTGTAAGTGTCTTGTCTCAGAAATTGACGAGATCGTCAGTGCAGGAGATGTGGTTAGTTGAGAAGAGCATGGTATGGCGTGTAAGTCTGCGTTTGTCAGACAAAATCTTGACATTTCACCTACAGCTATAGACAACTGCCATGCCTGTGTCTGTTGGTGCCCTCACTGTATGTTCCCCAGCTGCCTTGTACCCGAATCCACTCTTAACAGAGTACAGATCAAGAGCCGTAGCTGTCTGTGCTCCACTTTTCAGTGTACATGGAGCCCCTAAACCTGCTCTCTCTCCTGCCCCAATAATGTTCATAGGTAGAAGATGGTCCTGGTCAATCAGGCAAAGATCAAATTAGGAGAATGAAAAGACTCCTGCCCTAGTCCAGTCTGTGGGGGAATCTTGACTAATAATGGACTTACAGCCCCAAAAAGTGTCCTGTTGAGTGATGAGGCTGAAAACACCTCCTTAGGATCTTCCGTAGCCCTCCATGACATGGGAGCCAGCATGTAATCTCTGCTGAATGCAGGGGTAGTGTTTTAGCTGCACGCACTGTAGATCCATGTTTGTAACCAAGATTTCAGCTCACTAAATTTGCTATACTACAGTCAGGCTCATTAGCGTGGACTAGGGAAGCCTCCAGGTTCTACTGTGCAGATCCTTTGGTGTAGTAATTTTGGCAAGGCTGGTGTTGAAATGCAAATCTAGGAATCTCACCGCGTCTGGCTCTTGCCATTAGCCAAAGTGCAGACAAATAATGTAGCTAAATAATCGCAGTATAAACATTATGAACTCTGCCTGCAGTGGCGGACACTGCTACTGCCTGTGAAATTCCTGCGTGCCATTTCAAACAGCAAGTGAACTCCTCCGGCAGGTGAGTTGTGTGTATTTAAGAGGCGTTTCATTTTACGTACCAGCTCACACCTCAGAACAAGCCCCTTGCAACATTAATTATGGTAAATATTCCAGTTCGCTGCTTATTTTGTGAAGAATTTAAAAACCTACTCTGTAGACTCTCAAGTGCTGACAAGCCAGCAGTGGTGAGGCAGCATGAGGGAGAGTCCTTATGAAAGAGTGTGATCTGGGTGGCAGGGGAATGAGCGGAGACTATCACTAAAACCTAGTATCGATCTTAAAATTTCCCTTCGTGACTCTTCCGTTATTACAGCGACAGCCGTGTAGAAAAGCTGGGAGCTCTAGCACAGACAAGATGCCCAGTGGCTGCTGATCTTTTAAGCACCATGTCATCTACATCTGCTCTGAATCTGTTTAGTTTAGTACTGTAGATCACAAACTTTTTAATACTGCAGCTCCCATACAAATATTTAAAAACTTGGTGGTTCCCCACAGCCAAATATATATATATTTAATCAACTCAGGACACTAGATTGAAGGGGGATACTGGAGTTTGGAAGGTTTTGTGGCTGTATTCAACTACATACAGTTTAATGATATAATCTGATCTATTTTGGGATTTAAAATCTGTAATTTGAAAATATGGGGTTTTGGACCTAAAATTTCAGTGAGAAGGATGGGCTTGTTAATTAAGTTTTCAAGGATTGTACCTGCTTTGACTCCTCTCACATAACACAGAACCTAAGCCACATTGGCTATGTCTGGCTTCATCATGCAAAATATTGACTTTTCTTAACTTGTTCAGTCAATTGGTCCTGGGTGTTTTCCGCACTGTCATCAGTATATTGACAGATGATATTATTTGACATAGAAATGGTTTTCACTGTCATGGCTGTTTGTTCCCCAATCATAATTCTATATATGTCTATTGCTGCTGGATGTAGAAGGGTCTTCTGTGGTGCATGCTGGCTTGCGTTTTGCAATTCACATGGTCACAAAATAAGACGTTTCTAAGGCTTTTTGAGGAACAGTTTTCTCCTTTAGCTCTATATTTTCTGTACACCGAGTGGGCTACAAACTCCACTGAGCACTACATTTGTGTCCTGGGGCAAGCTTACATTGCTTTTAAAGTCTTCTTACGCTGAACTAATTTGCCACTGCATTGCTACAACTGTGTATATGCACTGAGAAGAAAATATCTGTATTTATGCTACCGCACACTAAAACTGCAGTGGTGACCAGACTAAACTGAGACTGTTGTACCACTTTAATTATACCACTAAATAAAGAAAAATGATGGGAGGTACTAATTTATCAGTGCAATATAGTATACACATTCTCCTAAAATCAATGGATTTATTATAAATTACACATTTACAGAAAATACTAAATTAAAACAAAGAACACTACATCGAGTGCATGACAGATAATATATATGAACCCACAATGTAGGAAGGTTAATCTTTATTGAACATGACTTGTTAATAAGTTGTATGCAGTGGTGTTGTAGCCATGTTGGTCCCAGGATATTAGAGCGACAAGATGGGTGAGGTAATGTCTTTTATTGGACCAACCTCAGGTCAGACTTAAAGAAGAGCTCTATGTGGCTCAAAAGCTTGTCTCTAACCAACAGAAGTTACCAATAGACAATATTACTTCACCCACCTTCTCTGTCTTGTCATTATGCTGGAAATTCCTCTTGTCGGTCTCACATTTGTCCAGTGATGGTAAATTTTGTCTATGTTGAGATCTTTATTTGCTGCGAGGTAGTATTTTATTCTTATAAGCTGGACCACATGGATAACATCTAGTCTGTTGAGAGACTTAATTTGGATCTGATTCATTAAACTAAAATCTGTATTTGCAGTTGGCAATAAAGGCTTAACTGGTGCCAGATATATCAATGAACTGAGCCAAGTCTGCAAACTGCTCTTCTTCCAGCATGTGAATTTCCACGTTGGCAAACGTACTTAATGAGTCCATTTTAATTTTTTCCACTATGAGAAATTTATAGTCTGGGTACCTCTTGCAGATGTGTTCGGTTATTGATCCATCTGTTTGTATTGATAGATTCAAGACTACGTGGAACTTGCCAATGAGTTTACTAACATTCTGTGCCATAATCAAAATGAAGAAGAGCTCTGTGTAAGATCAAAAGCCTTTCTCTCTCACCCACAGAAGTTGGTCCAATAAAAAATTTGGCAGAAAACAGTGCTTCAATATCAAACGCAGACCACCCTTGTGGCTCATTGTCTGGAAATCAACAGTCTGAACGCTCACAGAGTTCTGTAATAAAGTGGAGAACACCTGTTGTGCCAACAGCATTGGCAAGAGATGCCATTTGTGGCTTCACTTTCTCACTCCAGTTACCTTTTTCTCCAAGATATTAGGAGCAAAGTTTTGCGATTTTGACCTTTGCACAGCAATATCCCTCAATGATGGTGAGACAGTTTCTCTGAAAAATTTGGCACAGCTCTGACAATTCACTCAAAATATCATCTAGCACAGTCAATGCAATATGATACTGGGGATCTATGAGCTTTTTGAGACAAACCTTTGCTATAAGATCATTCCTCCCTTTGACTTACATTGCTACAGCAAAGTGACAAGATCACCAATGCACTTCATTCAAAGGCCAGTGTGATAATGCATCAACTTCTGATACGCTGGCCAACACACAAACTTCCTTTTCTTTTAACAGCTGATCTGCTAAACATTGTGTATGCAGTTTGCAATAATGCTTCCTCTTGTTTAATCACTGGGATGTGTTTCCATGCATCGTCAATGCCTGTGTCTTCTCTATGAGCAACACAGTGTTGTGCTAGTAAGCGTGGCATGCATTGTCTAAGAGATGCAGCTGTATCATTAGGCTTACCTAGCCTGACAGAGGTGCCATTTGAAATGAGCGTCACCATGTGCTAGATATTCAGATTGTGATCCGTGCAGAATTGTTTGGTGGCATCTCCCGTATGCCTAGCATTCCAGGCAGTTAATTGGATAATGCTAGCAACAGAGTCTTGTGGCGTACATCATTCTGAGCTGGAAACTTGATGTAGATAGATTCTAGGCCAGAAGGGACCACTGTGACCAACTAGTCAGCCCTCCAAATGTCCCCAAAATAATTCCTGGAGCAGATCTTTCAGAAAAATATCCAATCTGAATTTACCCTCACTTAAAAATTTACAATTTATTTCTAATCTGAATATGTCTAGCTTCAACTTCCACTGGATCACGTTAGATCTTTCTCTACTAGATCGAAGAGCCCAGTATTAAATATTTGTTCCTGTGTAGATACTTATATATTGTAATCACACCGTAACCTTCTCTTTGTTAAGCTAAATTGTTTGAGCTCTTTGAGTCTATCACTCTAAGGCCTGTTTTCTAATCCTTTATTCATTCTTCTGGCTCTTCTCTTTCCAATTTATCAACATCCTTCTTGAATTGTGGACACCAGATCTAGACAGAGTATTTGTGCTGCTTCCTGTTGGTGTGCAGGGTTGGGAGGCATCTTGCCACCACCTGCCCTTAGTGTGAAGAAGTCTACACCTGCCGTGGATCTGCTCCCTGAAACCACCAGCCTCCTACAACACAAGCACTACCTTCTATGCCTCCGCTCTCCCTCACCCTCTACAAGTTAGCAATAGGCACACATCAACCTCTGCGTCCTCTAAGCATCCCCTTGTAGTGGCCATACCCTTATCTACTACCTACTCTCAGAATTACCAGGCCTCCTGTTCCCCAAGGAGCAGTACGCTACAGCTTATGAGTTATTTCTTTAGAACACAGCTCTGCTGAACATACATTTAGAGCGAAAAGAAGCATCAGTTTATTATCAAAGAACAGAGATTCGAGTGCTAGGGAGTGAGAATATTGCAAACAAATAGCTACGTGGAAACCAAAATCACAATGGGCTCTCTAGCGCCTAAACGAGATGAACACGGCATTTCCCTTTCTCCTACAAAATAGCTGACCTCAAGTCATTTTCCCTAGCATTTTCAACCAGTTTGGCTGAGATCACTTCCCAGCAGATCAAGCCTGCAGGCTTGTCTTCACAGATTGAAGGAATATCTGCGGGTTCATCTGTACCCCAGATATAGCTTCAGAATTCATTGTCTTATTCCTAAAGAGGGTAACTCCTACTCTTTTGTTTTTCCTCCAGCCCCTGGCATCTATTGATTTAGCATTTTGCTCAGACTATAAATGGGCATCTCTTGTGACCCATACAATAGTTAATTTGTACATGACCAGCCTGAGTGAGATTAGATGCTCTTCTCCACTGCCTGCCAGGCATATGTGGATTACCGTTTGGTAATCTGTCTTAACTCACAGGGCTAGAGAACATAATTTTACATATATATCCATAACTCTTTTCATGTTTCCCGTACATACAGTCCAACAATGGCTATGGTGACCAGTGTGACACGGGCTTTCATTAGAGACCGCATATTATCCTGCTTTGAGCAGGGGGTTGGACTAGATGACCTCCTGAGGTCCCTTCCATCTCTAATATTCTATGATATGAAATTCTTTGGCGGGCTGGTATGTAGCTCTCAGACCCAAGGGATTCCTATCACCCATATATATCCCTGTGCTCTTTGCTAATTGGCATGAAGAGGTCCTTGGCGCACAGTGTTCTGGCAGTGGCCGCACAAGTCCAAAATACAGACTTAAAATAACCTCTCTGCTCCTACTTGAGATCCCCTTCTTTATGCATCCAAGGATCACATTAGCCCCTTTGCCCATGGCATCACACTGGGAGCTGTTCACTGTCCAACTTATTATCTATCATGGCCCCCAAATCATAATCTTATTTTGGACTATGTCATGGGACGTCCGCCTGACACTGGGTTGGAAGGGGTTAAGGTGACCGGGGAGGCCAATTAACTCCCCTGGTTGCCCCTGGAGGAGGAGCCAGGGAGCTGGCCACTAATCGGGGATAGGCTCAGCTGTGCCGGAAAGGTGGGGCCAGTATATAGCCAGGTAGCTAGCTGCAGTCACTCCCTGCATGGAGAGAGTTAAGAAGCTGGCATACCCAGGGAGGGGAGAAGCCGATAATGTACGAAAAAGCCCAGGGAAACAGCTGTGAGGGGTAAGGAGAAGTAGGCCTTGGCTGCATGTTATAGGGTCCCCGGGCTGGAACCCAGTGTAGAATGTCAGCCTAGCTTCCCCTACCAGCCACTGGGAAGGGGCACAGAACATTGGAGATGCCACCCAGACAGCAGGGTCTGGAAGGCCTTTGATTTCCCCAGAAGGGAAGGACTTTAGTGACCTGGCCAGAAGGAAAGCTGTAGATCCGGGAATGAGTGAGGCAGCAGAATGAGACAAGACTGGGGAAGACACCACTGGAGGAAGAGTGCAGGCTGGCTGAGTGAATCCCCAGGATGACCAGCAGGAGGCGCCACGTGCAGTGAGCAAACCCCATGACAGACTACTTCAGTAATAGACTGTACAAATTCAAAAGCGTAGTTTTTGCTTCTGCTAATTGTAGGAAGATTAATGAATTTCACTCTGTGGTCATGAAAGTGCTGTGAAGACAGCATGGGTGAAATTATTGTTACAGCAAGGAGTACGTTGTCAGTATTTTTATTTCATTTGATTTGCTTCCTAACATTCCTCCATTTCATCACACTTCTTTTGGCTTTCAGTAGACTTCGCTAGTAAAGCTGAATTCCAAAGCCATGGTTCTGGTTGCGTAGAGTTTTAACTGCATCAAATGAACTTTCTGAACTAAGTGGCATTTTAGACAGTCCAGTTGCCGTTTATTCCAGTTTTTAAACCAGTTGTAAATTCTCCCTTCAGAACAAAATTCACACACAACCCTCACACTGACTGAATACAGAAAAATGCCCCTCAGTTTCAAGAAGCCCCTGGCTAGAATATCAGTTGTTTTGGTTTCCACAATTTCCAAAAGACAATTGTCTTTAAATGTAGACTGTTTATTTCTATGCCACCATTGGTGCGTGTACTCCTAACTGACGCTTGGACGTAGAGATGTTTGAACAAGGTACCTGTCATATTCTAAACTGTTTGCAACTGACACCGCTAAGTGTGAACTACAAATACAGAGGAAGTTGTGAGCAGCACAATTAGTGACATGCTTGGTCTATATAAGATTGCTGCACGGCCACAAGTGCATGTAGTTTAGAGGGAACGTTGTTAAAACTTTTTTTTGCTGCTTCAATTCTTCTTGTTTCTGAAATAAATCATTTACAAATTCTGGGTGATTAGTTTCTGAATGTCTCTATAGTTTCCTTGTCCTCATGCTTTCATTTACTAGCAACTGAAAACAAATGACACACCGGGGCTGTGGACTTTTCGCAGGAATATTGAGACATGAAAATTCAAATAGAGAATAATAGAAATGTAGGGCTGGAAGGGACCTTGAAGCTTCGTGCGCTGAGGCAGAGCCAAGTATACCTAGGCCATCCCTGGCAGGTGTTTACCTAACCTGTTCTTAAAAACCTCCCAGAGACGGTGATTCCACAGCCTACCTTTGTAACCTACTGCAGTACTTAACTATCATTAGGGTTAGAATGCCTTTCCTAATATCTAGCCTAAATCTTCCTTGCTGCAGATTAAGTCCCTTACTTCTTGTCCTACCTTCAGTAGACATGGAGAACAATTGATCACCATCCCCTTTGAAACAGCCCTTAACATATTTGAAGACTGTTATCAGGTTCCCCTTCAGTCTTCTTTTCTCAAGAATAAACATGCTTAGGTTTTTTCATCTTCTTCTCATAGGTCAGGTTTTCTAAATGTTTTATCATTTTTGTTATTCTCCTCTGGACTTTCTCCAATTTGTCCACATCCTTCTTTAAGTGTGGTGCCCAAAACTGGACGCAGTACTCCAGCTGAGGCCTCACTAGGGCTGAGTAGAGCGGGACAATTACCAACCATGTCTTACATATAACACTCCTGTTGCTATATCCCAGAATAGTAGCCTTTTTCACAACTGCATCACGTTACTAACTCAGTCAATTTGTGATCCACTATGACCCCCACATCCTTTTCAGCAATCCTACCGCCTAGCCACTTATTCCCCTTTTTGTAGTTATGCATGTGATTTTTCCTTTCTAAGTGCACAATTGTTCACTTGTCTTTATTGAATTTCATCTTGTTGATTTCAGAACAATTCTCTAATTAATTAAAACCATTCTGAATTCTAATCTTGTCCTCCAAAGTGCTTGCAACCCCTCCCAGCTTGACGTCCTCTGCAAATTTTGTAAGCATCCTCTCCACTCCATTATCCAAGTAATTAATGAAAATATTGATTTGTACTGGACCCCGTTAGAGACGTCCTTCCAGTTTGACAGCAAACCATTGATAACTACTTTCTGAGGATGGCCTTTCAACCAGTTTTGTACACACACCATTGTAATTTCATCTAGACCACATTTCCCACAATCATTCTATTGTTTTCTTTTTCTGTTTAACTTTATTAAAATCATCTTCACTGAAAATTTTCTGACTGTAGGCTTCGCACTTGGTACAAATTGGTTCCATTATACAGAAAAGGCGCACACACCTGTCTCTCCCACAGCTCTTTTCCTCGGTCTGCTAGTGCCGCTGGTGGGAGCCTCTCTTGGACCTTTGCTTCAGCAGGGGGCTTGCAGCCGAGGGACTTCCCCCACCCTGGAGTCTCTCTGATGGAGGATCCTTGAAAGAATGGAGGATACAGAGAGGTACCTAGGCTATGATCAGAAGGAGGCTTGGAAAGCAGACAGGACTAACCAAGACTTAAAAAATAAGCATTCTGTGCTGGACCTCATGCAGAAGGTTCCTGGGTTTGACCTTCCACGGACATCTCAGTCAACTCTGAAACGAATACAAACCAACCATGGCAGATGCGGACATTTAATGCACAAATGGAAAATCAAGGACTCCCCAGCACGCAAGTGTGGCTCCCCATGACAAACCATCAAACATAGCATCCCCTACTGCCCAATTTATAAATATGAAGGAGGTGTCACTGCAATAAATTCTACTACTCCTATTGTAGCATCTAGCTCGGTCAGCTTCAGGTGAAATTTTAGTTGCTCCTCTACACCAGCCATATGAAAGAAGAAGAAGACGAGAACTCCATTACAGCAGCTCCCTACACCCCACGTGGCATCAGGGACTGCATCCTTATCCTTACCACTCCACACTGTGGGACAGTAAGCACAACCGCAGCTTCAAATACTCTGACCTGCGAGTGCAACCATTGATGTACGTCTAGCACAAGCGGACACATGTTTTCTACTTTCTAATTACCATTCTGATTTGAAAGATCTATTCTGTTCTGCTCCTCCTACACTTGAGCAACTTGTATGCACCACAACACATTGCAAAAATTCCCCAGAAGGCATTGCACTGGAGGGTGGTGTGTGGCACACTAAGACGCCTACCCACAGTGCACTGCACTTTGCATCAATACAAGGACTCCTGGTGAGTCTGTGCAACACTAACACAAGAAGCCAGATATGCACACACACAAGCAATATGCAAACTGTACCAAGTTTACACCTACATAACTTGGCATTGACCAAAGTTTGTTGTGTGTACATGGCATCAGTAACTCTGCAAATCTAGTTAAGGACCTCAGGATTTATTATGCAATGGTCCCTTCTGCCATAGATTCAATGAAGGGAGATCAAGTCATATTTTGTCAATTTCTCTGAAAAGAATCCACTAAACGTTCTGTGACAAGTTGCCTGCTCTGCTATGATGGGTCCCGTGCTTGTTCTCGTGTGGTGGGTCGGTGCATCACCTGTTGCCCCTGTCTCTGGACGTCGGTGCCTCTGGAGTGCACACTGGGGGGGCAGAAGGGAGCTGGGCCCACCCTCTACTCTGGGCCCAGCCCAGGGGCCCTATGAATAGAAGCTATGTGCTGATGACACTGCTCACAGCTGCACTTCTTTTCCCTGGGCTATTTCCCCCTCTCTGTTCTCTTGTACCTTCCTCATGGCTCTTGGTCTGGTCCCTCTGGTTGATTGCAACACTCCTCCCACACTACAGCCAGTTCTCCTTCCTTTTTCCCCCCATGTGGCTGGAGCCAGGGTTTTTATCAGGACTCTAGCTGGGCCTTAATTGGCCTCAGGGGCTCCTAATTAACCTGTAATAACCCCTGCTCAGTCTGCAGGGCCCGGAACATTCTGGGGCTTATCTATCGCCCTTTGATGACCCTCCTGCTGCTGTCCGGTCCTGCTGTCTCACAATTCTGATCTTTCCCCAGTGAGCAGGCAGTTGCTCCACGTTTTCATCCATTTGTGTGAGGTGGAGGGCAGAATGCAAAGAAGCACGCAGCAACATTTCTATCCAGACACATACCTTAGCACCTGGCTGTCATTTTTGGACAGTCCAACCTGTTCTTTGTGTTTACATGACGGTTTGAGCCTGGTGAAAAGCACTCACACCACGGTTAAACAAACCCTGCTGCTCTGTACACAAAGGAGCGCGCAGCCATTCTCACGTTGAGCACATTCCAAGGGTGTTGTACGAAGGCTGGGGTAGCAGCTACCGAGCTCCTCAAACTCAGAGGATTTCACAGCCTTTTGGGGTAAGTTTTGGTTGCTCCTTGAGGTGTCTCATTGGGTCCCCATGCTGTAGCGAAGTAGTGCTTCATGGGCCTGAAAGGTGGCTTCCTCCCATGGGACAAAATTCCCAAAGGAATGTAAATGGCAAATAGCATCCAGGGTTGGATTTACAGACAGGGCAGGTTCCTGATCCCAGCTTTCAGCCAACAGAAGCTGCCACTGCTTTTGTTATTCTTTCCTTGCTGTGTACTTGCCCATGCAGAAGTCTAATTGATTCAATGACAGTTTTATCTGAGGAAGAATTCAAGGTTCTGGCTGATTTTTGTTCATTATTTGCATTCCGCCACGTGTGTTGGGTGCTTAGTTACAGGCTGCACATGCTGACTTTTAAAAAATATTATGGAAAAAATAACCCTCTGTTGTGCGTGCTAGACACCAGCTCTGCCGTCCAGTGGCTTCTGGGTCAGGCTGTTTCTTCCCACAGGCATAGCTGTTCATATGGTTGAGCTGGGAGCACTCAGCTCTCCTTGGGGGAAGTGTTCGAATGTTGGGACAGATTTAAAGGTACAGCCATTGTCACCATAGCTCGCGTAAAGTAACGGCTTGTCTAGAAGAGGGTATGTGGAGCGAATGCAAAACTGGAGAACGTGACTTACAAATGAGGATTGTCCCCATACATCTGAGTGTTTGTGCTGTCTCTCTTAAAGTAGTGGTAATTCTTTTACTCAGAGTACACAAACCAATGCATTTAGCTGGATAACAAAAATTATAAATGCACATAACAGTTAATATGAATGCGGAACCAGACACCAACCTTCTCCGAATAGGCAGGGCTTGTAAAGCCACTTACAAAAGTGAAGTAAAATTATCCCTATAAGTAGATTGTGTTATCCAGTTTTATTCAAATTTAGCTTTTTTTCTCAATCTCATTGAGACTTCAAAATCAGTCTGCGTCTGACCAGTGTGTGTTATAACAGTGTCCCCCAAAACACAGGTTCCTTCTGCTGTCTCATGCTGTTAAACTGTGAGGTGGCAGTCACTGGATAAACCACACAACTCACGGAGCTGCTCCAGTGCTGACGGCTGGCTAGCTGCTCTGGCGGCCCTTGGGGCTGACAGCTGCTCTGGCCCTGACCCAGAATAAATCACGGAGGTCCCGGTAAATCAGATTCTGTGACCTCCATGACGGAATCATATTTTTAATCATAAGCCCGCACCTAAGACAAAAGGAGTTTTGGGCTGAGTGACTGGCTATGGTTTGTGAGGCCCGGATGGCAGTTTTATTTTGAGGAGAATGTCATTGAAGTATTTGAGGGGGAGAGTTAGACATGTGAATCCATCCTTGTAGGGAGGGGCAGTAGCGGTGGAGGAATGTGTGAAGAGGGGTTTTGAGCTGTGGTGAATGGGGTGGGATAAATGGGGATGGATGGCAGGGGAGGAGAGAGAGATTGGGTCTACAGGGACCCCACAGCGCCCCAACCCCAGGCACTCCCCAGCTTTTCCAGTGAACCTGTACCCCCCAGGACCCTTCCAGATCTTTGGCCTAAAAGTCTTAAAATGGGCACCTCCTCTGACTGGATTTGGAATGAGACCCAACCCAGCAGGCCTGCGTAGAGGCCACTTACTGAATCAGGCCTTGCATGTGACTTAGGTGGCCAAATGTCTCTCTTCCCCAGTTTGTGAATCATTCAGGGATTAAAGCGGGAAATAGGCATCCAGGCATCTTGAGGGAGGGAGCCCTGCACATGCCCATTGGCCGAAACTTAAGCACTGAGGGGACTTTTACCCTGAAAACGTAGGTGAGAGTGAGTTTAGGTGCCTCCAGGGTTCAGCGGAAGTTCTGTGGTTTGCAGTGGAGCTAAAACTGTGACTTAGACACCTAAGTGTCTTCATGGATGGAGGCCACGATGCACTGAGGCATTCTGCGGGCATTATCCAAAACAGAGAAGATGAGAGGAAGAAAGATCTTGAATTTAAGGCACTGGGCTGTGACATGAGACATGGGCGCCCTCTCTTGGCTTCCTTTTCTCACCTGTGAAATGAAGACAGCAAGACTTCCCTTCACCTACGTTTGTCACTTTGGACTGGGAGCTTGGCAGGGCAAGGGCTGTCTCTTACTCTGTGTTTCTCCAGCCCCTGGGCATGGACTGCTGAGCTCAGCTGGGCCTTGTTTGTTTTCCTGTACTAGGAGCACTCCGTGGACGTGTGCAGGGTGGGCCTGTGCTCCAGCCATACTCTGGCCCCGGGGAGCTGATAGAGGGTTTCTGCAAATGGCCCATAGGGAGCGTTTTGTTCCATGAATTAGAAGAATGGGGAAGGAAATCACTCCTGCCCGATGGCGAAGGAAGCCCTTTTGTGCCCAGTATATCAAACAGATTGTTCCAGACGGGTTCATTGGTGCATCAGGACTTTCCTTGTGGTGCTGCCAGGGTTACTGCCTGTGGGGTATCCCACCTGCACACCTGCCTCTGCCAGGAATGGTCAGAGTTCTGTATTCACGAATCTGGGCAACTTGCTCCGGACACCCTCTCCTTTGAGTCTGCTGTCTACCCATGGCCCCTGTCTTTATATCCCTTTCCCTTCCCACCAGCCACTGTGGAGTGGCCATCAGCGGGTAAGACCTCACGAGCAGGGCACTGGTTTACATGTGCCATTCTGCCCCATTTCAGTCTAAATCCCAGGATAATCGGCCTGCTCTCGGCTTCATTCCCCTCAGGATGGGTCCCATGGCCACCCGTTATCTAGACTGAAGCGCATTCGGATCATCATCACTGGAAGCAGAGCAGATGCTCGCTGCATTCGGTTTGCACTTGCTCCACTCCAAACACCCTCCTATGCAAAAGCCTTTTGGGTGCTTCCCTTTCACCCTGGGAAGTGGAGCAGGATGCCTTCCTGTGACCACATGTCCCTCCCACGCTGCGCCCAATCTACCAGTTGAAGAATGCTTCTGGAGGCAGTGTCCATCAGCCCTCGCATAGCTACCCTAACCAAACGGGAGACTTTCATTTGCCAGCCCTTGGCTCCATTTTCTTAGGCGCAGCCTCCCCAGTTGGCTCAGGGTGAGCCTGAGGGTGGAGTCTCGAGGACAAACCCCCAGCAAGATTGGAGCAGCGTATTGCAGGAAATCCACTCTCAAGGTCTGTGGCGCAGAGGAAAGGTTTGTAACAAAACCCTCCTGTATCCAACCATGAGCCCTGATCATTTCCTGGCCTCTTCATTCCACTCTACTGCACACTGGCGAATGCTACTGTCAGTCCTGTCTTAGAAATGGTGTGTGTAAATAACGAAAGCTCCTGCTCCACATCTGATCCCCCTGCTAACCTTCAAGCCACCTCTCCTGCTAGCTTGAAAATATTCCAGTGGCAGCGTCCGCTTGTTATTTTTCATAAGCGCGCCGTAGAAACAGTCCTCTGGGATTGACTCTGACAAGGCCTTGCTGAATGGCTAAATAGACATTGTTCTCTAACTACATTCGAGCCCAAGTCTCAGAGATCGCCCGTTGGTTAATTAAGCCTGGTTTCTCTTTCCTGGTTATTTTTAATCAAGCCGTGCTTTCGCAGGTCTCCTTCCCTTTGATCTTTTCAGAAATATACACAAATATTCATCTCAAGTGACACCAAACTGGCAGCCTTGCAATGTCGTGGGATGTTCTGACTCCCTATAGGTAGTGACTTGGAGTAGCAACTTTCCCCCGTCTCTGTGCTGTGCTTAGCAAGCCTTAAGCCGTGTGCTAGGAAGCTGATTTTTCCAGACACAGTTTGTTTTCTGCTCCTGTATGTGGGGTGCGAAGAAGTGAACTTGTTCGAAGTTCATGGGATATTTTAATAGCCCAATTCCTGCCCCTCCCTTTGCCCCACTGCACAGTTCTGAGCACCAAGGAAAATCTGCAGACTCCCCACAGACTTCCACGGACATTTACAGTTCTCTCTGTACGTGTGCTGGTCGCAAGGCTGCGAGAAGGAAGCCCTGGATCCTTACACACAGTGGGAACTACTGACTGACATAACATCCCAGCAGACTGTTTCAGTGACGATCCATGTCTTGGCCCATTGCAGAGGTATCCTTGGGCCCATGGTCTCAGAGCCATAAGAACCGTGGAGTCTCTAGGTCCGTGAGAGTCAGCGCACATGCGCCTGACTGGGCCGTGTTGGGTGCAACCCAAAGAGTTCTTGATGCTGATGTCTTTGTCACTGCACTTGCTGGAGACTTAGCATCACACGTGTCAGTGTGTGTCTGGCAGACTCAGAGATTTCACCTCCAGCACCACTGCAGCTCACTGACTAAGAAACCCGGGGATGCTACAGGCCAGACTGCTAATTGTCTCGCTTTCTGAATTCTTATTCCACCTGCAACTTACTGAGGGCTGAGTACCCCATTGATTCACCGGTCCACACAAGCAGGTTGATCTGTCTCTTTCCTGTCCCCATTTCTTTTGTTATGGTGGCCATGTAGGAGGCGGGATTTTTGAGCGTGGAAGTGAGAGACAGCTGTTCCTCCCTGGCTGATCCAGCCTTTCTTCAGCTCATAGAGGACTGAACTAAGAACCTGGGCCAGGCCTCACAAGCCAACAGCTTTCCTGCCCGAGCTGATTGCAATTAATGTCAAGAGGTAGATTTCACAAGACTCACTATCAACTGCTTTAATAAAATACAAGTCCAGAGCAACTACTGCATCCCTCCATCCACTGGTTTCATGTGTAAACCTATCGTGGTTGTCTGGGAAGATGTTCTTTGTTGGCTCCCAATGCTGGTCACAGTTCCACCTCCCTCTAGATGTTGGTTAGAGATACTTTGTCTTAATATTTGTTCCATTACTTTGCTCAGGCTAGAAGCTGGGTTACAGGACAGGAAAGGCCGGAATCCCTCTTCTGCTGCTTTTCGAAATCTGTACTCCATTTTGCTCCTCCCCAGGACCTGTTTTTGGAAGCCCACCTGATCCTCTCGTTGGGCCATGTTCTTACACACAATACTCCCTGGAAAGTGAATCCCTAAATCCTCATATGATGGGGTGCCCACCCCACACAAACCTTGAAGGCGTTACGGTGGCCAGGTGGGTCAGTTAACCCCTCAGGATGCACCTGGAGGGGGAGCCGGGGAGCAGGGATTGATAAGACAAGGCTCAGCTGGGTAGGAACAGGAGGGGTCTGTTTAAAACCCAGGAGCTGAGAGCAGCAGGGGGGCAGCAGGGAAGTGGTTTGCAGTCATTCCCTGGGAGGAGGGAGGTGTGTTTGGGGCGACAGAGCAAGGTAGCCCATGGTTACTCCCTGGGAGGAGGGAGTTTAGGATGGCAAACTCAGAGCAGAGGGAAAGCCGGAAAGGTAGGAAAGGTTCAGGGAAAAAGCAGCAAGGGGTGGGGCAGGGCAAACCTCGGCCGCTGAAGTGAGAACCCCTTAGCTGAACCAGAGTAGAAGGCGGGCCCAGGTTCCCCTACTAGTCATTAAAAGAGTGGCACCTGAGGCAGTGAATGAGAGGACTGCCTGGGATTGCTGGAGGGCTGAGTCACAAGGAGGCGGCAGCAGGTCTGCAGACCGAAAGAGAGAGAGAGAGATGTCGTGCAACTATGGGAAGGGGCATTGACCTTGCAGAGCTAATGCCCAGAATGGCCGGGAGGAGGCACCATCTGGCAGTGAGAGAGCCACATGACAGTCCAGTTCTAGCTTTGGGAAAGGAGTCTTCAGGAAAAAAAATGCTGGGAAAGAAGTCTTGAATTATAGGTCTAAAATTACCCTAGAATTATACAACAGTTCTGGCACTTAACCAGAAAACTGTTAAAGACTCTTGGAACCTTTTCCACCCAAATGATAATTGCCCAATGAAAACAAGATTCAGGGAAATATAAGCTGACATCAAACCACTCATTTTTCCTATAAATTGTATTGAATCTGCAGTATTGCAAATTTAAAGTGAATGATTTGACCTTGAAAGAATGCAGTGGAAGGCTGTCTACCGCACGAACGTGGGCAGGGGAAACTGACTTATTCAAGCAAATCTGAGCTTTGGCTACTGATGAGATTTCCCAGTGTTTTCAGACAGCCCCCTGCTTTTCATTGGGAGAATTGCAAAGGCCTCTAGTGAAGTCAATTAAAGACTTTAACCACCATTTTTTACTTTCTTATGTAAACAAGGTAGAAGCCATATTTTCTACACCATGTCAAACTAGAGAGTCATTGTCAACCAGAGCGTTCATTGCAAGCTGCTTTTCAAATCATAGAGGGTAATGATGGGGAAAAAGGATATTATGTCCGTCCCATAAAAGGAAATAAATAAATATATTTATTTATATACGCATTCTTTCAAGGTTTATTTCTCTCTCTCTTTCTCTCTCTCTCAATAAACCTTGAATATATATATATATTAACATGATGTATAATTAACCTATGGAAATCCCAGTCACAAGATATCACAAGAAGCCATGCCCTTAGCAGGATTACAGAAATGATCAGACATCAGGCATGATTAGAGTTAATGTTGAGGGTTGAGAGCCCATAGAGAGTTGAAAGGTAAAAAGTAACATACATAACGTTCTAGTTACAGTAACAAGCATTGAAATCCCAGGAAATTCAGAGTTAAGATTAAATTTTAAAAGAACCCAAATAATTGCAAGAATGGAAAAGCACCATTAATGCATCCAAATAATTTTATCTCTGTCCAGTAACAATGCTAATTTCCAGTTTTTTCTTCATTGGATTTTTTCCTGCTTAGGATATTACTTTTTTTTCCCTCACCTTTTATTTTACGTTCTCAAAATGCTTTACAAATGCCAGCTGCTTAATTCTCACCCCCTCCATGGAAGGGAGCAAAGGAGGGAGGTCACGTAGAAGTATCTTCATTTAGCAAATGGGTAAACTGAGGCATGGAGCTTAGGAATAGAGCTTTCAGAAGTGCCTAAAGAGCCAAAGTCCCACTGACTTTCAGAGCATCTTAGTTACCTAAGTGCCTTAGCTGCTTTTGACCATGGGCACTTCTGAAAATGTTCTCTTTAGTGATGTGCCCAGCCAAACAGCAAATCGGGCAGAACCAGGAACAGAACCCAGCAGTCCAGACTCCCCGCCCCATGATCTAGAAACATTGTGATGGTCTCTCCTTACTGTGAATGCTTGCACCAGTCTTTCTAGTACAGAAAAATGTGATTTAAACAAGTGGAAAGAAAAGTGAAATGCAAAGTGTAGCCCAGATAACCTGCACGCCCGTATTCCCTCAAAAGTACAAAGGCAAGTAAAGCCAGATTTGCCAATCCCTGATTGTTTGAAATGAATTTCAATGTTCACACTGACCCGAAATGGGTTGGTCTCAAATGCTGTATCACAGGTGGGACTGACATGGCTATTTCCTCGACAAACCTTCTTGAATTAAGTTTAAGTATCTTAGCAGTTTGTTGTATATAGAATGCAGGTGTCTGTGTATTAATGGTGGTGATTATATGCAATATCTCGAGGGAGGAGACATGACTAATGTAAACTCTGGAAAGTGTTATGAGTTTCAAAGGACTCTTTTAAACAACAGACCAGACAAGAACTGACTTTTAGTTGAGCGAGTTTCTGAGCAAATACTTGGAAAGGAGGGGAATGCAAATTCTCACCTCTGGGCCCAAACTTTTGGAGTGATGCCCTGGGGAGAAAGCAATTGCTTGTTGATGACCTGTTCCTGGGGGGCAGACAGAGTAGAGACTGGAACTCAGATCTCCCACATCGCGCGTGCCAGAGAACCGCCTCTTGGCTGGAGCCATTAGAGAAGCAACATCAGTAGCGACAGGCTGGCTTCCTAGCTGTTGTGGACTGCTAAGATATGGACATTTGTGCTGCTCAAGGCAGATGAAAACTGTGCTTTTATCTGTGGAGGGTAGGAGACGTACTGACGGGGACCTTCAACTTCATGAGCGGATTTTGATAGCAGCTCCATAGCACGCCTGGCATTTCCTGTGCGTGGCCATCTGTAAGGGACCTGCCCGGAGTCTCACACGGAGACTAGGACCTAATAAATTATAGCTGGTTCATGAACCCTAACACATCATCTCATGACTTTCTATACCTTGGCTTCAAAAGATCATCTGGTACCAGAGTGTTCAGTGTGGCCCATTCCCCACTGGTCTCTCTTAGCTGTGTCAACGCTTGTTGCAGCTGGCACTTGTCTCCAATGGGCTTTGTGGATCTCAGCTGGCCACTGTGATTATTTTGGTGAGGCTGCAGAGGGATTTCCAGGGTTCAGTCTGAGTCTCAGGTACTCTATCTGTTGGGCAGGAGAGTTGGGAGACAGCAAATAGAGTCGTCGGGTTTTATTCAGGGTTTGTGTAAAGCACAACCAGCATTTCTCATTACAGTCCTTCCATCAAGGTTTGCAGTGTAGCTGTCAAAACCCCATCTCCTCTGCACTCCAGTATCCCGGGTCTCAGTCTGGGGTGATTTTGTTCTTGACTGCTCCAAGGAATTCATTCAGTTCCACGGTATTTGGAAGAGAAAAAACAAAGAAAGTCACAAGTGCCCAAAAGACTGAGGTTTAAAAATTGATTGCTGCACATCTGGCATAACTCTCTGGATGGAAATTTCCTATGGGTCCGTACTGCGCAGAGTTAGTTGTTCAGAGCTAACATGCAGCCTCACGCCGGTGATGTGCTAAATAAAAAACTGCAGGATGATGGATTGCCATTGAGTCCCAGGAGCCAGGTGCATTTCATAGACAGAACTGCTGTAATTTATGGTAGAGATGTGCTCGGGTCCTGGACTGCTGTGGATCCATGTGAATAATTTACTTCCTATGGGTAACATTTTCAAAAGCTCCTAAATGATGTTGGACCCTGAGGGCAGATTTTAAAAGAAATTTCTGTGCTAAAGATGCAGATAGGTCTGTGGAGTCAGGTGCCTGCATCTTAAAAACCTTTCAAAGTCTGGCCTCTACGTGCCTACATCTCCTTTGACAATGCGGGGACGGAGTGAGGCTGGGGCAAGCTAGCGGGGGTCTGGTGGGGGGCGAGAATCTGCTCTTAAAACGTCAGGAGTACCCCCTGCCTCTTCTCCTAAGTCACTGAGGTGCTTTTGAAAATGTTACCTTATTGCGCTTTTCTAATCCAGAGATCTTAACAAAGCGTCCATATGTGTGCAGGTATCCCAGAGAGGTGGAGCTGATATCACGCGATGGATCCTGAGACAAGTGATGAATCACATGTATCACATACCTCAGATGTTTCACCTGTACTCTGCCCATTCATCCATCTTCCCTCCAGTGAGTCTAGCATTCTGAGCACCCATGCGGCTCAAATAGCCACCGCTGGTTTTATTTTAGAGAACGTTCCCTGTTTTTCCTCCAAATATGGAGATTTACCACTGCGCACACACACACAAAAAAAAATGATCACTTCTGCCCAAGGTCCAGGATGGGCAATATTCAGTCCTGAACCAGCAACAAGATCTGATAGCTTGCAACCTCACACAGCTGAGAGAGAAAGCTTTATCCTGCGGTGGAGTGGAGACTCTCAGTAGGGGCAGCACATGCATTTTTAGCCCTGGAATATCCCGAGATATATCTGCCCTTAAAACTGTGGCTGTTTTATGTAAAGAAAATGAGATCATTTTTAGAGTGCTTTTGACTCCTCTGTGTCTGGTGCACTTGGCCGCCTGTAACTACGAGGTCTGGCCTTAGGAGGATAGAAATGATAGCCCTAGTTAAAAAAAGACCTGAAGCAACTCTAAAATACATGGGTAGGTAATAACCGTGCGAAGACATGTATGTCTGATCCTCTGCATCCCTTCTGAGAACAGACTACAGTGACAGGGCTTGGCAATACTACTGAAGGATACCGTAATATCTTCCTGTAAGGGGCGATAGATATCACGTCGTTTCTGCTTCCATGTCTTTCCCTTCTGTACAATTATAGTTAAATAAATAAATCTGAGCGATTCAGTGACATCACACACTAGCCAAAACACAAGGGTTTCCCAACTGAACCGCCGTAGCAAGGTGAGAATGAGTTTCGGTTCCATCTCGACATGTGGGTCATCTACAATCTTTAGGAGAGCTCCAGAACCTCTCTTGCTGGTGCTGATGTCGCAAGCAAAGAGGAACCAACTGATATTCAGGGTCCAGCATCAATTACAGCAGAGCCCTGGTTAGTGGGTGGTTCTTCCCTGACCAGGGGCCCTCTAAATGATGAATTAGTTAGGGAAGTGGGCTGAACTGAAGAACTCAAGAATCTGCATGTGAAGGAGGCTTGGAATTTCTTTAAGTCAAAGTTGCAGAAGCTATTTGAAGCCTCCATCCTAAACAAGGGGAAAAAATTTGTAGGGAAAGGGTTGCAGACCAAGCTGGATGAGAAAGCATCTCAAACAGGTGATTAAGAGAAGGCAGAAAGCCTACCCTGAATGGAAGATGGGAGGGATTAGCAAGGAAGGTGACCTCTTGGAGAGGGAAAAGGTGAGAACTGCCAAAAGCCAAGCAGAGTTGGACCTGGCAAAGGAAATGAATGCCAGCAGTAAAAGGTTCTATAGACATAACTAAAAAGAAACCAGGAAAGAAGAAGTGGGACCCCTAAACACTGAGAATGGGGTGGAGATTAAAGATAATCTAGGCATGGCCCAACACCTAAACGAATTCTTTGCCTCCTTTTTAATGAGAGTAATGAGGAGCTTAGAGGTAGTGGCAGAGTGGGAAATGGAAGTGAGGATATGGAAGGAGAAATTACCACATCTGCAGCAGTAGTCAAACTCAAGCAACTTCATGGGACTAAATCAAGGGGGGCTAGATAATCTCCTATCAAGAATATTAATGGAACTAGTACATGAATGTGCAAGCCCAGTAACAAGGATTTGTAATGCATCTGTAAACTCGGGCATTGTATCCTATGAATGGAGGATTGTTAATATAGTACCTATTTTTAAAAAAGAGAAAAAAGTGATCCTGGAAACTATAGGCCTATTATTTGACCTCAGTTGTATGCAAGGTCTTAGAACAAATTTTGAAAGAGAAAGTAATTAAGGATAGAGAGGTAAATGGGAACTGGGATAAAACACAACATGGTTTAATGAAAAATAGATTGTACCAGACCAACCTGATCTCTTTCTTTCGGAAGATAACTGATTCTTTAGACAAAGAAAATGCAGTAGATATTATCTATGTGGATTTCAGTAAGGCATTTGATTCCGTTCCACATGGGAAATTATTAGTTAAATTGGAGAAGATGAGAATTAATATGAGAAATTGAGAGCTGGATAAGGAACTGATTAAAGGGTAGACTACAATGGGTCATACTGAAAGGTGAACTGTCAGGCTGGAGGGAGGTTACCAGTGGAGTTCCTCAGAAATCGGATTTGGGACCAATCTTATTTAACATTTTTATTAATGACCTTGGCATAAAAAATGGGAGTGTGCTAGTAAAATTTGCGGATGACACAAAGTTGGGAGGTATTGCCAGTACAGAGGAGGACTGGAATATCATACAAGATCTGGATGACCTTGAAAACTGGAGTAATAGAAATGGGATGAAATTTAATAGTGGAAAGTGCAAGGTCATGTACTTAAGGACTAATAACAAGTACTTTTGCTATAAGCTGGGGATCTGGTTGGAAGCGACAAAGGACGAGAAAGACCTGGGTGTATAGGTTGATCACATGATGACTATGAGCCACCAATGTGATGCAGCTATGAAAAAGGCTAATGTGATCCTAGGATGCATCAGGCAAGGTATTTCCAGTAGAGATAGGGAAGTGTTTGTAACATTATGCACTGGTGAAGCCTCATCTGGAATACTGTGTGCATTTCTGGTCTCCCATGTTTAAGAAAGATGAATTCAAACTGGAACAGGTACAAAGAAGGGCTACTAGGGTGATCAGAGGAATGGAAAACCTACCTTATAAGAAAAGACTCAAAGAGCTTGGCTTCTTTAACACAACCAAATGAAGGCTGAGAGGAGATGTGACTGCTCACTACAAGTACATCAGAGGTATAAATATCAGGGAGGGAGAGGAGTTATTTAAGTTCGGCACCAAGAACACAAGAACAAATGGCTATAAACTGGCCATAAACAAGTTTAGGCTTGAAATTAGACAAAAGTTTCTAACCATCAAGAAGTGAAGTTCTGGAACAGCCTCCCAAGGGGAGCAATCAGGACAAAAAACCTAACCGGTTTCAAGACTGAGATTGATGAGGGGATGGTACAATGAGAATTGCGACAATGGCATGTAGCCAATCTGTGACTGCTAGTAGCAAATATTCCCAATGGCCAGTGATGGGACGATTGATGGGGCGGGCTCTGAGTTACTACAGAGAATTCTTTCCAAGGTGTCTGGCTGGTGGGTCTTGCCGAAATGTTTAGGGTCCAATTGATTGATATATTTGGGGTTGGGAAGGAATTTTTCCCAGGTCAGATTGGCCGAAATCGTGAGGGGCTTTTGCCTTCCTCTGCAGCATGGGGGATGGGTACTTGCAGGTTTTAACTAGTGTAAATGGTGG
This sequence comes from Mesoclemmys tuberculata, assembly GCA_007922155.1. Classification (NCBI taxonomy): domain Eukaryota; kingdom Metazoa; phylum Chordata; order Testudines; family Chelidae; genus Mesoclemmys; species Mesoclemmys tuberculata. The sequence goes on along the minus strand of ML675628.1, from coordinate 1,394,364 downwards.
ATTCTCTGTAGCTTGACATCTTTAAATCATGATTTGATGACATCAGTAACTCAGCCAGAGGCTATGGACCTATTACAGGAGTGGGTGGGCAACTGTTTTGTGGCCTTAAAGCCCATGATTAAAGGATGGTGTCAGCTTTGTCTTTCTCTGTCCTCCTAACAACACTTTAGAGCATTGTTTCTCAGCTCTTTGTGCTGGCAACCCCCTTTGGACTTAAAAAAAAACTCCACTAGAAAAACTTGCAGACCCCATCTTAAGTTTGGGCCTCGGGGTTCAGGCCCGCAGGGCTCAGGGCTTTGGCCGTCATGCTGGGCTGAAACATCTACATTAGCTTCCTAAGGCCTCTTGTGGCATGGAGCCCCAGGCAGTCACCTTGCTTCCTACCTCCTAACGCCGGCCCTGCTTGTGAGCCCCTTAAACCTGTCTCATGACTCCCAAATTAAGAAGCGCTGCCTTAGCGTATTAAAAATGAAAGAGCTAGAACTCCACTTGTTACTACTAATGCTATGTACTTGGTGTGTTTCTCTCAGCTTGGATAATGGGAATCCACGAGATCCCATTCACTTTCAGGGGCTTTCTGCTGCCCTGATTCAAATGAAAACCCTTCAGAGCAATGGTTACTAGTTTAAAAGTCATTGTTCTCTTTAGAGTTTTAGAAAATCAAAGAACTGTCTCTCTTGGTCTTGAGTTTTGTAAAAGCGTTTTTGTATAAAATCTCAATTCTGGGTCCAAAAGTTGAGTGCTCTGGGCAGACCACACGAGCTTTGGAATGAAGTGCTGTAAGGAACATGTGTGGAAGAAGGAACCCTTGGCGCCTCAGAAGGATCTCTTGCGCCGTTCTGGGAAAGAATGCAGTGACACGGGTGCTGGTATAGTGGTGTAAGCTGAAGCAATGGGAGTGTCCCACAGTTGTGACATACTTTGTTCTCATTTGATGAGAAAATCCTGGATGAAAGGTGGCTGAGGGTGTGTCTGCACTGCAAAGAAAAACCTGGGAGCTGGGACTCTCCCACCCTGCAGGGTCCTAGAGCCTAGCTCCAGCCGGAGCCCAGAGATTTACAAAGCAATAAAACAGCCCCACAGTCCGAGCCCCACAAGCCCAAATGAGCTGGCACAGGCCAGCCACGAGTTTTTCTTTGCTGAATAGACATACCCCTGGGGGTTTCCAATAGCCATGCCATGTGTCTATATATGAAATATTAGTAAGAATGTGAAACATGCTGACTGGACTTATGTCCCCTTTCAGAGACGCACTGGATGCTGCTAGCACACTTTATAACCAAGTGGATGAGGGCGTCCATCTACTGGTGATGCTGTCAAACAAACGCATCCAGGAACTGGAGCTAGTGATGGAATTCGAGGCGTTTGAAGAAAGTTTTAGGGAGGTAAGGCCAGTTCATCCTGGATTAGCCTTGACTGCATGTTCCACAAAGGTTGCTAGGGATTTAGTCCCAGTTTACGGCAGGGGTTGAACAAGGTGATAATAAAGTAACACAAAACGGGACATGTCTTCACATCACAAAAACACTCCACAAGCAAGTTGGCACGTTAGCAGTCTCTGCCCAGGGAGAGGCGGGCACTACCCCGATCAGCCTTGAGTGGCCTGGCCCGTCTCTGCTCATGAAACATACACACTTGGGGCTGGATTTTCACATGTGCTGAGCACCAGATCAGAGGTTACTCTGTGCCCAGAACCTCTGAGAGCCCTGCCCTCAGGACCTAGCCTTGGTACTGGTTTGCTGCAGCGTAACTCCATTAGCGGCAGTGAGGTTACCTTTGATGTATGCTGACGGGAGTGCAGTGGCCCCCGGGGCAGGAACGCAAACACACGGTGAGGTCAGTTCCCATATTGTGCTTCAGAGAAACTTTGCTGGAGATATGCTGAGGAACCCTTTCCCCCCCTCAGAGGAGGCTGATGGGGGCTCGTTCCGTCTCTTCAGAGGGAGCAGAACCATGGCAGCAGCCATGATGGACCATGCTGTCCCTCTGGACAGGGAGATCTTTAGCCTCCCCGATTTGCTGCTTTCTGCGGCATGTTATACGGTATTCTCTTGCCGAGCTGCATGGTGGATTAAATTGAACCGAACTCTAAGAAACAAGATTTAATGGTGATTCCTACGGTGGTCTTAGCCCCAGGGTGGGAATGGGATTAGGGTTAGAGTGTTTTTAGGGAAGGCAGATGAAGACCAACAGAGTCCTTAGCCAAGTGACGTCTGACCGTGCCTGAGGATCTGAGCCAATAACCCATGGCACTGATTGGCCCGTAACAAGTCGGTAGGAATAAGCCTGGATTTTAGAGATTTGTATTCAGAGAACAGATATCATAGGGCCCCCAGATAACCACAGAGGTGGGGCTTCATTGCTGTGTTCACGGAAATGCAGTTGCTCCTCGTCCTTCTGCCAGATGGAAGTTGGAGTCAGGAGCAGGAGAGGGCGCAGCAAATAGATCGTTTCCTCTTTGGCAGCCGGCGCAGTAGGAATATGGGACCAGCCCCAGTGCTGCAGACCTTTCATATGCCTGCTGTTTGCCCAAAAGCACAGACCGCAAGCAGCCACTCGCTTTGCTTGTGCCATAGGCCTTGGGAGCAACAGCAGAGCTTAGCAATTATCCAGTGACTTCAAGTGGAAAAAGTCCATGCACAAAGCAGAACGTGCACACTGAAATGCTGAGATTTGGGGAGAAATCTTAATGCATTCTTTCCAGTGATTAAAAGACCAACCTCACCAGAGAAGCTCCCTGCTCTTTCCACACAGAGGCCTCCCTTGCACAGCCACGCTGACTGACAAAGAGCACAACTGCTTTTCCCTTTTTCTCCTAGGTCAGCAGCTGGATTGAGAATGTTGGCAGAAAGCGGCTCAAGGAAACGATTGACCTGGACGATTCTCTGGAGATGCTGCTTCGAGCACAAAAGCAGTTCAAGGAATTTGATCTTGTTGCCAGTGTAAGTGTTCTCTGACTGGAAAGAGGTGCTCTTCAGAACCTGAGTGCCGAGGAGTTCATGGTGGAAAAGAGCACCCCTGCCAGCCACAATAGCGGAGGGGGAATGGCTGGCGAATGCAGCCTACCCTGGTGACTCCATAGTGTGCTCTGACACTGTCCCGGGAGCACATTCCATAGATGAGGCCTAAATGAGCTCTGACCTAGACTTGCACAGAGTGATCTGTACACACAGGACAGGAGACACCAGCACATTGGCGTGTAGCTCTGAGAGAGACTGAAAGTTTTGCGCTCTCCTCCCTGAATGCTGCGGAGCGGCGTTTGCCTTAGGTCCCTGCCTATGTGGGCTCAGGATTTCATTGAACGTGTTTCTGAGGGAACCCTCGTGTAATTCACATCCATGTCTCTGCACAACTCCACCTGGGCCTTCATGATGTCTCCTTTCATGTCCCTCTGCCCCTCCAAACTGCCAGCAGTGCCTGTCGTCCCCCGCACCTCCCCTTCCTTACCCATCATTCTTGCCAGGACGTTTCCCCTGCTGTCCGTGCGTTTGTAACCTTTCTACCAGGTGGTTTCAACAACACCAAGGGCCAGGTTCAGTATCTAGGGTTCCTCTTAACATTACAAACAGAAGTGGCTCAATCCCCACCCAATAATCTGAGAAAACTAAACACCAGCCCTGGTGCCATGACAAGGCAATATTTCCCTGCTTGCAAGCACCGACTCTTTGTAGGACAAAAGAAAACTTTGTATTGACAGGAAAGGGAACACAGCATTAATTTGAGAAAATACTGCAGCAATGATTCAAAAGCATATACCCCTTAAGTAAACTCCCACTCCATGGTAAATTAGGCAGTGTCCTTTGCTTCAGTTTCCCACCTTTCAGCCTGAAAGTCCAATGAACAAATGTCCCTTTAAGACACCACTCACAGTTGGTTGTCCACGGCGGGCGAAGACCCGGAGTTCACGTATTGCTGCAGCTTGCGACTCTCTGCCTCCCCTGCGTTTTTGTGTGCTGAGGTTCCACCACTTAGCCCAGCTCCTCGTGATTTCACTGGGTGGCAGGGAACCTCATTGCTAGTGCAACCTCTGTCTTGTCTTTCTCTGCCACAGCGTCCCCTCGCCAGCTCTGCCAACACAAGGAGCGCTGTGCGAACTGGCACAAGCGATGTAATTAGAGCAGCTTATGACTCTCAGTGTCACTTGCGCCGACTACACTCTGTAGTGTAGACACAGCCTGAGGCTTGGCCCCTAACTTAGACCTGCTCATCAGTGATTTCAGCTCTAGTGATCGCTGAACGGAAACAAGGACTCCACTGAGCCCGATCGGCCTGCCCCTTCCTTAGCAAGTGAGGTTAAGATCAGGTGATCATTCTATCACGGCATGATAAGCATATTTCTGCTGCCCTTTACTTATACAATACGGATAACAACTTTTCATTACCCCTGTATTCGAAACGGAAGTGATTTGTCACCCCAAACTAGCCAAAACTGATCACTTTGGCAAAGCAGCGCCATCTGCTGAGCATCTAGGCAGAGCAGGTTTGTCTGTTCAAATACAATCTTCCCTCAAAGTCTGTTCTCCCCAGTTCATCGCTAGATGTCAGGGAAGAACTCATTCAAACCCTGCTTACACATATAAAACACTTTCCCAGTCTTGGTTCTCCAAGCCGCCACCTTCTTCTCAGGCAAATTCCTCCTAAAAGCTCACTGCTTCCATGCCCACCTATGAGAGCATTATTGTATTTATAGCTCAGTGGATAAGTCACGTCTGTGCATGGGTTGGGAATGTTTAAAACAAATTTCCAGGATGGGTGATGGATTTTTTTAACTCACTTTCGATTCTTGAAACACTTCAATTTCCTTGACCGCAAATATCCTGTTGTGTTGTCGTACGGGCCTTTATACTAAAGCTACAGATTCACTGCATCTAATCTCACCTTCACAATTTAGTGGGGTGCTTATTACCCAAGAGGGGTACCATTTTGCATTTTTGGCCGTGCGAAGTTTAGCTAGTCCTAATGATTTCCAAGTGCCTTGGAAGTCTCCCATGGTCTCTGTTTCCAGGTCTCCAGTGCAGCACATTGACACGCACTGTAATTTTCTTTCAGGAATATTGTAGAAGGGGACGGGAAGTGTTAAAGAAGCTGGACAGGTGGGAAGATTTTTCCTCTACAGACTTGCATGTTTATGGAGTCAAGTTGCAAACATATAGAAATCAACTGGAGGAGTTCTGCACTCGACTGGATGAAACCAGGAGTCGGATTGGAGAGACAGTCAGGCTGTACAAATTCTTCGACAAGGTGAGAAACAAAGAGCTGAGCATTGAGTGGGGGAAGCTGTGTGCCCGGAAAAGGACATTTCCCCTGGGAAGTAGGATGAAGACCCGTTGTTTTTTCCTCTGTTCTAATTTGTCTAACCTCCAAGCCCCATGTGGTGGCACATCCTTACAGTCAGCACCATTGGATTGGATTGGATAGAAGGGTCCTAGAGCAGTTGACTTGGAGACCACAGGACCAGAAATGAGCTCTGGTGTCCTGCCCTTCAGCATAGCGGACTGGCTGCCAGGCCATGGCGCTGCTGGTGTTTTGCTGGATACTGTGTACTTCAGGCTCTGGACAGTTAAATGTGTTGATGTGTCAGATGCGCTCCCTGCATTGTGAACCATAGAAAGAGCCCGTTCTCTGTTCTGGGTAAGTCCATGCAGCAAAACCAGGCCTGAAAACATAGTGTCCAGAACCTTGCTCGTGATGGCAGCTGGCTGGGGAAGCCCAGAGGGAGGGAGTTAGAAGAAATGGTCTGAAATCAGAAAACACATGTGCTGTGCACGTTGCTTTGGAGCCACATTGACAGGAGCCCTGAGTGCCCAGAATTCTCACCCGTTTGGTTTGATGCGAACAGGCCTTTTCAGGCTGCCTGTCATCGAGGGGCTGGTGCTGTTTTGTTTCTGAGGCCATGGATGAACAAACAGTAAGAGTTTCCCTGGACATTTTCAAAGCTTTGGCAAGCGCAAAAGGCAAATTACTCAGGGTCCCATTTATTTCCCAGTTGTGCAAACACTGGGTATTGAAGTTCTCAAATTCCAAAAAGAATCAGACCCTTCAAGTTAAACTGTCCCAGATGTAGGCGCCGCTCAGACGCCGTCTCTCTGAACGGCCTTGGCAGCCAGAGGTGTTGGCGGGAGTGGAGGAGGGGGGGAGAACTCTGCTAACCACAAAACCGTTCAGAAACACGCTCCAGCACGGAGGGATGTAGAGGAAGCGGCCCAGGATGTTGCTATGCGACAACAAACTGGGCGGTTGTTTGGTGACAGTCTCTGCATATGTGTGATCACCCACCCCGGGAGGTGTTCTGCCCTTGCTCCTGTCACTGAGGGGAGGTTACAGGCGCCCATTGAGAGCAGAATATCTTGTGAGTGTTGTGGAAGGCACTCCAGCCTATGTCAGAACAGAACCAGTGACCGAAAAGTGGAGTCTGATGGCTCCAGTAACGATGCTTAGTCCTGTGTGGTGCTGTACAATCACTGCCACCTGTAAATAAAAATCGCTCTCCCCAGCTGAGCAAACTGAGGCAGCGGAAGGAGAATGACTGGTCCAATGACAAAGGAAGTCTGTGCAGAGCTAGGAATAGACCCTACATCTCCTGACCCGCAGGCCTTTATTTTAACCGCTGCATTTCCCTTCCCTGCAAGAGGATGCTACCAGGACTGCCTCCTTACAGCCTCGAAAATAAGTGACGCCTTGAGGTCCTCATTGATTTCCGTGCAGCAGTTAAACACAATCTGACATGGCTTGTAGAACTTCTGCCGTTCTGAATTGCATAGGATGGGGCACGTATTCCATGTTATCTTGTTTCCTTACAAATGTAATGATTGACATGGCATTTGTACCTTTTAAAAACTTGTTTAGCCCCTTATTTAGAGTTTAGGTAGCTTGGGTCTCAGGAGATGCTGTCCCTTGGTAGAAAAATCTCCTTTTCTCTCATCTTCTGCGGTGTGTGTGGCGTGGGTTGTGAGTCTCGGTACAGCACACGTGCGTCTGTTCGCAGCAGTGAAAAGTAACGTAGCCGAGGCAAGGAGGAAGGCCTGAAAACACAGAAGGGCTGAGGTGCCTAAGTCCCTCTTTTAGGCACCGAAGTTCTGATTTCGGCATCACTGATCCACAACCCTACCACCAGACCCTGTTGGTGCCGAGCGAGTTTAGGCAGGTAGTAAAACTTCCCCAGGTGCCTATGTTTCTGCCTCTGGGCATGCACACAACTGCCTCCCTCTAGGCATCCAGGTGTTGTTCTTTCACCTAAGCCCCAGAGCAGTTCAAAAATCAAGAAAAGATAGGTGTTCGGATGCCTACATCACTTCCAGGGCCCAGTCCAGTGGGCATGCTCAGAGGCTGCTTTAACCACTGCGCTTTGGGGCATTCTGGTCTGTGGTGTCCTCGATCTCTCCTCCTGAGGCGGTTGCGCTGTGGCTCAATAATGAAGACTCATTGGAGCAGGGGAGCTGTGTGCGTGCTCTACCCACTGGCTGCAGACATTCTCATGCTTGTTCGCACTCTCTCTCTCACTCTCTCTTCCCTGCCCAGCTGTCTCTAAAGAACCATGCTGAACGATGCACTAGACAGAGCAGGGCTGGGGATGGAAGCTATTTCAGGTGCTCTGCAAGTGCATTGGTGAATGCAAAACGTGACCGAACAGTTTGAAAGTTTCGTGGGATGATGACACGAGATCTCCATCTCAAATCCATTCTGCTGCCAAAGGCAAAGGCAGGAGGCATGGTCTGACGTGGCGAGGGAAGAACAGAAGTTCCGTCTAAATTAATTTACCCTCTTCCATTGCTGGGCCTCTCTGATCTGACACAACTGCCTTCTGCTCCTGTGGGTGGCTCCCTGACCCCTACAAGGCCTTGACAAGCCAGAGTCGGGATGGAGCAGTGGCAGGAGGCTGAGATTGGCAGTGTCACTGGTCTGCTTCCCCATAAAGACGCTGCAGTGCGCCAGGTCACAGGGTCTCGAGGTGTGCAGTCAGACTGCATGGCTCTGCGGGTTCAGGAGCCCCCTCAGTGCTGCAGAATATGATAGCAGGTGCCAGAAGAGTGGACCTGGGGCTTCCAAAGGGCTGATGTGGCTGGCCCGTGCACGTACCTTGCTGCCCTGTGGCAGAGGTGAATTCTGACTGCTGTCCCAGTTGAGGGTTCCCTGTAATGGGCTCACTGGGGCATTGGGTACCGGACATGAGACAGGCAGGGGAGCAGGGTTGCTGCACCAGGGGCTTCACCACTTGGCTGACCCTCCTTTGGACCCCGGTCTCGGTCCTGACTAGCCCAAGGCCGTTAAGGTGGGGTGGGTGAATGATTCCAGCATTCAGTGTCCCAGAGGCCTTGGCAGCCTGCAAGTTAGGAGGTGAGGCCCCTCCCCAGGGGTGGGAGTCGCTGGGCAAACAGGAATTGCCTGAAGGGTTTATTCTAGGCCAAGGCCAAGCGGTTGGAGAAAAGGTCCGTGTGGTAAAACAGCCTGAGCTGGGGCCAGGCCGCAGGCAGCTCGCACACTGGGCTGGCTGGATTTCCCTCCCTCACCCCCCCCCCCCCACTCCTCAGAGGACACAGCCAAGGCCAAGTTGAATGTTTTCACTTGTCTGCACTTCCTTAACGGCAGCAGTTCGTGGTGCCTGACAAAGGCTGGGCATGTGCTGGGCCGAGAGGAACAGGAGGCTTCTTGTCCTGCCCCGCTGAGAGGGAAGGAAGGGGATGTGCTCCTTTGGGTGCGTGTCCGTGTGGATCCCACTGTTGGGGCACGTGCCTCAAGTGTGCGACACCAGATTCTTTAGTCGTGCCCACTGAGGCTGCACATGCGACCCTCTTCCCTGCGTCCTCATGCTCCGCCACGAGGGCACAAGAGGCCGGCAGGCCCATGATCCTCCCTCGGTTCCCTCTTACCACCTGTGCCAGCAAGACGGAAACTAGCAGTGTCCTGTCTGCTGACAACTCTAGCCACAGCTGTCTGTACCTGCACGTCTGCTACTGTTCAGAACAACCTTCAGTCATTGACCTTCAACCTTTTGGAGACCTTGTCCAGACCAAAATCCTTTGACCAGCCACCCACAACAACCCTCATCCCCTGTGTATCTCCCTCTGTACAAGGGTCTCAAGATGGCAGAATCAAAACCAGCAGATCTCAAGCCCTGCCTGTCATGCAACTGACGAATCCTGTTTAAGGATGAATGCAGCAAATAACTTTTCTGCCTGGGTGAATTCCACATCCCAGGCCGCTGCTCGGTTTGCCTTTCATGCTCCACTTGAACCACTGATGGCACTGCCTGGGATGGTCCCAGAGTGGTACTATCGGAAGACCAGAAGCATTCTTCGGAACTCAACATGATAAGACCACTCATCAACCACCTGTATTCATGTGGGATGCTACGCTAGCACTTCTGGGGCCACTGGAGCCCACCTTCCCACAGCCTCCTTGGCAAAACCACAGACACCAAAGTATCAGGAGACACAAACACATCAGCGTCCAGAGTCACCCCCTAGACATTCTCCTCTGGAGTTCCAAGAGCTCCTGTTACAGACCACAGACACACGGGAAGTCCAGACTTTGGTTATATCTGAAAAGTCTCACAAACTACTCGATACTCTAACGGCTGCAGGTCCTCCAAGAAATGGCCTCCCTATAGACCCAGCCAGAGCTCTGTGGCAAACACCGGCCATGTACCACCAGTGGTGAAACGTGTTGAAGTGAGGTATTAAATATTGTTTTCTGGGTTCTAATACTTTTATTCGCCCTCCCAAACCCAGATCTCAAGTAGTTCCAACTGTCCAAGAAAAATCACACTCGGCCAAGATCACACTGAAAGATAAAGATCCCAGACAACTGGATCTGTTTGAGAGAAAGTCCCATTCCTCTGCATCACTCCAGCTACAAGTGACTAATTTCCAAACCCTACTAGTCAAATACAGCTTTCTAATATGGGACAGACCGATTCATTCATCAGTCAAGCTCCCTCACAAGGCTAGAAAGGAGTTTCAGGACACTGTAAAAGAGCGACAAGCTAGTAGCAAAAACTTGCCTGCCATCCTCATTGAAGGCAGCTGACACCCCAGCTAGGTCCATGGCTACGACAGTGACCATGAGGGTGACCAACTGAGGATTTGCCATTTGAGGGAACAGAGCAGTTTAACAAGAAAACAGACAATCCCATACACTCGCCAAAGGACTCCAAGGCAACCCTATGGTCCCTGTGAATCTACACACATCTGGTATTCTGCAAAACATACCACCCCAACAGCAACACCATCAGAGACAGACAGGGGACACCTTCATACCACAGCCAATTGGACTATCAGTCAGAGAAGTGGCCAAGATATGGTAGAGGACATCAACCCTCCTCAGCCCTGGCCACGCACATCACTGTCCACATGGCAGCAAATTTGCCAGCTCAGTTGAGCACTGCACCAACATCAGCTGAGTGAGCTTTTGGAAGCCACTGCCCCTTGTTCCACGAGGCGAGGGTGTACATCACCAGTGACAAATAGGTGATAGATATCGTCACCCATTGCTATACCATCCGGTTCCATCCCCTTCCTCCCCCTCCTCACCTCCTTTCCCATCCCTTGCTGAAGGTTCAAGATGTTACCCAGCCCGGGCAGGGAGGGCTGCTTTTAGTTGAAGGGGTGCTTCCCCTATATCCACTCTCTCAAGCTGTGGGCTGGACGAGGGGTTTGACACAGGCTGCTCTGACAGAGGAAGTGCCGGTAAGAGGCTTTCTTCTATTTGTAGTCCGGGAAGTGGGTGGGCCTGCCCACTGTTAAAGGCCCCTCCCCCAGACTAAGGGGAGGAATCACTGGACCTAGGACACAATTGAGTTTGCGGGACAACTAGTGAAAAAACGGGAACGGGCGTAGGGGTCACAGGGTCAAATGAAGGGAACCGGAAGGGGACACTGAGCAAAGAACCCCAGACAGCGCCCACTGCTCCCGGAAGGTGTCTAGGGAGCCAGCGGACGCTGCCCAGAGGAACTCTGCCCGGATGCGTGAACGGACAGAGGAACGGAAGTAGGCCCCACAGTCACAGGGCACCCCCCCACAGCCAACCTCCTCTCCCTGGTTTTGTAGATGGCCACTTTGGCCAGGACTAGGAGGAGGTTGACGAGGAGGTGCCGTGACTTCGTGGGGCCATGGATGGGGTGTGCGTATAAAAACAGGTGTGGGGAAAAGTGCAGCCCGAACCTCAGCAGGAGGTTCTAGAGGAGCCGCAACAGGGGCTGGACTCCAGGTAACTGTGCGCCAGGGTCTCCCTCACGCCGTTGTGCAAGAGAGCTACATGTGCATCTTGCGACTGCCCCACCAAGCCTCTCCACGGTGGGATTCTCTGAGTCCCCAGTCAGACCCTTTGTGGGGTTCGTTCTGACACAGAACCCCTTGCTCCTCCTTCTCCCCTGGATTCTCTCTGGGTCTCTCTGTTTTGTGGAGACTCCCACCTCTCCAAGTCAGCTGGATTCTCTCTGTCTCGTGCACAGCCCCCTCCTGACTAGAGTTTTCTGCTGTGCATGGAAAGCATCCTCTGTCCCCTCCTGGTGGTCTATCTGATGCAGCGCTCCCTCCCCTCCCGCCTCCCTGGTCTGGGAGCCACTGTCCCCTGTGTGGGTGAGTAGCTCCTTCTGTGACATGCCTGCCCTCATCATGCAGGGTTTCTCACGGCTTGGACTCTGAGCACAGCCCGCTCCTTTGTGATTCAGGAAACAAAGGCCCGACAAGAGAAGGAGGCTCCTGTTCCCCCTGTGACAGGGAGGGACGGCCAGCCTGCAATCTGTATGGCAGCTCCTCCCCCATTGTCCCTGGTGCTGTAGGAATGCTAATGTGTCTGTACATTCCATCTGTGAGCAAGTGTCACTCCTTCTATGGGCCAGCACGGGGCTGGGGGCCCTGGCTGACATCAGCGCACAGCTGCTGCCTGGGGGCCAGACCCTGCTCTCCGGAGCTGCTCTCTACAGATCTGCATGCATTTTCCCTTTGAATCAAATATATACACCCCTGCTTCCACCAGCAAAGAGCCACTGGAAATGCTCTCGTAAGTACCAAATACGCCATTGGATTGAGGTGGTTTTAAAACAATGGAGAGACGAAGGCTTTCCATTCAGTAGCTCGCGTGCACCGGTATGGATGTATTCAGAGTGAATCTTGTGTGCCGCATATATGTTTCTCTCTGTGTTCAGCCAGAATCCAATGGCCTCTCTGTCTGGGTGAGTTTGCATGCTCTCTGAAGCCTGGAATTGCACTCTCTGTCTTTTAATAGAGCGGTGACAGCCCGCCTGTGGATTGAAATCTCCCTTTCTTTGATGAGGCTCTACGATCTTTGCACTCTAGTGTAAATTTAGCTGCTCCGATGACTGCGTGCCGGGAAATCCTTGGCATGAGAAGTTAGAAAGTGCAGGCTGCCGTGGATGTGGCTGCTCCTGTGAGGGCTGCATGGCTTTGTTTGATTGGTTGTAGACAATGTAAGGTGTCCGAAAGCACTGCTTTGGTCCTGCTGCTCATTCCATGCTCTTTCTGGTGGGGGGACGTGGGAGTCCTGGGGGGGTGAATGCTCGTTCCAGTTTCAGGAGATGGACTTGCAAGCTCGATTTTGGCATTTTTAAAACTAGGGTTTCCTCCGAGACAGAAGACTGGCCCCCTTATGGACAGCAGGACCTGGGGTCCCCACCAGCAAGGTTCAGGGACGTCTCCCCGGTGAGACACCCCAGCACCCAGCTCCCTCTGCTGCTGGGAAATGGGAAGGTGGTGTCCTGCACCAGGTTTGGGGATCGTTCTTGTCAGCCTCTGGCTAGTAGTTACCTGCCACACTTGGTGGCTGTGCGCCTCCTGCTACTGAAAGGGAGAAAGAGCCTCCTGCTTCTGGCTGCAATGAGGGGACTGCTCTCTGCTACTCACCCGTCCCCCTGGACACAAAGAGCTACTGCCGATGAGCCAAAGACAGACACAGGAAGGGAGCTTGCCGTTAGGACTCAGCAGAGGACCAGAGTTTTCAAACTCTGAGGCTCGTTGTATTGCAGGCAGGAGTCTGGATCAGCCTTAGCATTATCTGTATTTAAATGAAGATCCGGTCCCCAGCTCTGTGCATTAGACGTGAACCAGAGAGTGACAGCGAAAAGTGTGGACTCAAAGAAATTCAGCGAATAATCCTTCATACCGGGTGTGTAATGGTCATGAACTGGGAGGCCCACGGTACCCTTCTGCTCTTTGAAAATTAGTTCTCACCTGCTCTCCTATGCATGTGTCTGACTCCTCCCTGCACCTGGTGGGGAAGGTCTCCTTGACCATGTCTGGCAGGGTCAGTTTCCATCTGAGCACCCTTTCATGTCCAGAGGTCACTGCACAGCATCATGTCTCTGTTTCCCCATACACACAGACTCCACGCACCGTGTCTGTGGTCAGAAAACCCCGCCCTCGGGCCTGGGGTCACTGGCAGACAATAAACACAACATCCAAAGTCCCAAATTAAAGTCCAGCAAACAAATGTTTCTCTGCCTGGAGACTTCTGCAGCCTGTCCCCGGCTTGCTCAGGGCCTCTCCAGGTCTCCCTGCGTAGAGAGCTCTACAGTCCCTTCTGTTTGCCCACCTCCTTGCTCAGGGTCTCTCCTGCATTAGCAGGTTACTCCCAGCCCTTGCTAGCTGGATTCTTAGTCCCAAATCCCAGGACTCTTCTGGCACCTGCTTGCTCTTGGCAGTCTCTGCTTTCCCTGAGCAACCCCCCCCTCGTGGAAGCCTCCGGCTGCTCTTTATAGGGAGATCACCTGACCCTCTCAGGTGTGCCTCTTTCTGTTATCAGGGCTGGCTAGACCCAGGCCCTTCAGCTCTGTTACATCACGCAGAGATGACCAGGCAGAGTGAGGGCAGCCGGCTTCAGCAGAGTTACTGAGCATGCTCACTGTGTGAGCATGCCCTGTACAAGCCAAGCCGCAAATCTCGGGGAGTGGGGGAGAGCACGTGTCACCTCTGACCAATAATCCATAGTGGGGTAAACGTAGCATGTTCCCCCTCTGCCTCTACTTAGCAGTGGATGGCATGCTCTCTTTAGGGCGTTCTGCAAGAAAGTCCCAAACAGCAGCTTGCGACTCAATAGGTCTAATTAACAAGAGATTTACTCAGGATAGAGAAAAAAGATCAGATTAACACCAAATAAGTAGTCTGCCTAAAACCGCTCGTCTGCCACTCTGTGAAACTCATCTCGATGGAGTCACCTTGGGCTCTTTGTCCCCTCTTAGCCAGGCTGCATCTCTGTGAGACAGCCTCTGGTTTCAGGTCCTCTTTCTCATCATAGAATCCTAGGACTGGAAGGGACCTCGAGAGGTCATCTAGTCCAGTCCCCTGCACTTATGAGAGGACCAAGCATTATCTAGACCATCCCTGACAGATGTTTGTCTAACTGGCTCTTAAAAAATCTCCAATAATGGAGAATCCACAGCCTCTCTAGACAAGTCATTCCAGTGCTTAATTACCCTGACAGGAAGTTTTTTCCAATGTCCAACCTAAACCGCCCTTGCTGCAATGTTAGCCCATTGCGTCTTGTCCTGTGCTCAGAGGTTAAGAAGAACAATTTTTCTCCTTCCTCCTTGTAACAACCTTTTACGTACTTGAAAACTGGTATCATGTCCCCTCTCAGTCTTCTCTTCCCCAGTCTAAATAAACCCAATTTTTTCACTCTTCCCTCATAGGTCATATTCTTTTGACTTTTAATAATTTTTGTTGCTCTTCTGTGGACTTTCTCCAGTTTGTCCACATCTTTCCTGAAACATGGTGCCCAGAATTGGACACAATGCTCTAGTAGAGGCCTAATCAGTACGGAGTACAGCGGAAGAATTACTGCTCATGTCTTGCTTACAACACTCCTGCTAACACATCCTAGAAAAATGTTTGCTTTTTCTTTTTTGCAAGAGTTACACTGTTGACTCATATTTAGCTTGTGACCCATTAGGACACCCAGATCCCCTTCTTCAGCACTCCTTCCTAGGCAATCATTTCCCATTTTGTAGGTGTGCAACTGATTATTCCTTCCTAAGTGAATTACTTTGCATTTGTCCTGATTCAATTTCATCCTTTAATTCAGACCATTTCTCCAGTTTGTCCAGATCATTTTGAATTTTAATCCTATCCTCCAACACACTTGCAACCCCTCCCAGATTGGCATCATCCAGAGACTTTAGTGTACTCTCTATGCCATTATCTAAATCACTGATGAAGATATGAACAGAACTGAACCCAGAACTGATCCCTGTGGGACCCCACCCCTCCTGCTTAACTGAGAACCACTAATAGCTACTCTCTAGTAACAATTTTGTAACCAATTATGCACCCACCTTATAGTAACTCCAGCTAAATTGTATTTCCCTAGTTTATTTTTGAGAAGGTTAGACATCAAAAGCCTTACTAAAGTCAAGATACACCACATCTATCGCTTCCTGCCTATCTATAAGGTTTCGTAACCTGTCAAAGAATGCTATCAGGTTGGTTTGACGTGATTTGTTCTTGACAAATCCATGCTGACTGTTACTTACCACCTTATTATCTTCTAGATGTTCACAAATTGATTGCTTACTTATTTGCTCCATTATCTTTCCAGGTACTGAAATTAAGCTGACGGGTCTCTAATTCCCTGGGTTGTCCTTATTTCCCTTTTGATAAATTGGCGCTATATTTACCCTTTTCCAGTGCTCTGGAATCTCTCTCGTCTTCCATGACTTTTCAAAGATAATCGCTAATGGCTCAGCCATCTCCTCAGTCAGCTCCCTTGTTACAGTCTGTGTTTCATTGTAAAATCAGGCATCCCACAAAAATGTCTTCTCTGACGATGTTATTGTGGTCTTTATCATCATCTCTTGTAAAGTGCCATCCCGTGGTGCTTTTAAAGTCAGTCATTACTATACTCAATGCTGCTGTGGTGGAAGGTTGATCCACGCAAAAGGGTCTCTCAGCAATTTCCACCCTCTGGTTCTTATTAGAAAAGTCCACTTCGAAGACCCGTAAACCTCCTTTCTAAAACTGACTGTCTCTGACAAAGTTGTTGACCTGGCAGAAAGCTCCCTGTCTGTGAGTTTAACAACATTGAGCATCTAATGGGTAGTTCTTAGCCATCTCTCTATACAGTGATTCTGATGAATTATTGAAGGATTAAGTCCAGCCTGCCACAGCTCATCAAAGGCATATTGTTCTGCTAAATTTGTGACCATACATTTCTGCAGTGTTGACTTTCCTCCAAGAATTTACTGTCTCTAGGTACTCTGTTATGAGCTACATGGCTGAACTGACATCCTAAGGGAAATAAGCCTTTGCTCTCTCTTTAATTGCAAACTTTGCTAAGACAGGAGAGCGGCAGAGACTTCACAGTGTTCAGTGCTTCTCTTCTTCCTTGTGCTGCATGATGCAGATATAGGGCTAACGGTCTGTGTCCATCAAGTGCTATTTATCCCACCATTCAGAGACATCACTGCATTACAGTGAGGCGCTACATCCAAGCAACTCAAACAGTTAAAAACAAGGGAGTCTGGTTAAGGTAGCCTTTGTGCACACACGTCTGTGACAGTATGCAGAGCCCTTGGGGTACCGCCTGGGAGCTTGGATTCAACTGAGCCCTATGTATGACCAGCCTGGGCTCCCTCTCACACAGTCATGCTGTGACAGACCACAAACCTCCGACAGGCACTGCACTTACACAGCCATCCACAAGCAAGGACACACCCAGCTTAGTTCAATGAATGCTTTCCAGCCGCTCACAAATCAAGAATAGAGATGCTCCAGCTGGCTCCTCAACCCAGGACCCCAGGACTACACTGTCCTGCCCTGGTCAAAAAGCCTGACCAGTAAAGATTATCCAGTCCGCCCTTCCCTCGAAGTGGAAGGGACGTGCATCAGTTTTTGTTAATGAGCAGTTTCTCTAAACACTTCACTCAGAAACACACTGGTTAAGATAAAACATTAAACAAGCTTATTAACTACGGAAAAACCAGATTTTAAGTGATTGTAAGTGGCAAGGGTGAAGAGATTAAAAGTAGTTCCCAAAAGAAATAAACATAAAATCGCAATCTAAGCTCTACACGCGAACAGAATTTGAATCTAAAAATTCTCTCACCCTGAGAGACGGTTCTTGTAGGCTGCTCGTCCTCTGTTCACAGGCAGGGTCAGCTTTCCCCGCCTGGACCATCCCTCTCCCAGTCCAAAGCTCTTCGTCTTCCAGATGCTCCTTCAAACGTTGAGTTGTGGGGAGAGAGAAGACAAGTGATGATGTCATTACCCCTTTTTTATAGCTACTCCCAGCTTCCTGGACTACGTCAGGTCATGCATGTGACGTAGGGGCTGTTTCCCATTGGTCAAGTACCCCATTGTGAATGTGCGTCGTACTGTGAAGCCTACGCCTGCTAGTCAATCTTTCCTTGCTCGGCCATTAGCATGTCTGGCTACTCCATTGTTCTACCTGAATAGCTGGTTTAGGTGTTTCCCACCTCACATGTTCTAGTAGCATTTACAACAATATTTTATTACTTCACGTACCAGGGTAGCACATACAATCCAACAGAATATTAATGTTTAGCAAATCAAGACTTTTAAAATAATAGCAAACAAGGCATACTTTATACAGAGCATACCGTAATTATATGACACTGGTGAATATGGGGTTTCTAGGCACAGAGTGTTTCAGTAGCCAGGCTACCTCTTCCACTTCCCCCTTGGTATTATCTTTACATTTCCACAAGTGCTTACATGCTGTCTTGCTTAGTTTGCTTAGATTCAGTTTCAGACTCATTCTTGTTATGTTGCAAAAGATCCCAACCCCTCTAGCCCTTGATGGCGTCTCTTTCACAGGTCAGTAGAGATCTTTAGTGTAAATATTTCCATGTGCCCCCTGCCGTCCCTTCTTCTACAGAAGTTAGTTGGCTCTGTGAAAGTCGGTGACTTGCTGGCTTTCTGAACCAAATGGAATCTAAACCTGCAGAAAATCGGGACTTTTAGAGCCACCTCCCTAATGCATCCTCTCTTTTCTCTGAGCTGAGGGATTTCTCCGCGTCACTCACAAGAAACCCATTGAGGAGCGGGCCCCCGTGGTTTGAGTTCGTTGCTGACAGTGGCTTCTCCTGGCCCATGTTGTGTACCCTATTCATGGGATCAAACCACACTCTCTGGAATGCTTTCTTCACCGTGATTTTGCAATATGAGTGGAATAGGCTGAACCCTGGATTCACAGGAACACTCACCTGTTGGCATCCATTACTCACTCCAGGAGACTCAAAGTCCACTTAGCCAGAGCATGGGAACTAAACAAATCTCTTTAGACAATCTGGACATGAAGCTTGAGCCTCCCCAGGTCAGATAGCCGGGATGTAGCTCACAAGGCTCCAGTCTGCATATTAAAGGCCTAATTATAGAGGCTGGGATGTCCTATTAAAGTTCCAAGTCCCAAACCGTTTTCTCTCCTGTCTCCAGCCACGTTCCCTTGGCTATCCCAAGTCTTAGCTTGCTTCTAAACTGTTGGGGCTGGTCCTAGCCTTTTAAAAGAGGATGAACTCCAAAGAATTGACAGACCTTCTGTGTACCCAAGCCCCACTCAGAGCAGTGGCCATTTGCTTCAGTTCCACACATTCGAAGGTGAGTGAGTGATAGGTTCATAGATTTCAAGGCCCGAAGGGTCTATTATGATAATTTATTCTGACCCCCTGCATAACAAAAGCCAGAGAACTTCCTCAACATATTTCCTAGAGCAGATCTTTTAGGAAAACATCCAGGTTGATTTCAAAATTGTCAGTGATGGACACTATTAAAAATGTACACCTTATTTCCAGTCTGAATTTGTCTAGCTTCAACTTCCAGACATAGGATCATGTTAGGTCTTTCTCTGGTAGGCTGAAGAGCCCATTATTAAATATTTACTCCCCATGTAGATAGTTATGAACTGTAATCGATTCATCTCTTAACCCTCTCTTTATCAAGCTAAATAGACTGAGTGTCTTGGGTCTATCACTGTAAGGCATGTTTTCTAATCCATAAATCATTCTCCTTATTGTCCTGAACTCTGCTGGTCATAGATTTTTCCTTGTATCTCTTTGCCTCCCTTATCAATTTACTACAATTCATAGTTTCTGATATATCTTAATTATGCTCAATTTCCCTTTCTTCCGTGTGTGTGTGTGTGTGTGTGTATAATTTTTTTATAGCTGCCTTCACTTCCCCTGTAAATCAAGGTTTTTTTTTTAACCAATACATCCTTTTTCCTCACCCATCTCACGAATCGGCCAGCCCTTGTATTTGTGTGCTTACATGGCCATAGCAGAGTGCACTACTGCTGACGTGGGGTAGGCATGCTGCCTTGGCGTGGCTTGCAGACTATGGGCAGACATGCCATCGTGGCTACAGGATGGATACGCCATAATTGTCAAGATGTCGATTCCTGCCTCTAATCGGCCCATGATGCCAGCCTCCATCACCCATGTATTAAATTCTCAAACAAGCACCTTCATGCTTTTTCCCATGCTGCCTCTCACACTTGGAGAGGCGCTCCTTGTAAACATTCACAAAGCGACCTCATTACCCTCCTCCACATCCCTCCTTAAAACTCTCCTTTGCCATGATGCCTATGAAAAGCTTGCCAATTTTTAGTCCACTGGTGTGCTGAGACCACTGCCTGTCATGCTCATCAATACCCCCTCATTCCTTCCCTGCCTGTCTGGTGTCTGCATCTGCCAGTTGTCGCTTGCCTTGTACATGGATTATCAGCTCTATGGGACAGGGACTGCCTTTTTATTCTGTGTTTGTACGATGCCAAGCACCAGTGGGGCCTGGTTCATCACAAGGCTCCTAGATAGTGCAAATAATACAGCATCATAACAATAGCTCAGAAGATGAGCTGGATCTAGGCAGGCTGGTAATTTTAATGTCATTACCTCCCCTGCTAAGAGGAGAAGTTAATTCTATTCCAAGGCCATCAGTTCATTCTATTCCAAGGATTTACATCTCTGCTGC
Source organism: Mesoclemmys tuberculata (assembly GCA_007922155.1). Lineage (NCBI taxonomy): Eukaryota > Metazoa > Chordata > Testudines > Chelidae > Mesoclemmys > Mesoclemmys tuberculata. The sequence goes on along the minus strand of ML675628.1, from coordinate 1,374,427 downwards.
AGCATAGCATGAAGATCTGATCTACTTAGTATTTTTACCAGATATATCAGGAGTAAGAGAGGGTCTTGGTTAGGTCGTTTCCACTAGTTAATTTAACCCAGACAGAATTTCAAATTCAGCGTGCAGATGCAAAACCCTTCGTTTGCAGGGAGCAGAGCAATAGATGAACGAACCCTCCATGTAAAGAGGAAGTTACTCATAACTGACAGGTTCTGATGAATCTGCTTTGGGAAACTATGCCATGAAACACCTGGTTTCTGACACATGAAAAGATCACAGGTGTGCTCTCTCTGAATTCCATCATGCATTTGAAGGGACTGGACGCTTTTGTTTTAGGGCGTGGAGGAGGGGATTTGCTTTGCTTTCCCCATGAAGTATCGGAATCGGCTTTCTCCAAAGCACTTGTGTATTTGGAGGCAGTTGGTTTCTCTCACCTTTGCCACACGGTATCTCTTTAGGTTTTAGTGGTGACATTTTTTCCTGCTATTGTTGCAATGTAAAATACAGGTGGCATGTCCAGTGCCCAGTTCTGGGTATTCTCCACTCGCTTCAGAAGCTTTCGTGTGAAGTGAAGGCCCTTCCCCCGCCTTGTTTTCTCCAGTTACCACGGATTGTCCATCTGGTATTTAAGCTAGCAGCATTTGCTTGTGAATAGCGGAGTTGAGAGGGTGCACTAATTGGGCGCCATTGCCTCTGTGTGACTGCAATGGATGATAGCTCTCGGTCCGAGGATTTGCACTCAGCTGCAGTATGGACCCCCTCTGTAGAAATATGAAGGTAGGATTAGGTTTATTTTTAAAACCACTAATCACTAAATAACCGTCTGCCTCCACAGCCTGAAGTTTGTCTCTCTGCTGGGCACTGTTGGTGTGCTGTCCGAGAGTCTCGCTGCTATTGTCACAGGAAAATTCACAGCAGACCCAAAGCAAATTGGGAGCCAAGCGCGGTACAGAAACAATTTCTAGTGTAACTAACTGCGCTAAGCTAGCCAAGGGGTTTCTTTGTTTGCATATGGGCTGTTTTGTTGCGACAGTAACACGTAAGCCTGGATAACATCGTTCTCTGTGTTGTCAATAGAAAATTGTTTTTTAATTGCATCGTTGAGCACTATTAGAGTGAAGTGTAATCTCCCGACGGTAGGTCTCAGCAGTTTGGGTTTGCATCTTGCAAAATGTGACAAAGGACACTTTGCTGTTGTGACCATGGAGAAATGCTAGTAGTTGTCCAGGTGTGGCGTGGATTTTAGAGGGAGTGGATTCAAATGATCGGGTTTTTTAACACAAAGAATCCTGCTCTGCGTCAACGCCGAGTGCTTCCTCCAGCAGATTGTTTGCTGAGGACAGAAGGGGGGAGAGACCTTTCTTTGGCTTTCCTCTATTATGTGCTCCACCACTCTGAAAGCTTGCCCTGTGAGTATTGTCTTGGCAGAGAATGACAGTCTGTGGGGCCCCGGCTCTGCTGCGTTCAGTGCCCTGGCAGCTGACTGCTGGAGAGAAATACACTGCAGGACCTCACTGCAAGGGGAGCACGGGGCAGATTCAAAAAGCCTCTCCAGGTTACACTTTGTATGAAAATTGGTACGTGCTGGGCCCAGCGCAGCTCACTGCTGCATGTAGCGTTCAGGAGGGCTTTCTGCGGGTCGGCTGCTGCACTGTGAGAAGGGCAGGTCCCATCGGTGCAGTGCAGCAGCCGAGGTCCTAGGAAAGCCCCCCTGTCCCTTACTCACAGCACTGGCCTGAATCGTGTCAAGCCCTTGCCCAATTTTTACAGAAAGCCCCAAAGCCCCCCATGCCAGATGCAGACAATTCTCTTGTTTTTTCAATGCTGATTGTTGGTTACATTGTGGTCGTGGCTAGAGGCCCCAGCCAGAGATCAGAGCCGCGTTCTGCAGTTAGCCATTTAGTTGGAGACAGTCCTTGCCCCAGAGAGCTTGCCCATTTCTTGTTCCTTGACGCCTGGTTTCTTTAAGCAGTCCCAGGAGACGTGTTTTGCTTTTCTAAAGCGTCGCTGATCCCTGTGCCTACAGTCCACAAGAAATCTCTTCTGTCTGTGAGTGGATTTTCAGAAGGAAAAGGTTCTTGATCTCCTGATTAATGAAGGGCTTTAAACATGCGTGAAAAGTGCTGCTCACACCGAAAGCCGTGTCTGCGGCGCCGCGTAGGTCAGTGCTGCGTAAGTCAGACCTGAAGTACACTCATACCATAGCTAGCAATGACAGATATCCTGGTAATGTATTGATTAGAGGGCAGTAAATCCACCTTCCGTCTGAGAATGTGTTGCGTTGTTCTGAGGCTTATACCCTGGCTCTCCCTAATGGCATGGACAGTCGCTGCAATCTCTGCTTTACCCAAGCCCCTTGGTAGGACAGGTCAGGCCCTGACACCTACATACTGTTGTGGGGTGGGTAGGCTCTGTGTGGAGAGGTTATCAATCCTTTTGATAATGACACATAGAAGAGGAGGGTTGGAAGGGACCTCAGGAGGGATCTAGTCCCATCCCCTGCTCAAAGCAGGACCAACCCCAACTAAATCATCCCAGCCAGGGCTTTGCCAAGCCGCAGCTTAAAAACCTCTCAGGATGGAGATTCCACCACCTCCCTAGGTAACCCATCCCAGTGCTTCACCACCCTCCTAGGGAAAAAGATTTTCCTAATATCCAACCTAGACCTCCCCCGCTGCAACTTGAGACTGTTGCTCCTCGTCCTGTCATCTGCCACCACTGAGTTTCAGTCCAGGCCTCTCTATGGTTTAATGCTGATTAGATCACAAAAGATGGCAGTCTCTTTCCTGGCTAGCCCGAGAGTGCATTCCTTGGGCATAATTTGAGATTGTCAGTAACATCTAGCTTTTACTATGCAAGCTGTTTTCTAGCTTCTGGAGAAATATGTACTTCAGAACTAGATCTCCCTGCACCCAGAGGGAGAGCTCAGCTGAGGACTTCGCTGTCCTGCACCCCGAGGCCGTATCCCAGCACGGGCCTGTGTGAGCTGCCTGACCTGTGAAATTAAAGGTGAGCAAAGGCCTAGGTCAGCAATGCCCATGTGTGCCTTTCCTCATGTAGGGGTTGGTGCACCCTTGGATGCTGGACGGTGCTCTTCTTGCTACCGTTTTGGGTGCTAAAAAGTGCAGTCGTGAAGATGACGTGACCTGGAAAAGCCTCAGTAGCCATTTAGCAACACACCAAACAAGCCGCAGGGAGGATGGAAGGCTGAGCCCATTGTGGAAAGGACAAAGCTGGGTTATTAACGAGACTGTGACAGGCACCAGGGACTTGAATTGCCATCAAGATTTAAAATCATTTCTAAGTTCCTCTTTGGGGATTGGATTCTCCTGGCTCCAAGAGCGGAGTGGGGAGTGCGTGTGCTGGAGTGGAGCCCTGACTGCATCTGTCCCGAAGGCTTTGGGGTTCTCTGCATCCCATTTATCGTCCCCCGTCAGGAGCACAAGCCAATCAAAGGGAGGCACTCTCTCTGCCTTGGTCAGGGTGTAGATCATGCCTTGGATACAGGCGATGGCTCCACCAAGTAACTGCCTTCCCAGACCTTGAATGCACTAGGAGCCAGGCCCGAGGCTGCTGGCTAGTCATGTCCGTGCCGTGCAACTTGCCATCTGAGCATCTTCCAGCCGTGGGTGGCTGGTTGGGGTTGCTTGCAGGAGGACATGCTGCAGTTAAAACGGGGATGTCGTTTCAATCTTCCAGGCCCAAAGGGGGCTGTCGGTTCTCTATGCCCAAGTTCAGCTCCTCTTCTGGAGAAGGACGGCCCAGCGAAGTGCAGAGCGAGTAGCCCAGGTCACACACTCTACTTTCTAACTATAACCCCCTCCAGGGTTTCCACATGTGCCTTGCCCGGGAAGCAGTCCTGACTTTTAGATGCAGGTACTCTGTCCCCACTAGCATGACCCCACCTCTGCTACCTTTCTGACACTGCCAGAGACCTGCCAGCACCAACGGGAGCCACTCCCCCACCCCAGGGCCAGTGGCATTAGTCACATGTTACATGGGGGACAGCATAGACCAGGCTCTGCTGCTGCCTGCGAGGCACCCCCATCCTGCCCTCACCTTCCTGGAGACGGGGTGTCACTGCCACAGCACAGAAAAACCCTGATTCCAACCCACTGACACCACACCATCCCTCCCAGTGACAGCCCTGCGCTTTCCCCTTTCTGTCCCACCCACAGACAGACACTCACCCCGCATCCTCCAAACCTGGCCCTCCCACACTAGCCGGCATGGTCTCCCTTAAAAGCCTACTGCGAGGGTTGAGGAAGGAGGCAGGACAGACAGACCATCGCTGTGCTAGGCAGGTCAGCAGGGAGCTGCTGCCGTTTCTGCAGGCCGGGTAGTTCCAGGCGCAGGTTGCATTTGGTTGTTGTTGTTTCTGATGTGGCTGAAGCAGCATTTGTCCTGGAGCAGCTGCTGTGGTTTCTGAAGTAGCTTTTTGCTTTGCATGTGTAATGAGACTGGTTGGACACACTCCACGTAACTGCAGCTCTAAAGAACAATAGTCAAAGGACCAAGGAAGCATCTGTTTCTGGAGTGACTCTGCTCTGTGTCTTGCCTCTGCAGATAAGGTCTTGTGCATTGGCATTCAGTTATCATACAGATCACAGATTGCAGCTTACATTCCTCCCCCATGGCCTGCATAACACCTAGGCCATATTCTCCTGGGGGCACACTGTCCCTGTGCATCACCATCCCCAAAATAAGGGGGACCTCTGGCTTTTTTGTCTCTGTTTGTTTGAGGGGAGCCTTGTGTTCTCTATGGGGAGACAGTTTCTGCCCCACATCTGCATGCTAGCTGCTGTCCCTCTGTTTGTGGCACTTGGCTGTATTGGATCAGTAAGGGCCCCATAGAGCAGAGCCATGAATCAGGCTGCTCAGCCAAAGGCTTCTGCTGTAATGATTCTCCAGTGCTCGGCAAAGAGTACAGCACTTGTACGGGCTATGTTGCTTCTGGCAAAGTTCAGTCCTCTGTTGTGTTGTCCCCCTCTGCAGGGAGGTAGCAGATGTCAGGACCTTGCAGGTCAGCTTCCCAGTGGTGGAGAAACCAGGGACATAGAGTCTGGGCAGACTGTAGGTGTAACTCATTGTATTTACCCATATTCACCAGTCCTGGAACAGTGGTGGGCACACAGCACACAGAAAACAGACTCCACAGACCCAGAACCCGCCTCTCCAAAACGTTGCGTAACCAAAATGAAAACCAGCACAGCCGGTCTTCCCAAGCCTTACATTTGCTTGCACACTAAGGCCATATCTGCACTGAGAGCTTGGTGTGTGATTCTCAGCGCACAGACACACACTTGCACCAGTTCAGTGCAAGCGCACGTGAGTATAAATAGCCAGGTAGCCACAGTTGTCCATGATGACTTAGTCACACAGGTAGATATCCACGGGATTTGGGTGGGGCTGTACTCGGCACAGATAAGGCCTGCTCCTGCCATACAACCACAACCACACCACCATTTACGTTGTGTGCACAATCTGGGAATCACTCCCTAGACAAAGAACTCTGAAAGACTGTGTAACTGCGCCATCTGGTGACACCCGTCATAACAGCACGTAGAGCTGTGGCACCCAGCTTTGCTTATCCAGGACTCACCTTTGAGACTTGCCAGGAGTCCGAGGGGCAAACTCATTTCCATAAAATAGAGCCGATTTAAGATGCTGCCATCTTTAGTACAAGGGTGCAGCCTGCGGAGATTAGGGCCCAGTTTACAGAGCTCCACCTTGATCTAGGAGAGCGTGTGCAGTGGCTGCTGGAATAAGTCTTAAATTCAGCAGGGAAATGACTACATCTCGCCACTTGTGGGACAACATGCAAGCGTCCTCTCTTCCACAGTGAGGACGACCATCAAAACAGTGACACACCTAGCCCAACTCCCATCCAGGAGAAGAGCAGTGAGACGGTCACAAGGGGAACATGGATTAGAATACATGACGGACCTATGTAATTGGTCAAGTGTTCAAATACCAAGACAATGAACACAGTGTCGGTGCCCAGACAGGCCCATGTCCTCTGCAGATGCACCATTGTTCTGACTGATTATTTTCTGCGTGCTCATCCACGGGCTTCTGGGACTCCTGGCACAATTTTAAAACAATCATTTAACAAAGCTGGATGCATAGCTGCTCTGGCAGATCAGAAGGATGGACCGAGAAAGAGCTGCTCCAAAGAAGGAGAGCTAGTGACAAAGGGATGGGAGAAATGAGCCATGGAGACAGTGATAGAGGGACTCAGGAGGACAGACTTCCAGAGAGGGATCCTTGGGGGGGGACATGAGCAGAAAGGTTTAGACAGAACGTCAGGATGACAAGAAAAATCAAACACAGCCCATCTCACTGCCATGGAGGGGAAAGGTTCACCGAAGTCCTTTGGTCCTATAATACCGAGGGCTTTGCATAGCAGATGGAGCCTGTTAATGTTAAAGAGGAGGCAGTGGAACTCATTACAGAATGGGGCCTGCTGACTAAATGCACTCCATGCTTTGGCCAACTCTGCCTCGAGATACTGCCCAGTTATCTGGGAATTATGCAGAAACCCAGCAACCAAATGAGTACCTTGAATATGCTGCCTTCATTGTATGTTCAGGGAACAATGGAAAAGACGGGATTCATGCTGGGGTTTGCCCAGGGAACATCAGTCCCTTTCATATAGCAGCCCCATCAGAGACACACCGGGCTCTCTCTATGGCTGGCTTCTGACCTCTGGTTCCTAGGAGGAACTAGATCAGTTGCTCTAAAATTCCCTAGAGCTGGAGGGGAAATGGTTTTCCTGTCCCATTAATATTTTAGAGAGTTTGAAAAATTTTCCCATTCCAAATCGAGATGAAAAGTGGAAATCTCAACCTTCTTTTGCAAACCGAAAATCTGAAAAGTTTTGGTTTGCATTACTTTAAACCTTTTGTTTCCATTTTGACCATTTTTACTTTATTTTCCCCACATTTCTGTTATTCTATAATTAGCTTAGATTGCAAAGCAAACGCTGTTTCGAACCAGATAAATGGAAATTTGCATTTTCAAAAAAATGAAAACAGTTCAGGCAGTTTTGAAACATTAAAATACGTTGGAAAAAATTGGTTGAAACCGACCCTTTTCCGCAAAAAGTCTCAATCTTGATGAATTGGCATTTTCTGACCAAAAAAAACATGTGGTAGAAAAATTCCCACTCAGCTCTGTATGTGACAGCTGGATCACATCTGCCTCTGAGAAGGTCATATTTGCTGTATGGGGACAAGGGGCCCTGGGTAGTTTATTGGGCTTCACTTTTAGGTTACTGAAAAAGCAGCTGTAACACGTCAGGTGCCCTGTATAGGAGAAAGGCCACTCACTGAAACGCGATATTAACAAAGACACAATATATTACAAGCCTCAAATGACTGAGACACCTGGATTAGTCACCGGCAGGATTCTAGGAATTTGATTCTTTGTTCACTGTTAATTTGAAAATTCCAGTGACACACTGGCTGGGGAATGGAAGGGAAGGTGAGAGCATGGCCCCAAGAAGCGCCTTGAAGACTCTGACATGGAGTCAGAGATTTAAAAGCGAGAAGGGCCCGTTGTGACCATCTAGTCTGATGTGCCACAGAACCCGGGCCAGAGAATTCTACCCAGTGCCTTCTGCCTTGAGCCCCATCACTGAAAGCAGAGCTAGAGCGCTTCTTTGGAGTTGCCTTTATTGAAATCACTCATTTAATATGCCCCCTCCCCATTTTTTTTAGTTTCTAAGGAGCTGCTAATTCTCATGGACTGGTTAAGAACCCAGCCATCAGCTTTGTAGGAGTCACAAGAAGTGCCTTAGCACAGCATAATTAATCCACTCCTGCAGTTTTACATGTTGTTAAAAATGTACACTACATTTCTGCCTGGCAAGGTATTGGTCAAATGCTCAGGCGAAACTGAGGTCCATCCCAAATCACCCCACTGATGCCCAATCAGTTATTCCAGATTTACACTCATGTAAATCGGTGCAAAATTTGGCCCACTAAACTCTCAGTCGCTGCTGTAGGGTTTGCTGATGGTGCCTTGACTCATTTACTTTTATAGCTTTGGTGTATTTAAATAAAACAAACATGCTAATGAGCGTGTGCCAGCAGCCCCTTTCCCTGTCACTGTGTGCCCTAGTCCTGACCGCGTTTGATCCAATTGCTGGTTACACCCACTGGCCTCTTGTATTCAGTTGTCTTTTGGGAGTAGAGACGCTCCTTGGTTTGGTTTTGAGTGCCCAGTACCATGGGACTGATCCTGATGTGGCTTCTGGCTGCTACGCCCATGGGAATGATGGAGCATGCAGCATGACGTTATTTAAAATTAAACCCCACGCAACTGCTTAAACCAGACTTAAAACATTCTTGTATTGGTAGAAGTTAACATTCTACTACGGTAGCAGCTTGGCGTGGCTGACAAGAATCAGAGCCCCGTTGTACGAAAGCAGTGCACAGATGTGCAGTAAAAAGACGGTCACTCTCCAAGAATTCCCAGCGGAGAGTGCAGATTTCTGTCAATTGTTACTGCTACAGTGGGTGGCAGCAGCTGCAGTTCCTCAACATCACCAAACCGGGCTGGGCTAAGCATACAACATTAGACTGGAAACAAGGTGTCTGTTTGTAATAGTGACGGTAATGGGCAGTTGGAACAAATGATCAAAGGTCGTGGTGGATCCTTTACCACTAGCGATTTTAAAATCAATATTGGCTGTTTCTCTGAAAGGTCTGCTGCTCTAGTTCAAACAGGAGTGAGTTCAGGGAAGTTCTCTGACCTGTGTTATAGAGGAGGCCAGACTAGATCTGGCTTTAAGACTAAGCTTGATAAGTATATGGAGGGGATGTTATGATGGGATAGTTTAAGCAATTGATTTTGGATTATCGGCAGATAAGTCTGCTCAATGGTCTGTGGGAATGCTGGATGGGATGGGAACTGAGTTACTGCAGAGAAATCTTTTTTGGGTGCTGGCTGGTGAGTCTTGCCCACATGCTCAGGGTTTAGCTGATCGCCATATTTGGGGTCGGGAAGGAATTTTCCTCCGGGGCGGATTGGCAGGGGCCACGGAGGTTTTTCGCCTTCCTCTGCAGCATGGGGCATGGGTCGCTTGCTGGTGGATTCCCTGCAGCTTGAGGTCTTCAAATCTCACTTTTGAGGATTTCAATAACTCAGTCATGGGTTCGGGGTTGTTATAAATGTGTATGGGTAGGGTTTTGTGGCCTGCCTTGTGCGGGAGGTCAGACTAGATGATCATATTGGTCCCTTCTGACCTATGAGTCTATGAGTCTATGAGATCCTAACTGTCCCCTCTGGCCTTGGAAACTCTGAATCTAAGGGTGGAGGTGGAAAAAAGCTGGCCAGGTCAGCGATCAGGCTTGCCTGGGGATTGTGACAGTGGAGGAGGGAGCAGATCCAGCTCTCAAGCCTGCCAGCCTTTGTTTTAAAATGTTTCTATTTCTCTATGGCCTTTGTGCCAACCCGAGCCCTGGGAGCCCTCCTCTCTGGCTGGGGGAAAGGGTCCTCCCTCCTGTGGAGCATTGCCACTAGGGTAAGAGCTGCACCTGGCAGTTCCCTACGTCCACCCCTGCGCCAGGAGGGGGGAATGGCTGTTGTATCTGCAGAGTACCGGGGCAGCTGCCTTGCCTGCAGATTCCCGTTCGCTACTGCCGTCCCCCGTTAATGGTGGTGAATTGAAATGCTGGATGCAAGCAGCAGGTAAGCTCCAGGGCTGTGCACATCGCAGGCCCACAGAGGTGTGAAAACTCCCATTGTACTGCTAACCACTGCCCACAGGCAGCCAGTCTCTCGGCGGGAGAGCCCTGGAGAAGGCAGCCACGCCATCTCAGGCAGAGCCTGCGCCGGGGAGTGTCCTTGCTGCAGTGCAGAGCAGTGGTGGAGAATCCAGCACAGCTGGGGCCCACTGCAGAAAGAGCCTTTTGTTTTGCTGTGTTGTTAAGCCCCGTTGACAATGGCAGCCCCTCTCTGGCTCGTACACTTGGCCCTGCCGTGGCCAGCACACCGACTCTTTTCTCTTGGGCTGCACGTGAGCACTGAGCTGGGGGGGTCGTTCTTTCCGTAGTAAACTGATTGGCTGTGTTCCTTGCCGTTGCTCCCTGCAGGCGTACGAGTGGGCGCTGGAGGGGATGCGACACCTAGCTTGCATCAGCATGGAGGACTGCAGCTCCCCCGAGCACTCGGCCGCCGTGATCAAGTGTTTGGAAAGTTACAAGGGGCAGCACCCGGAAATCAACGACGCCAAGTTCCAGGAGATGAAAGAGCTGGCCTGTGAGCTGAAGAGCGACAAAGGGCTGAAGCAGTGGAAATTTGCATGGTCCAAGTGCCAAGAGACAAAACTGGTCTTTGAGAAGAAGCTGGAAGCTGCCCTGAGAACACGAAGGTCTCTGCTCTCTGAGCAGAAGCCAGGTGAGCGGGATCCCTGCAGGCGTGGCAGCGAGGGTGGCAGGCTGTCTCACAGGAGGCACTCCGAGGGAGCCGTGCCTGGGCTGTACATGGACAGGAGTCACAGTGTGTCCCATTTCTACAGCAGGCCAAATTGTTCTCCTGGCTGGAGCAGGGAAAACGCTCTTTCACAGTCCCTGAGCAGCTCCGGGGAGGCCAGCGTTGGGGAAGAATTTACCTCCCAAGCTCCATCCGGCTTGAGTCCCCCCTTGGGCAGAGTTTCCCATAGTACGGTGGCCTGCGAGGCGCCAAAGCTGCCGTGCGACATGCCCGAGGAGAAGCCAAACCTGGAGAGCATTTTGGAAATTCTCGAGGCGAATTCATCCTGCTCCTCCACCTCCGCCGCCAGGAGGCCACCCTCCAAGAGGATGCTGAAAAAGGCCCAAAGCTTTGATGTGCCCTGCGCTGAGAGCGTGCGCACCAGCTGCCAGAGGACTCTGAGTGAGCCGGCCAGACATGGCAACACAGGCGTCTTCATTAAGGGGCTGGAAGTGAGCAGCACCGAGCTGGTGGACAGGACTCACACGGCCTGGCAGCAGGCTGCTCACAGCTGGGCTGCGCCCTGCCTGCCGGAGGAGCCGAGGAGCTACAGCTCCACGCCGGAGGCCAAGAGCTGGGGCAGGTAGGTGACTCCTTCTCACGGCCCGTGTGCAGGGGCCAGGCAGGCGTGGAGGGGATGGTGATCGTGTCTAGTGAGGCGGGATGCGGGTCCTGAGTGCGTAACCTTCGGCACTGGGCGAGTCTTGTGGGGAGACGGGTCCCACGGGGTGAAGACGCTGACACACACAGCGCTGTCCTCTGGACAGCTGGGTCAGGGAGGAGTCTCCACCTTCCCCCACACGCTCTCCAGCAATGCCCCACTTGTGAGGAAGGAGGGGAAAGCGCTGTCACTGGGCAGAAGAAGGTGTCTCTAATGGGGCAACAGAGGAGGCATTAGAGGAGGATGACCTCTAGCCAGCTGGATATTTGTCCCTCTGCAGTGAGGTGGATATTCATTTTAACTTTGTGAATGCACAAGGGGTACAATAAAGGTGGGGGAAATGGGGCAGCCATTTGCTGGGGATAAAGAAACACTAGGAACTAAAGCCTTTCCCCGGTAAGGCTTTGGACGCCAGGCTCCCATTTTCAACAGGGTTGACTCGTCTTCTTGCAGCATTTTCCCCTGAGGGATGCCCAGAAAGGGAAGGGTGGTGGGTTTTAGTGTGGCCTTGAACTGGAAGGTGTGCTCTCCCTCTCCGCTCAGTTCCCTCAAGGACCCAGCAGTCTGCAGAGATCGCCTGTCATGCCTGAAGGCAATGGCACGTGTTCCCCGAAATGGAAGAGAGGTGAGGAAAGGGTCTTAGGATCTAGGTCCTCCTAAAGTGGTTCAGGGTGCTGTGACGTACCAGGGTACAATCCAGACAAGTGTAGGGTTGCGTCACCCCTGCTCTGGAACCTGGGGTGCTTTGCAGTGCCTTACTGTTGTAACTCCCAACCTGGATTGCCAGCATTCACTCCCAGATGTGTCTGTGTGTCACTGCAGCCTGGCAGTCCCATCCTGGCTCCCACCAGCCTTGGTTATCCTGCAGGGTGACCCCAGGTCACTCCCAGTTCCGGACTTTCCCCAGAAATGTATGTCTTGTATTGCCCAGCCCCCTGCTGGACAGTACAGATATAGTATGTCCGTTATTCCTTTAAGAGAAGAATATACACTGGCTTGTTATCTTAAATAGAGTCATCCAGCCACTTTAACTTAAACATGCTGGATTAGGTAAAACAATAAAACAAATGCATTAACTTCAGAGGGTGAGATTTTAAGCGAGTACAAGCAACGAGGCATAAAAATCAGAAATGGTTACAAGAAAAATAAAGATAAAACGCTTCCTAGTGCCTAACTTAACCTGTATTAGATGCAAGGAAAGTTTCTCACCACAGGCTTCAGCCGTGTTACTGCTCAAACCCTTCCGGTCAGGACCCATCCCCCAGAGTCCAACAGGCTGCTTCCTTTGTCTTCTCAGAGACAGAGAATGAGATGGACAGGGAGAGAGAAAGGGTTGGCTTGGGGTGTTTGTCCCTCCTTTTTATAGTTTTTCAGTCCCTCTTTGAAAAGCATTTCCAGCTGAGACTCAGGAGACAGGCGGTCTGCGGGGGAAAGGAGACTCCAGGCTGTTTCTTTGCGAAGATGCAGAACTTTTTTCACTGCCCCTATTTCTTGCCAAAGCCTGGCCACTTGGTAGTAATGGCCTTTGCTGTCACCTGGCTGGGACATCAGCTCGCTCCATCTTTGAGAAACTGCTTTAAACACTCCACAGACTTATCTAGGGAACACACTTCAGCGAGCTGATTTCAGCTTGTGTTCATAACTTCACACATAATGTTGCTCTCTGCACTTTACCGTGATGTTCCTGATCAGCAAGCCGTGAGTTTTCAAATGCCTTGTACAGAAGGCCTTGTACAAAGATGATTACAGTAGTGTGTCGGGTGTGAAAACGGGTGTGGGCTGTCACTTGAGGAAGGGGACTGAGGATTTGGGCCCCCCCCAAAGTGGTTCAGGGCACTCTGGCCCACTGCCAGACCTGCTGCCTACGTGTAGCACGTCTTGCTACTGCACCAACCAAGGCCAAGGGGGAGGATCTTAGCTGCCTCTGGCTGAGTTAAGAGGCTGATAGGCCTCCCATGCTGTCTGGCTTTCAGCAGGTAGGCTGGTCCCCTAAAGGCTGCTCCATGGGGAGCAATCTCAGAGACCCAGCAGGGTGCTCAGAACAATTCCTGGTGGTGGCCAGGCAAACAACCGGCTTTGCTCTGCGAGGCAATGCTGGCGCTGCTGCTGACAAAGAGAGCCCCTGTCCCCGGGCTTTGACTTCTGCTCCAACACCCATGTCTTTGAGACTTTCTGCAAGAGAATCAAGGGGGAAGCTGAGTTTCACGCAGGCAAGCAGGAAGATTTGACGTGTTCATGGGTGACACAATGTGCTGGGAGCAGGGGCTGTGTTCTGTCCCATGTGTTGTCCTCTGTATGTGAAGGGAGCTGAAACCTCATAAGGAGCAGCCCAGGGCTGGCAGGCTCGGCTGTTCTGAGAGACCCTCTGGCGCCCTGAGCAGCACATAGCCCAGTGGATGTGAATTTGACCGTAGTGAGTGGCGGGGCTTGACAACTGCTGCCCAGTGAAGACTTTCCCATTCAGCCTGCTGAGGGGTGGGGTCCAAATTTCTCCTGGGCTGTGCACCTGTTGTCCCCAGCAGGTACAGTGCATGGCACAGGGAGCCCCTCTACCAGGAGCCTTCTGCCTCCCATCATGAGAACATAAGAACAGCCAGATTGGATCAGACCGACAGTCCCTCTAGCCCAGGATCCTGTCTTCTGATGGTGGTCGGGGCCAGGTGCTTCACAGGGAATGAATGGAATTAATTGAGTGATCCATCTCCTGTCATCCACTCCCAGCTTCTGGCAGTCAGAGGCTAGGGTCACCCAGAGCATGGGATTGCATTCCTGACCATCTTGGCTAATGGCCATTGGTGGAGCTATCCTCCATGAACTTATCTTATTCTTTTTTAAACCCCATTGTAGTTTTGTTCTTCACAACATCCTCTGGCAATGAGTTCCACAGGTTGACTGTGCGGTGTGTGAAGAAGTACGTCCTTTTGTCTATTTTAATCCTGCTGCCTGTTAATTTCATTGGGTGCCCCCTGGCTCTTATGTTATGTGAAGGAGTAAATAACACTTTCCTATTCATTTTCTGCACACCCTTCATGATTTTATAGACCTCTATCATATCCCCCCTTAATCATCTCTTTTCCAAGTTGAACAATCCCAGGCTTTTTAATCTCTCTTCATATAGAAGCTGTTCCACACCATTAATCATTTGTGTTGCCCTTCTCTGTACCTTTTCCAATTCTAACATACCTTTTCTGAGCTGAGGTTATCAGAATTGGACACAGTATTCACAGTGTGGGCGTACCATGGATCTATATAGTGGCGTTATGATATTTACTGTCTTATTAGCTGTCTGATGGTTGCTAACATTGTGTTAGCATTTTTGACAGCTGCTGCACATTGAGCAGATGTTTTCAGAGAACTATCCACAGTGACTCCAAGATCTCTTTCTTGAGTGGTAACAGTTCATTTAAATCCCATCATTTTATATGGATTGTTGCGATGATGTTTTCTGATGTGCATTCCTTTGCATTTATTAACACTAAATTTCATCTGCCATTTTGTTACACAGTCACCCAGTTTTGTGAGATCACTTTGTAAATCTTCGCTGTCAACTTTGGACTTAACTATCTTGAATCATTTTGAGTCATCTGCATAATTTCACTGTGTATGACTTTTTCCAGATCATTTATGAATATGTTGAACAATACTGGTCCCAGTACAGACCCCTGGGAGACACCACTATTTACCTCTCTCCGTTCTGAAACTGACCATTTATTCCTACCATTTGTTTCGTATCTATTAACGACGTAGTGATCCATGAGATGACAGTATAGCAGTCTGAGTAGTAAAGACCTTGATAGCATTCATCACCATGTATTTTTGACAGGTTTCCACGCCCCCTTGTGGCTTACCTCCTGCCCTCTGATCCCCGTTTCCCATCTTGTACATGTTTGGTGTTGGTGGCCATTTTGAAAAAAAATTGTATTGGGGGCCTGTGAGGGGCACTTGTGTGCCTGTGTTTGGACATGTGAAGCCTGCGTTTTGAGAGAAGAAAAAGTTTTGGAGAAAGAAAAAGTTTTTTAGGAAAAATAAGGGTTATTTTGAAAGAAAGCGGCAAGAGAGGCTGTGTCACAGGGCACAGGGTATTAAAAAGCAAAAATAAGGGTTAGTTTGAAAGAGACAGAACAATTAAAGAATAGAGTAAAAAATAAAGCAACAATAGAGCAACACACTTCAGAGAGGAGCAGCTTATCCTAGTGGCTGTCTGTAGGGAAATGCCACCAGTTCTGGAGACGGCGTGCCTTAAGGGCAAACCACGCCTCTCGGTCAGGCCAGTCAGGAGCTGTTCTACAACTGTGTCATAGAATGTATTGTCCTGAACCAGTCATGGCTAAATATATTTCATTTTTTTAAAAGCGGGACTGGAAGTCTTTAAAAAAGCTCATGTCTGTAAAACTAACCATTTCTGGTTTGAAAGCCCCAGCTCCTGGTGGAGATGACGGCCCCCTTTAATAGTTGGGCATCTGTGAGGTTTTCATTTGATAGAGACCCCGAACATGCCCAGCAAAACACAGGTTGTTTCCCTGGTTATTTAAATCAATTAAATGTTTGGTTTTTCCAGTGATTTTAGTGTATGTAATAGTCTTTATGGGTCTAACAACCCCACCTCCATCTGCCCTGTTTCTAATAATTGTGACAACCAGCCTTAGCCTACCAGTCCCCGCGATCTCTGCGGTACTCTGCAATATGTTGATGACATTATTTAAAAAAATCCACAGTGTTTAAGTTTTCCCACGGCCTCCTTTGAGAAAAGAAGGTTGGTTTAGCACTGGAGCATCTAAGCATAGCTGTAAAAAATCGTCAGGGCCCAATTGGTTATTAAAATCATCTAGCAAATTTTAAATAGCAGCGTCAATGGCCGCCACTGCCAGAGCGAAATCTGTCCAAATTAGCAAAACGAAATTCTTGAAAATACTCATAAGCATTAAATTCTCTTCAGTGCCTTATCCAGTGTCTCACACGGTCCAAATACTCCTCAGGAGGTGCATTATGGGTGGGAGATTCTGCAGCTTTAGAAGCGAGGGGTTGGGGGGGTCGCTATCCATTTCCCTTTCTTAGTTTGGGGGGGGCATCTCCTTAAAAGCATTCTAGCTTTTTTTAAGTTTCTTTGCCAAAAGCCTCCTTCATCTTTTAGATCTCTCTCACTTTTTTCCCAACCGCTCTTTACGTTTTTCGGCTTCATGTTTAGTCACATCCGTCCTTTACCACTTTCTCCAATTTTACAATTATTGCCTGTGTTTCTGTAATCTTTTGGTTTAAGGCCTCCCTCTCATCTTGAAAACGTTGCTTTTGAAACGCATCAAGAACTAGCTTCGAAAACTTTTTCTCTGTTGAACAGACGTGCAAGCATTGAAACGTTCAATAAGAGACGTGCAAGCATTAAACTGCTCATCACAAACATTGCAATAAGACCAGCAGATGGCCATGTGTTCTTCTGAATCAGCTCCTTTCTCCCGCTGATCCCCATCCCTGGAAACTGGAACTGTTACGAGCTTGTTTATCTGTACCTTTTTTAAAGGCGTCTGCTTTGATCTTTCTTCTTGTAGGATAACACTGGATAAGTCTGCCAATACACATCAATAAGATGTTTTAAAAACATAAACCTGCCACCTGTAAAGAAATCCTGCATGTTCTTTGTTAATAACAATCATTTTAAGTAAAAGCAAGCAAAAGCCAGGAAAAAGGTCATGCCAGCATTTATATATCTTTCAAAAACCTTTACACTCATCCGCGCTGAAACCAGCTGCTTTTTACTAACAATCATTTTTAAGTAAAATCAGGGAAAAGCAGAAAAAAAGGGAGGAGGAGATGGATTTTTTCATCACTATCAAAAGCAGCAGAGCCTGTTTTTAACCCCTGCCTATGTCTTTCAAAACCTCTACACATAGAGAGTAGAATGCGTTGTTTTAAATTTGTACACTGACTCCAGGAAAAGACAATTATTTCAAACTCATATTAAAAAAAGAACACCCCATCCCATCTTCTGTAATGTCAGGAAAAACTATCATCTGTTGATTTTTGACTTCCATCTTAGTCTAGATTAAAAAATAAAAACTTTAAAAACAATTTTCAAGAATAAGCCATAATTCTGAAATATGTTAAACATCTTACCAAAATGTGTTAATCCTTCTAGTGAGGATTGTGATATTTCAAGGAAAAAGGCATCGTCCTATTTAAAATAAAAGCTATTATTTTTTGCTAAACACCACGCATGCATAAAAACCATGGCGACACACACAATATAGTATTGTCTGTTACCGAATCGTTTCTCCCCATGATGGTAGAAGTCTTGCATCAGCAATATTTCTTTGAATGCTACTGAATATTTTCTCTAGTTATAGGCCTAAGCCTGTTTTTAAAAAAGGTGGTTGGGATGATTGGGGGCCTTGAAAACTAATTTTTACAAAGTCATTTCTTTGAATAACTAAGGTGTGGGGGTCAGTTTTTATCTACCTCCTTCACACATTTTTTCTTCTAGGAAAAAAGAAGGGGGCTGCTGTTACATCATCTTTCTTCTTTAAACTTCTTTTATGTATTAAGAACATTTAAACAGTTTAAAAACATGTTAAATACCTTTTATTTTTATTGTAAATGGTAACTGTGCTCTTGTTGCAAAAGTTAAAAGCTTTTAAAGAAGCTTGCTGCTTCAAATAGGCTTCACTGCATACAAAAGAGGTCTTACATTTTATTCAAAAATAACCAGTGTTAAACTTCATTTAATATGATAGCAAAAGTGCTAAATGGAAGGGGGCGGAGGGAGTCAGGAACAGTGGGGTTGGGTGTTTCTCTCTTCAAATATTCAGGCAGTCACAAAGCCAAGACTTCACAGCTTCAAATAACAAAGGAAAGGGAATATTTTTCTTACTCCTTCTGCAGTCAGAAAACCATGCTTTATGTCTTTTAAAATGTTTATAAAATACAGCTTCATTCCTATTATTTAACACGTTACAAAACCTAAATTAAAAGTCCATTTCCAGTAAAACATTAAGTAAATGGGATAAGGAAACTTAATATAACTTTTACACAAGTGTCTTTAATAAAACTAAATCTGTTTTTTAAAACTTTCCTTCTTATAAATCTAAAAAAAATAGCCTTTCTTACATAAGCGACATTAATTTTAAAAAGTTATTTCTTTGAAAATCCAGGATGAGGGTCAATTTTTATCTACCTCCACACAGTTCTGCTAGGAAAAAAAGGAGAAGCGAATGAGGAGGGGGCTGTTACATAATTTCTCTTCTTTAAACTTCTTATTTTATATATTAAGGCCATTTAAACAGTTAAAAACATGTTAAATACCTTTTATTTTTATTGTAAATGGTAACTGTGCTTTCACTGTGAAAGGTAACAGCTTTTCAAAAAGCTTGCTGCTCCAAATAGGCCTCACTGCATAAAAATGAGGCCTTACATTTTATTCAAAAATAACAAATGCTGTTTTTTCATGTTAGCAAAAGAATTAAGAAACAAAAAAAGTCTGGAACATGAGGATCAACTTTCTCTTATCACTTCAAATTACTTTTATAAACTGGCTGTTTCCAAGGGCATATATTTTATCTCTGAGGATTTTTTTTCTCTTTATTTTACATTTAGAAAATGTGCCTCTTTTGTTCTTTTAGGCACTTTAGAAAGCAAACAAGTACAGGGTGGTTTTTTTTTTTTTTAATTTTCATATTATACTATTTCTTCACAATTTACATTCCTGTAAACAGGAATTTTCTCACTATGTACGTCCTTTAGACTCAAATCTTTGTGTAATTATTTAGTTATGTAAATCAAGTAAACTTAGCATCTCTTTAGGCTCACATTATTTAATTGTAAGCCTGTGCTTTTGCTGCAAAAGTTAACAGCTTTTTAAAAAGCTTGTTGCTTCAAATAGGCCTCACTGCATACAAAAAAGTCTTTATGTTACATCTCATTCAAAAATAACCAATGCTGATTTTTCATGTTAAACTTTTAAAACTGTTTTAAGAAAACTTCATTTGATATGACAGCAAAAGTGTTAAATGGCAAGGAAAAAAGTAAGGATGGAAGGGGAGGTGGGTTTTTTCAGATAACCAGTGTGCAGTTTATCTTACATTTTCAAAACTGTTAGAAAGGGGCCCTCTTGGTGGTAAAATATTAGCTTTTCCTGCACAATTTAAAAAAGTTTTTATATAAGCTGTTTTCTTAGTGTCATCCAGAATAAGGAAGCTTGATGCAACTTTCACACGTATCTTTCACTCCTGGTACAAAACTAAATAAAACATTTACAAGCCTGTTCTGCTTATTTCTTGTGTAATTTCTTTAGGCAAAACTTT
Source organism: Mesoclemmys tuberculata (assembly GCA_007922155.1). Taxonomy (NCBI): domain Eukaryota; kingdom Metazoa; phylum Chordata; order Testudines; family Chelidae; genus Mesoclemmys; species Mesoclemmys tuberculata. Next base: position 1,354,996 of record ML675628.1, on the reverse strand, counting down.
AACAGCCTTTAAAAAGTCAGACGGTTGGGGGGAAAACAGCCTTCTTTTCCACTGTTTTACAATTTGTGTAATTTCTTTACAGAAGTTTTTAAAAGCCTGGTTTGTGTGGGAAGGGAGTGTGTTTGTTTGTTTGTTTTTTGTTTTAAACCAGCATCCTGGTACAAAAAATGCATCCTATGACATAGCTGTAGAACAGCTCCGGACTGGTCCGGCTGAGAGGCATGGTTTGTGCTTGAGGCTCACGTCCCAGAATAGTTCTCTCTCTCTCTCTCTCGCTGTGCCTGTCAGTGCCCAGTAGCCCAAGTTTTCTTGTTGCTTTAAAACTTTTTCTTGTCTCTTTCTCAGCCCTATGCTCTGTAAGTGACACAAGCTCTCTTGCTGTTTTTTCTCTATTTCAAACTAACCTTCTTTCTAAAAACTTTTTAAGCACTTCTTAACACCCTTTTGCTCTTCTATCTCCTGTGTGGTGCTCACTGCCTTCTTGCCTCTTCTCTCTTTACCCTAGGCTCACTAAACTTTCTCTAACCTAACAAAGAATTATTTCATTACAAAATACCCCTTTTTAATTTTGTTCTTTAATTTCCTTCTGTCCTTTGGCCTAACGTGTTCTGCTTTAAAAACTTTCTCTCAACCTAGCAGAGAATTCTTTAATTTCAGAGTAGCCCTTTTCATTTCCTTTATTTCAAACTAAACCTTATTTTTTCTTTTTTTAATTTTTTCTTTATTTTCTTTAATTTTTCCTCATTTTTCTTTCCTAAACCTTTGAAACAGTCTCGATTCTTTATTTTCTTTAAAATCCCCTTTTTATTTTTCCTCTTTTCTTTAATTTCTTTAAGTTTTCCTCTCTTTTCTTTCAAACTGACCCTTATTTTTTCTCTTTAAAACCCTGTGCTCTGTGACACAGCCTGTCCTCCTGCTTTCTTTCAAACTAACCCTTATTTTTTCTAAGTAACTGTTTCTCTCTCCAGAACCTTTTCTTCTCTCAAAACGTAGGCTTCCCATGTCCAAACACAGGCACACAAGCACCCCTCACAGGTCCCAATACAATACAGATGGCCAACAGCACCAAAGGTGTACAAGACCGGAAACGGGGATAACGGGATGGGAGACAAGCCACAAGGGGGCATGGAAACCTGTCAGAAATGCATGATGATGAATGCTATCAAGGTCTTTACTGCTAGTCTGTACTGGATCAGTCCAACAGTTCTGTCCATGGCAAGCCACACGTACAGCAGGGAGGTGGAAGTAGCTTTCTCAGTGAGAAGTGGGGTAAGTGTAGCAGGAAAGGCTGTTCAGATGGATGTACTTCTCCCCAGCAGCCACACGTGCATGGACATTATTTTGCACTTTCTTATCCCTTCCATCAGTCGCTTTGCTCCTCTCCTGGCCCTTTGGCCCCTCTGTGTGCAGGTTGCACTTACACTGGTGTCATGTACTCAGCGAGCCAGTTACCCAAGATTCACACTTCCACGCTTTCCTTCTCAGTTATCAGGGCTGGCAACAGAATCTTTTAAAAATGAAAGCTGAAGTTCTGATCCCAGCCCTGATTGAGGAGGGAACCCAGGCACCCAGGGGCCTGCAGAGGCCTGTGCCGGAGCCAGCTTCTTCCCCACTGAGCTGTTCTTCCTTTGCAGCAAACTGCGGCACATCATAGACGAGATGGTGACCACAGAGCGGGAGTACGTGCGGTCTCTGTGTTACATCATCGAGAGCTACTTCCCCGAGATGGAGCGCTTGGACCTGCCTCAGGACCTGAGAGGGAAGCGCAGCGTCATTTTCGGAAACCTGGAGAAGCTCTATGACTTCCACAGCCAATACTTCCTGCGGGAACTGGAGAGCTGCTGCAACCACCCGCTGCGGGTCAGCCACTGCTTCCTCCGACACGTAAGGCATCTGCGTCCATCTGGCCAGCTGGCTGGTGGGCCTGGTTCCCTGATGAGCTTCCAGCTGGGCATTGTCCGTGTGGTCTGGTTGGTCCCCTGCTCGCTGTGACCATGCGCTCCGACGGTGGTACTGCTCACGAGGTGGGAAGGTGTTCGCTGCAGAGCCTGTCCCCGGGGGTCCGACCCAGAGCTGGCCCGTGTTGGAACAGGATGCGGAGCTCCTGAATAATGTAGCCCAGGTTCCTGTTACAAGACTCACCCCAAAGGCCAGCGGAGCTGTCCGGAGCAATACATTCACTGCTCTTGAAGGCATTGTCTCTTGTTAACGCAGGGAGTGACTGGAGCCTGTTCTCTCTGTAAGACACGTGGTTTTGTGGTCATACAGGGCGTGATCATGCAACCAAGGCTGAGCTGCCAGGTCCAGTACGCCAAGGTCCCCGAGGCCCAGCACGGGCTGGGAAATGGAGGGGAGGGGCAGCATTGCACGGGCTCCTGTTTTTGAGTTGCGGTGACTGTTTCTCACCCTCAATGAAGACAGGGCCCCGGGTCCAGCGGAGCCGTGCGTTGGATCTCAGTACCAGGTGAATGGCTACAGCTGCCCTGGGCTGATTTCCTAGGCTCTGATGTGTGCTCACTGCTTCTGCTTCCCTGTTAGCACTTCTCTCCTCCGTATTTTCTGTCCATTTAATGAGCGTCTGTCCCCCGTGGCCAAGCTCAGTGCACACATCACAGCCCCTGGTGTTCCCATGGCGACAGGGATGCCCAGACGGTGTGATGGTTGGGCTCAGGCCCCCAGGCCCGGAGGACCAGGCTTCCCAAGGCTTGTTGGCTGGCTCCTGCAGCCTAAGAAGGAGTGGTTAGCTTTGTACACACGCCTGCCTTGACAGCTTCACCAGGGCCCTGGGGCCAGAGGGCAGGGTAGAAAACGCTCCGTGGATTTGGAGACCAGCTAGCTTTAAGGGTGCCGAGTTCCCATGAGAGCAGCTCTCTCTCCAAGGCTTATGTGCTTGGGGGTGGAGGCAGCCAGTGCATAGCTCGGAGCTTGCACTCAGGGCAGCTCCGCCGATACTGGGGAAGCATAGATGCTGCATGTTCGTTGCTATTACGGGACGTTTCCAGGGCAACAGGATCTTTACTCCTTAGAGTCCGTCAGCGCCTATGGCTCATCCTCCATCTGTGACATCTGATGGGGAAGGAACCGCAGGAGCAGATAGTCTCTAAGGGTCTGTCTACACTGCAATTAGCCACCACGGTGGCTCCTTCCAGCTGATTCTGGCTCGCGGGGCTCAGGCTGTGGGTTGTTTAATTGCAGGGCAGGCTTCTGGGATCGGACTCTAGGACCCTGCGAGGTGGGAAGGTCCCAGAGCTCAGGCGGCAAAAGTCTAAATTGCAATGAAACAGCCCCACGTCAGCTGGCACGGGACAGCCGCAGGGTTTTAATTGCAGTGCAGACGGACCCTAAGTACAGAGACCCTCTGCTCTTGGACGTGGCTGTAATAACGAGACACAATGAGGAAGAGGTTCAAGGAACATCGGCTCTAAAGCAGAGCTGTTTGGGGACTACCTGTTTCCCTCGCTTCCAGGCCTGTAACGCTCGCTGCTGTATCTCTTTACATTCGTGTTTGGGGGGGGGCTGGAGGGGTCTGCAGGCCACACAGTCCACGGGACCCCAGGCAAGGGGGAGAAGGGAGGTTTTGAGGGGAACCAGCAAACAGCCCTGTCTGCCATAATGCTGACATGGAGTTGAAGGAGCTCCCCATGGTCCTGGTGAGGTCCCAGGAATCTGTAAGGAGTGTCCTCCTCCCCAGTTCCCGTGTGCACAGGCCCAGTGCAGCCAGTTAAAGTCCGGGGCCCTGGGCCAGTCGGTTTGGAGACTCTCTGCAGCAATCCTCTGTAAAGGGAATGGGGTCACCTGCCAAGGCCTTGCCTTGGCACCGGTGCCAGCCGCACAGCTGTGGAGCGCAAAGCATCCTTCAGGGGCCTTTCTTTCTGTTGCAGAAGGATCAGTTTGGGATGTATGCATTATACAGCAAAAACAAACCCAAATCCGACTCGTTGCTGGCCAGCCGTGGGAACACGTTCTTCAAGGTAAATCCCCGGCACCCTGAACCCAGATCAGTGCTCCACAGGGTTGGGTTTGAGGTCCTCCCTGATCTGTTTAAAGAAACCCAGCCCCTGTTCCGTACACAGGCTACCGTCTCTGTGCTGGGCTGGGAAAGATGGGCTCTGCTGGGTCCATGGAACGGTCTCCCAGTGTGATGGGCTGGGTGAGAAGCAGCCTGGATCTCAGAGTTGCTGGGTGGCTGCTCTGCAGAGGGCTCTGCCTTGGAAAGGGGCCCAGCAAACAAATGCTTCCTCTTTATTAGTCCCTCTGCACTTCCTGGCTTGCTCCATCCCTCCTGTGGCTTACAGAACCCCAGTGATCAGCAGACTCCAGTGGTGAATGTTTGGCGACGTCAACGAGCCATTAGTCCCAGCCCAGGGGTTTGGGGCAGCAAGGCCCCCCCCATGGGGGGAAGGGTACACTTTACCAGGGCCCGGAGGCCCTGAGGGGGGTCCAGCCCAGGCTGCAACCCCCATTACCATAATGAAAAGAATGTCATGGCTCGTGAGATTGTCTGTCTGGGATGAGGGATTGTGGTGTGTGTGTGGGAGGGGTTACAAGTTTGTACAGGGCCCTGTGGGGCAGTGGAGCCCTTGCCACGCCATAGGAATAGCTGTGGGGGAGGCTGCCGCTAGCACACCCCGCTCTGCTCATCCGTTTTCTCGGTGGGTCTCAGTTCAAGCAGGTGCAACTGGGGGATAAAATGGATCTAGCCTCCTACCTGCTGAAGCCCATCCAGCGCATGAGTAAGTACGCCCTGCTGCTGAAGGATCTCATCAAGGAGTGCAGCGAGGCGCAGGAGCAGGAGCTGGGCTACCTCCGAGCAGCCGAGGAGATGGTGAAGTTCCAGCTGCGCCACGGCAACGACCTGCTCGCCATGGACGCCATCCGGGATTGCGACGTACGTGTGGGGGCGGCGCGTTCGCCCTCTCCCTGTGCTCCAAAGCACGCGACCGTTGACTGGTCCCCTGGCTACCGAATCTGAGCGTCCTGGGCTTAGCCCAGAGAGGCAGGAGTGAAGCCAGGGTCCGGCCTGGCTAAGCCAGTGCCAGGATGGGCCAGCCAAGCTGTGATGGACTCTGCCTCGCCCCCTGCTCCCCGTTGTCTCCCTAGGCCCGGGGTCCTGAGTCCCTCCCAAAGCCCCCTTCCTTCACTCACCTGACAGCCCGTTCTCCAGCTCCCTTCCCAAGTCCCACCTGGTGCTGGGGTTTCCTGCTCGTAGGTGTTGAGCGCTCAGACCTCGGAGCGTCTCTTCGTCCTGCTGGCGCCTCGGTTGATTTGGGTTAGTTTGAGTCCGTTTCTTAGTGACTCTCCTCATTCCCTCAGACAGCCGGGTGACCCTCACACCTCCTGCACTGTTCCAGGAGCAGTGTTAACACTTTCCTACAGACTGAGTAGTGATACCATGCACAGAGGGAAACTGAGGCATGCCTAGGAGTCATACAAATATTACAGGAAATTCCCACTCCATCACACATTCCCCTTAATAAAGAAGAGCAGGGGCCCTGGCAGGTACCGCCAACCTGCCATGCAAGGGGCTGGCAACCCTGACTCTTGTAGGAGAAAATTCTCCCAAGCAGAGGCCAGCCAGGTCTTGGTATTGCTTGCAGCCCATTTAAGTACTGTTTAGAGGGCTCAAGTGGTGCCTACAACTTGTGCTGGCCTCTCTGTGGGGTGAGCGTCACCCTTACTGCATTGTATCTCTCTTGGGATCCTGGCTTCCTGGGCGAAGTAAGGAAGGTTCCTCTTTTCAATCACCCCGTCCTCCTCCCTGCAAATCCCCTTCCTCAGCCAGCTAGAGCTGTGGGACCAGGCTGTCTCAAGAGTCAGGTTCCCTGCCCTCCACACGCAGCGCCCTCTGCAGATGCCGGTCCCGCGCGATTCAGCTGCGGGCCCTCCTTTACTGGTGTTCCCTGCGGGCAGGTGAACCTCAAGGAGCAGGGGCAGCTGATGCGGCAGGACGAGTTCACCCTCTGGCTGGGCCGCAGGAAGTGCCAGAGACACGTCTTCCTGTTCGAGGACCTGATTCTCTTCAGCAAGCCCAAGAGGATCGAGGGGGGCTTCGACGTGTACATCTACAAGCGCTCGTTCAAGGTCAGGGGGCGTGTGGGCATGATGTTATTACTGCCTGCATCGCGGGAGCGCCTCAGAGCCCGGCCCTGGGCCAGGGCCCCCCCAGTGCCGGGCACAGGGCAGAGAGAGGGGCCCTGTCCCAGTCTGGTCACAGTGCAGCAGACGAGAGGTGCAGACAGGTGGGCTCCGTGAGGAGATGGCGTGCGCCAGGGCATTGCTCTGGCTCTGCTGGGCTGGCCCTAGCGCTGGGAGGGATGGCGCTGCCCCGGTGCCTGGACTCTGCCGCTGCAGTGCGGGGCGAGAGGAGGGCCAGGGCTCAGCGGCCTTTCCCCATGTGTGGGCCGGGGGCTGAATTCTCTCGGCGTCCCCAGGAGTGTGCTGGGAGAGGGCCGTGCTCCATGGCATGGGCTGGGGGCACCGGGGGGGGCCTGTTTCAGCACAGACTGGGAAGTAGCTTCGGGAATACACGGGGCATTCACATACCTGGACTCAGCTCCCGCCTGCCCGGTGCCTCCCCAGATCTTCCCCTTCCCTGCCCTGCACACAACCCCCATATCCTGCCTTCGCTCCTCCCCCCAGTGCCACCCCAGTCCTCCTTCCTTCCCCAGTGCTGCCTTCACTTCTCCCCCACCAGTGCCACCCCAGTCCTCTCCCTCCCCCAGTGCTGCCCCCAGATCCTGCCTTCATGTCTCCACCACCCGCCCTCCAGTGCCACCCCAGTCCCTCCTCTCCTCTCCCCCCACACTTGTAGCCCATGGATTATCTTCTAGAAAACCCTGCAGATCCTGCTCAGATTGGCCCCTCCACGGCCCCCATGGCCCAGTGCCCCTGCAGTCAGCCCCCTGTGCACCCCAAGGCATTGCATGTTCCCTTTCCCCCCAGACTGCGGACATCGGCCTGACGGAGAGCACCGGGGACAGCGGCCTGCGCTTTGAGATCTGGTTCCGAAGGCGGAAGTCCAGTGACACCTACGTCCTCCAGGCCAGCACGGCGGAGACCAAGCAAGTCTGGACCAAGGACATTGCCAAGATCTTGTGGCAGCAGGCCACCCGCAATAAAGGTACGGCCCCTCCTCGGGGGACCTCAGTTCCTCAAGGGCACGCTGGATACCTGGACATGGACGCTGCCCTCCACTCTGAGCCAGGGATCTGGTTCCTGGGAGCTTGGTGCAGCGGCTTGGCTGTGTGTGATGTGAAACGATGACGTTCCCTGGCTCTTTCCCGCTGTGGATCGTACAGCGCTGCACGCTGGCTGCCAGTGACACTGTCCCCCTGCTTCTTAAGCCAGCCCCAAGGGACGTGACTTGCCCAGGGCCACTCAGCAAATCAATGGCTGAGCCAGGTGGCAGCTCCTCGAGATCTGAGCCACGCCCAGCTTTCAGACAGTCTCTTGGCGGGGCCCCCTCAGTGCGCCAGACCCCAAGGGTCCCGCCCTTGCTTCAGGGCAGGGCACGGATCCTCACTGCCTCCGTGACTGAACTACTGGGCTCCAGCTTTCTGCAGCCTGCCAGCTTTGCCCCATGAGCGCTGCCTGGCGAGGGCAGCTGAGGGGGCTATTTTCACACCTAACATGACCTCATTCATAGTGTCGACCTAGCCTGTGTCTCTTAGCTTGCCCTGAGAGCCGCCTTAATCCTGTCCCCGCACTGGCAGCATGCAAAGTATGGGGGAAACTGAGGCGCACAGAAGCCAATTACCAAAAATTCCCACTTTGCCGCACCAGCACGAGAACTCGGGTCTCCTGCGTCCTAGAGTAACGTCCCTTCCCACCTTCGCTGCCCTGGCTGGTGACGATTGCAGTGCAGCACCCATGTCCCCAGACAGGTAACCCACAACCGTGCAGCTGAAGAGAGCGCAACCCCCGCCCTCTGCCTTGCCCAAAGCTCCCACAGCAGGAGGCACTGCGCTGCCAGGCCTGGGGGGACTCTCTCGCTCGTTTGCCGACGTCCCTGGCAGAGCATCCCTTGAGCAGCAAGCGTGCAGGGGTGCCAGGTACAGTGCCTCGCTTCTGGAGGTCCAGCAAACTGCCAGGGGTTTGTTCTGGACTCGGAACTCCAGGCCCAGCACAAGGGGGTCAGTGCCGTCTCCTCTGTGCTAGAGGAAGGGGGGGGCCTTCGGAGTTTGCTCTACGCCCCGCTGCTGTCTCCCCAGAAATCCGCCGGCAGGAGATGGTGTCCATGGGAGTAGGGAACAAGCCGTTTCTCGACATCACGCCCAGCGAGGCAGCGATCAACGACCGCGCCATCGATTACATCATGAAGGGCAGAGGTAGGTGCCAGCCCCACTGCCCGTCCACCCGGAGCCAGCGCACAGGGCTGACGCTCGGCTTTGTTGGCATGTTTTGTGGCAGGAGCGCGGACGAGAGCCTCGATCGCAGTGTCGCTGTTTGACCACTCCAGCCCCTACAAGAGAACCCAGATGCCACCTGCGGCTGGCAGTGACCCCTCCACCTACAGCCCTTCATCCTCCTCCCTGCTCGGGCCCCTCAACCTGCACGTGTGCCTGGAGCGGGCCCTGCTGCCAGGCGCACAGGCCGCCGGACGCCCCTTCGACGCCAGCGCCTGTCTCGAGGAAGATGAGCAGGACCACGAGACCAGCAGCGAGCCGTCAATGAGTACGTATGAGCAGGCAGCCGAGCTCCGGGGCCCGTTCCTCACCCAGCACGGCCCGAAGCTCCCCCAGCAGAGCTTCCTCGGTTACCCGCCCTCGCCATCTGGCCGTGGCGATGGGCAATGCAGGGGCGATTTCTCCCCTCTAGCACTTGCAAGCCAGCCCAGGGCCCCCGTTCCACAAGCTTCACCTATTCCCTTCACATGGGCCATTCTCCCTGTTCCTCTTTGTCGGGGCGTTAGGACGCTGCCCGTGGGCCCCGGCTCCCTGCCAGTGCCCTGTGCGTTTCTCACCAGACAGGGCTGCGAACAGGGACACAGGCAATGGCGTGGCACCACACGCTGGAAGCATCAGCTGCTTGGGAGGAGCTGGGGTGGGGGTCTGGCCCCCACCCCTCTGCCATCCCCTCTCCCTGTAAGTATTCGATGTGGCACCATTGGTGCTTCATGGGGTCTGGTGTCCCAGGCTCCCGGCCTGGCCCGGCCAGCTGTGAACAGGATCCTTGGCTTCCTGCACTCTCCTTCTGGGGTTTATCCTTTTCTCCAGCCAATGCACACATCACATACACACCCCTTCGAGCTCCACTTGTCACCTCTGCAGAGCTCGCCTGTGCCCCACACCTGCTGCCCACAGGGAGGAGGCAGAGGGACACTTCCCTGTTCTGCCATTAGTGACTGGGAAACCCTTTGACTTCGGAGATGCCGAATGAGGGGTCCAAACAGGAACCTGCAGCTTTGTCCGGCCAGGAGTCTGCATTTTAACAGGGTCCAAAGAAGCAGACCTGAAGCAGGCGGCCATTTGTCATTGCTGGGAAACAAAGTGAGAGCTCTCAGCCAGGCCTGGAGTCTCTGCCCTGGGGACCGTGCTGCTCCCCTGCGGAAAAAGAGGATCCATAAATACCTGGCCTTCATCACCACCCCCGCATAACGTCACACCCCCGTGGCGGGAGGCAGGGCCATGTTGTTATCCCCATTGCACAGATGGGAAACTGAGGCACACAGAGACTGAGTGACTTGCTGAGGCTCACACAGTCAGAAACTGAACCCAGGGTCCTTGAATCCCCCTCTGCTGTCCCATCCACTTGGCCACCCTTCCATGCACACGACCCACCTAGCAGTTTGCACCTGTCAAGTACCTTCCATCCCACAGTGCCTTTCACACCCCCAGCTGGGAGGCAACCGCTCTGGGCGGGACATGGGAATGCAGCGTGGTGCAGAGGCTCGGGCAGGGGAGATGTATGGAGCAAGAAGGTCAGAGTAATGCCAGGACACCGTGTCTAGCATGCCTCCTGCAGCACATGCCAGGGGTCTTTAATCACCCTAAGGGACAGGGCTCCCCGCATTGGTGCCCTTCCAGAGGCCCCTCCTTGCTCGTCTCATGCTGCCCTCCCTCCTGCTGAATCTCCACTGCTACGTCCCACGGCGCCCTGGGCTTTGCGCGTCAGCCAGGCCCACAGCCCGCCTGCCCCAGGGGAGTGTGGCCGTGGCTACACAAAGAGGTGCACCGGGGAGCCTGATGTGCAGAGCTGGGGATTCGTTGGTGCCGCGTCCACTGAGCGTGTGGTTTGCTCACCATTCCCTGGTCACTGACGGGTGGTTGCTGCCCTCTCTTCCAGCGACGGAGAGCTCGGAGTCGTCCCACTGCATGTCGGGCAGTGGCTCCAGCGGCTCCGACAGTGGCTGCGTCTCCAGTGTCCCCCAGGAAAGCTTCTGTGACGACGTGGGCTCGCTGGGGTACACACCATTGGGCTCCAGGCACCGCTCCACGCTGACCTCCCCGCTGGACGAGAAACCCAAATTCACCAGCCGCCAGTACAGCTCTGCGGTGAGTTAAAGCAGCTAGAGCCGCCCCTGCTCTGCTAGAGCCACCCCCGCATGGGCCAGGCTTTCCTCTGCAAGAGGCTGCGTCTGCACCAGGCCTGCGTGAGCCAGTGTCGATTTCCTCCCGTGCGGCTGGGTGACAAAGCTCACGTTCTCTCCAGAGGCAGGGTTGAACCTGTGGGGTTATGGGATCCTGACAAAGCAACTGGGACCCCAACCTGAGGAGGGAGCTGCCGTGCCTCCCCCTGGGAGGTGTCTGCGCCATTCTCAGCGAGCACTCAGCGCTAGCACGCGCGTAGCCACGCCGGTGCGTTGACAACCTCCTTTCAGTGGCTGCTGTGCTCTGGGTTCCCTTCCCAGGCAGGATTTTCTGGGGAGGCACAGGATGAAGGGGTTCCCTTCCCAGGCAGGATTCTCTGGGGGG
>ML675628.1:1311425-1344073 GCA_007922155.1 Mesoclemmys tuberculata | reverse complement strand
GGGGGGGCACAGGATGAAGGCGGCCCGGGCAGGACACTCATTAATTTGATGTTCTGGGACGTTACCATGTCTCCTGGGCATCCCTTCACGACTTGCCAGCCCTGTACTCTCCCCGGTCTAGCCGGATTGTGTCCCCAACCCGGCACTAACGCTGGCTTCTCTCCTTTGCAGACGGCAGGCCCGGTCACCATTAGCCCCTCCACTATAGTGTGAGCCCCTCTGCACAAGTGTTCCACCTGAAGAAGTGGAGTCGTAAGTAGTCGCCGGGGGGGGATTTGCCAGCAGCCGTCAGTGCTAGCTGGGCTGGCCGGCGGCGTCCCGTGCCAAGGGAGCCCCAGCCACGGCTCCACGCTGATCACGGTTTCCATGGCCGTGCAGTGCTGTGGTCTAACCCCTCAGGTTGTGGAGCTGCTGCTTAGAGAGACGTTGCAGGTCTGACCTGGTTGCTGAGGTAATGTGCGAACAGTCCTTAGCGAGGAGATGGGGCCAGTCTCGGTGCCATTGTCCCAAAGAGGCTCCTTAGGCTGGGTTTGAACCATCCATCTAGCCACTTACCGGTCTCTTGTGGCTCTCATTTGCCAACGTCTGGCTGCACACCAGCCCCTCCGAACCGACTCCGGGAGTCCCCCCAAGGCTGCTGCTAGCTCACTTCCTCCGGGTCTGTCCCCGAGCCTGATGAGACGGGCCCCCCACTAGCGGAGTCAGTAGGAAGGCCAGTCCCTGCTAGACGCTACCTGAGCCGTGGCTCGTTCTGCATGTCTGCCCTGTGGCCTGCCCTCAGCTCCGTCGTGAGGGGAGTGCAGATGCAGGCCAGGGGAGAGCTGCCAGAGGGGACGTTGCTACTTGCTGCCAGTTCCCGAATGTGACTCACTCCTGAGCAAAAACAGAGCTGGGAGCAGCTGCTCTGACACACCTCGCCCCAGCGCTTTCTCGCAGAGAACGGGGAGGTTCAGCCCTTGGGACACTTCTGTATCTGCAGCCAAAGGTGGTAGCTCAGCCCCGCTCTGCTGCTTAACCCAACAACCCCCTCCACTGGACACCACAAAGATGGTGTGAAAATGAGGCATGCAGGGGCCTCCTCCCTCCTGTGCATCCTCCGTGTCCCTGCCCAGGGTTGAGTCGATGCTTGTGTTAGCAGGTTTGGGGTTTGCTGACCGTGTCTACGTGGCAACATGCGTCCCCAGCGTGCAGATCAGAGTTCTGTGGCGTGTGGGCGGCAGAGCTAAGGCCAATTAGCTGGACGTGCCCTGGGTGTGGATCAGAGCTAGGCCCTGTCGTCTGAATTACGCTAGTGTGAGGAACCTGAGGTTGGGGTGAAGGTGAAGCGGGCCTTTACCGTCAAGCAGGGAAAGCCGCTGCTGTGGGGTGAGGGGACCAGTCGTCTCTCGGGGAGGGGAAGCACCTTGCTGTCAGGACTCTGTTCCTGTAAACCCGGAAGGGCCGAGCTGGATTGTCATACAAGCTTTTGAGGAAATATGTTGTGATCCAGCTGCCTGCTGTAGCCTTTTGATTAATCTGGGGTGCAAAATGCACATGGCACTAACAACACGTTCGTTCGTGGGTGGCTGCTTAGTGATGTAAAGGTTCAGGGTCTATTACAGGAGTGGGAGGGTGAGGTTCTGTGGCCTGCGATGTGCAGGAGATCCCAGAATCACAGAACCAGGGGGCCAGAAGGGGCCACAAGAGTCACCTAGTCTAACCCCATGCCAAGATGCAGGAATTTTGGGGTCTAAACCACCCAAGACAGATGGCTGTCCAGCCTCCTCCAGCGAAGGAGATTCCATGATTTCCCTAGGTCTGTGTCAGACTAGACGATCACGATGTTCCCTTCTGGCCATGAGATTAATTAAAAAGGTGATTGGAGAGACGCCCAGAGAGACTCTGAGTTCTAGTAATACCATGATCAAGAGAAGCAAAATCACAGAACTAGAAATAACAGCAGGATCCCCATCACGTGCACTCATGAATCTGTGGGGCTGGGTGCCCCTTTAAAGTGCTAGAAGCATTCAGGCGGCCTGCTCGCCGGTGGGTCCTGTGAGGGCTGCGTTTGATTCCCTTTCAGGCACCTGTTCCTTATGCCCACCTCCTTCTGAGACCGTATTTGATTCAGTTTGTGCCTCTTGTCCGTACGTGTCACGTCCCTGCGGCTCTGACAAGCATTGTAAGCATTGGCACACGTTGGAGGGTCTCTGTCCAGTGGGGTCAAGGAGTCTGGCTAAATAAAGCCTTTGCAGTCTAACAGTTGATTGCAAAACAGATGAGGCTAAATCTTCTGACCCCAGGTTACTTGCTTTTGTTAACTTCTACTAGGCCTAATGTGGCCTTCTGCTAGCCGTGACTGATGCTGACCGCAAACGAAATTCTAGGCTTCAAACTCACTGCAAAAGCCCATTTTAAAATAAGCTTTTAGTTCTTCGCTTACTTCTACCTGCAGTAGAGCTTTCCTTTCACGTGCACTAACTTGGCAAACAGCTGAACGCCTTCTAAAATGTGCCTGATTTACCTGGTCATCTGAGCTCAGGGCATGGGTCAAAAGTCAATACTGCACACGGGGAAGTGCCGACCTGCATCTCACTGCAGAATTCGTCATGGGGAATGTGCCCCGGGTAGCGTGCAGCCAGACTGACGGTTGCCTGGTGCTGTGTTCCAGGTTTTATTGCGGTTTCCATTCATCCCACTGAAGACTCCAGATCTCTGACCAGCACAAGAAGACTGCCAGCCTCCCTGGAGCTGTTCAAGCACAAAAGGCTCTTCAAACCAGTCCAGAACTGGGCACTTGGCTGGGGAGAGCCCCAATTAGTTTCTTGTTAACTAGACTCCGTCGCTGGTATGTTGGAGGGGCAGTTAGTCCTTTATTTATGTATGTATTAACAAGTAACATAGCAATTTGCAAAGATAGAGTATTTCAAAAGCTATGTACTGTACAGATTTTGGTCCTCTGTTCCTGTTTTGTTCTTTATGCTGCACAGTTTATAAAGTTTAGGGAAGGGGATAAGGCGGAAACAAGGTATTTAATAAAAGTAGCATAATTTCCCATTTGGGTTGTCTGCTGCACTACAATGCAAGATCAACAGCCTCCCTTTGGTTTTAGATTTGCCTAGTACAGCAATAATTTATTTCCTTGGCTTAACCTTTGTGTTTTAATAAAACCAAGTTCCTTGTTACTTTAGATGATTCTTCAAGTGCTTCAATGCGGAGCTGCTCCCTGCCTTAATAACACTATCAGCTGTCAGTGGCTCCCATCTTCCTGTTTGACTGCTGGGAAGACTGACAGCTGAACCATACAAAACCAGAGCCATCCCATTGGGCAGCAGAGTAGCGTTCCCAGGGCAGAAGTGGGGAGGCCTCAGCACAGCAGAGATTGCAGAGCAGGTTAAAGAAGACGTCAGCGAGCGCAGTCGTGCAGAATCCAGTGTGTACAACAGGACAACCCAGATTTGCTTTGCTGGCTCTGCAGTATGTCTGGTTCTAGACAAGAAGGGAACGGTTTATGCCAGCCAGTCCCTGCTTAGTGGCTTTCTTAGTGGCAGACATCACATAGGCAGCAGCTGGGGCCTGCTGCTAAAATCAGCCTAGCGTCTAATAGCGTTAGACATAAATGACAAAGTCAGCATCTGGAGTGGCTGTTATAGAAGGAATGGGGATCTGCCCAATGTAGCTCAGTTGAAATGGAAGTATGGCGGCCTGCTCGGCCTTTGCCTTTAGCTTAGCAGAGTTTGTGTGCATTTCACGTCTCATCCCATTCAGATGCACAGCCCTAGCATGTGGTGATGTTAATTAAAGAAGCACTGGACAGAAACCAGGTCTGAAAACAGCAGATATCAAGTGTGTTGAATTTATGATGACACTGAAACATTAAAGGCCCTAGCTTTAATTTAGTGTAATTCCATTAGAGGCAAACATTTACCTGTATGTGAGGCGCCCCTTTGGCCAGCCAGTAACGTTTGAGCGCCTTGGGGAGCACTGTCAGAAAAGTTTGACTTTACTGACACTGCAAGGGTGTGGTTTGGCTTGGAATACTTTCATTTAACATTCAAACCTTTTGCAACAAGTACACACATCACAGTTGGCCTTAATAATGGGAGGGAGTGGCTACTTTGTAACGGGTTTTACCACATATCTGCTAGTTTTGGTCCATTCACAATTCATTGCTTTCCAGTCTCATAAATGCTAAGTCTCATGGGCACACCATTACCCTTTGCATATTAACCATGTTCCTTTTAGTTTGGAAATTCATGTAAATACATATAGCATTTCTTTACTGTTACTGTAATAAGCTGATCCTTTTTTCAGTCTGATTCCTTTTTAGCTGTCAAAATGGAAGATGATTGACATTTTTGTACAATAATGCACAGTAAAAAAATCGGCCAGGGAAGATTTTAAAAACTATTGTGTAAAATTTCTAGACAGTGCTAAGCTTTGTGCTTCAACACCGTGATAGCTGCTGCCATTAAAGCGTGAAAGGATTCACTCACAAAACAGGGGGGACATGGTGACCAACTTCTGAAATTCCTGTTAAAGAAGTTTCTGCATTGCTGGAAAAATCTTTAGACATGTTCAGCTGATACCTGGTTTTTTTCAGGATTCAGTTTCACTACCTAATAAAGGTTCTTTTCTTTGTATGACGTTGATTTGCATTGCAAACTCATTTGGGGTCTGAGAGAGGGGAAGCTGGGCTGTGGCATGTGCAACGTATGCTGTCATGGAACCGGAGGAGCTTTTTTTTTAAAGCCCCATTCAGGCTGAAGTAGGTAGGTGACATACATACCTAGGGCTCCCAATCTGCCCTGAGAGAAAACAGTTCTTTTTCCCCCTAATGGGTAATAATGCAACATATATGGGAAACTGAGGCACACACAGATGTCATCAAATGTTACAGAAAAGTCCCACTTTCTCACACATGCATCTTAGATATAAGGTTGCAACTGCGTTTCCATTAACAGACTGGCTGCCTCCCGTAAAAGCTGCAAACAAAGGCGTACTGGCAAAACTATTAGGTATGAGACTAAAGTAAAATGTTTCTACCCAATTTGATAGCAGGAGAGCAAGCTAACATTAATTTACTGGGCTAAGCTAGTTGTGCTCTAATGCACAGAACCAGAGTAGCTTAAATGCTCGTTTTTGCAATGTTACTATGATTTTAAATACTGTCAGAATGCTACAGCGATTCCAAAGAGCTAAAAACAGAGTGTCAAATGACTGCTGGGGGCGGGGAAAAACACCTCAGCTTTCATTTAGGGCAGGTCTGTCCTTTTTCTTGCAAAGACTGCATTTAGGGACATTTCTCTGGAGTATAAATTTTTCCAGCAAGGCCTGATGCTAATCTGTCAAGCTGTGAGTACAGTTAGACAATTCTTCAAACACTATTTTGTCCATACGGCGTCATCTAACAAATATGTTCAGTGGAGACATTGGAAATTGTTTATTGGGCTCATCTGTCACTAGGAGCCCAAGGGCTCCTAAGCCACACAGAGGAGCAAACTCGCTGATTCCATGTGTCTTCGGTCACTCCTACAGCAGTGGAGACGGAGTATGGGGCCTAGCCAAACCAGGTCACTACATTACAGCATTTTTATGACTGCATCTGGCATCTTTAAAATGCTTTGTGTTTGAAGGAAGGGTGGTGCTAAGTGGTGCAGTTGGTTGGGAGGGGGGCGGGGGTTTGAGAGAGAGAAAGAGAGACGCACACACATAAAACGAACAGTCTGGGGGCACATTTTTTTTCCTAGTCCACTCACACAGCAGGCCAGAGGAGAGCCCAATATCTCTCCGGGGACAGAGTCACAGGTGTCCGGGTGCCTGAAATCGCAATTGTCTTGTTTTTCAAATCTTTTTGTTGCTGGTAAATTTAACCACATTTGGAATTTTCTACTGCTTGGTCTGCGTTGCTTGGTCTGCGTTAACTACATACCGTATGTCTTGTAGCGGTTTTCTAATGCTTAAGTTACTAATGCTCTCAACCTTAACGTCGTCTTAAAAAGGCTTTTTGACTGGGACCTGCATATCCTTCCACATAGTTAATGTCTGATTTACAGCTGAGATGTCAAAAGAAAGGACAGACATTTCACAGTGAGAATCGTCTAGGTCAAACTTTAATAAAACTCCTGTAAATTATTTGCCCAAGCCAAAATATGATATGGATTTGGAATACCCTTTCCTTAGCAGTAAATCAATGCAGTGGCTGTACTTCCATGCAAATGGCAGTGTAAACTGAAAGGAGTAACCAAACAAACAGTTAATTATCTATCAATACAGAGCAGGGAATTAGCTTAGCTCTTAATAATGCTTTTTTCCTCCCTGCCAATCTTAAAGAACGCTAGATAGGGCAAGTAGCTTTATGTCCATTTGCTGGGTGGAGAAAATGATGCCGTGACTGGCTTCTGATTTAACCGAAGACATCTGAAAAATTGGTATGATTTTAAACTAGTAATACTAACATCTGTACAACTTTTATCAGTACATAAAGCTGCAAAATAACTCATCGTTATATCATTCCCTAAGGAAAGCTGATGAACCACAAACTAATATACAAGGGGATAAATTTGTTCAGCATAATCAGTCTTCAATAACCCCATGAGGCTCTTGAATGCTCTATACTTACTTCCACCCATTGGAGTAGCTTGTCATGAACATGTCGGTCATCGTTAAAATGTTTTGTGTTCAATACGTCAGCAACAAATGCCTTCGGTGTGATCTGTTGGGTCTAAGAGTAAAAAAAAAGTCTTGTGTCAGTCGTGTGCTCACCTGGGCCTGCCATTCATGTGTAGAGTGGCATGGAGACCCACCCCCCCAGTAATACAGGTGTAT
Source organism: Mesoclemmys tuberculata (assembly GCA_007922155.1). Taxonomy (NCBI): domain Eukaryota; kingdom Metazoa; phylum Chordata; order Testudines; family Chelidae; genus Mesoclemmys; species Mesoclemmys tuberculata. The sequence goes on along the minus strand of ML675628.1, from coordinate 1,337,266 downwards.
ACAGGATAGTACGAGAAAACACACTGCCCACAGCATGGATGACTCACGCTATTCATAGCTCAGCCGTGTGAGAAGCACTTTGGCCTTCCAGTCTGATTGGAAATGCTCTTTTTTTTAAATGGCCATTGAAACAAACCAGCAGTAACTCAGGTGCTTACAGGCTTAGGCCACATCTCAGCAGGGGTTCCAAGGCCCTCAGGGGCCCCTAAATGGTGGAGTCAGCTGGCTAATGTGGCAGTTAGGTGATTAGGTCCCTTTGTGGCTCTACCCCCAAACTCCCTGTCTCTAGCTGGCAGTTTGAGCTTCCGCACTCACTGCGTCCACTGGGAACTTTGCCTTTGGCACTCCCTACGTCGCCTCTCTCCTCCTCTGGCCTGGGGGGGTGGGGGAGTGGAAGAGGCATGCTGCCTTACACAGCGGTGCTCTACGCTGCCCCATTTCCTTCACTCCCCAAGCCCAAGCAGGGATTTTCTTCCTCCAGCTCATCGTTCATAGCCAGGACCCCTCTCCTGGAGTTAAACACCTAAGCCAGCTCAGCCACATAAGTAGCCCACGTCCTAGCAACCAAATCTCTCTCTCTCTCTTACTCATGCTCCATAACTCGCTGACGCTCACCCTACCTTTCCCTGTGCTTTTATGCAGGCACAGCACCACCCCCTCCACCTATAGGTGGCCTGCCTCTGGCCTTCCTGCTGTGGGCATGGACTGGTATCAGCTGTGCTTAAAGCACGCCTATGGGATCACGCCCCACTGGCAAGATAAACCTTCTTCTGCCTAGATTGAAATTCCTGCTTCGGGGCCTCTGGCACTTCGACTTGAGCTAGGCTCTAAGCAGCTCACTATCTGCGGGGGGTGGATCACTGCATAGGCAGCTTTGCAAAGCTGCCTGGCTGAACCGTAGGTGCCATGGAGACATAGGCACATTGGAAAACCTCAGTGGCCACTGGCACAGAAAGATGCAATAAGCACCTACGTGCCTGAAAGGGTCTGGCACAGCTTCACAACTGTTAGAAAATCAGACCTACCCAAAGCCTGTGTACAAGCCGCACAACTTTGGCTGTGATTTCTCGGGCATCTTTCTGCCTGATGGAATTCAGGATGATGTCAGTCAGAAAACAGTGGCACTTCCGGGCATAAAATATCTCTTCACGTGCCAAAGTAAAGCTCAAGAAAACGATATCTACAATGAACGTTGGAAACACAACATAGCGACTTAGAAAACGAATTTCGGCGTGCTAGGTCCATCGCTCTTCGTTTAGCGGCCATTGAGCCACTTCAGCTACCTGCCTGCATTGTCGTGGGTGCAACTGAATCCTGTAATAGTCCGTTTTCAGATCAAGGGCAATGGACGCTTTGCTGCATAAAAACTGAGAAAGGATTGCAGGATTTGACCCGATTTTTTTTTTTTTTAATTGTTAAAAGTATTTCCAAATTTGCCTGCTAACATGTTGGGGAAAATGAAAAGGCCACAGGGCTAATCTAGCAAACAGCAGCAGTACATTTCAAGAAGTAAAGCCTCTCTCACCACAGAATTTCTTTAAAAAATATGTTTTCCAATGAGTATTGACATTGCCACACCATCAATTTAACTCTGACTGATGTAGAGCTGTGCCACTACAACAGAAACGGCTGCAATTCAACTGCAGAGATCTGTCAAGGGAGGCAGATATGTGGGCATGCACACACCTGCTCCCACTGAAACAAGGAGCGTTAGATCAGGGCCACTTGTGTGTGTAGACCTGGCCCCAGAGCTGGCCACTCCGGACCTCTAGCAAGGAACAAAGAGGGCATTTGTGCTGCCATCTGGACAATACCTTACTCAGGAGTCTGAAAAACTCACAGACAATTGAAGAGATTAAAAGGTAAAGAAAAAATAAACAAGAATCACCAAAAAAGGGCTGTTGAAGCTGCCCAGAAGTTTGGTACTGAGTTTCTCATAATATCGAACAATAAAAGGTATCAAGAGGCATTTGTTTTCCCACGCAAAGCCTTGTGACAACAGCTAAATAGCCTGCCACATTTACAGTTCTGTTCAAGGTTACTGCACCTTTAGACATTGTTTTAGCGTTTGCATTAGCCAGTCTGATGCCTTCAAGCTGTACACTGTAAACAACGCTCTCTTCATGCCACGTGCAAGATCCATCACTGCTGACCACTGGAGGGTGTTCAATTTTAAAGATGAATCCTACATTAGTAAAGTCTTTGGTTACAGTGGTGGTTTGTTCATCGACTGGTGTTTCTGGGGATAAAAATATGCTGATTTTCAGAAAACAGAACCTGCAAAATGGCAAAGAGGATTAGCACATCTATTAACAGAAAATGAAGGTCAGAGCTTTTTTCACCCCTTTGCTCCTCGTTGTACTCCTTTATTATATTATTAATTATTATTATACAGTTATACTGCAGTACCACTAGAGTCTATCCATCTGGTGCTAGGTGCAGTACAAAGGTATTTTAAATGATAAATGCCAGTCCCTGACCCAAGAGCTTACAACCTAAGAGTAAAACAACACCAATATTCTCGTCTTCCTTGGAATTTAAACCCCAGAAAATACTGAGAGATGGTTATCATGGGCTGCCTTAGACATTGCTTAGCCAAGCCCAAAAAGAAATTTAGACTTGGCTTTTCAAAGGAGCCTAAAAGCGCTCTAGCTATTGCGGTAATCATATGGGTCTCCTCACTATAGTACTTCACAATCATTAATACATTTTACCTTTACGCCACCCGTAGGAGGCAAGCAAGTACTATAATCCCCTTTATACAGCAGGGGAACTGAGGCACAGGATTCGGTATGTGACTCGTGCAGGGTCATGCGGTAAGGCTGCAGCTGCGACAGAAATTGACCTGAGCTCAGATGAAGCCCAGCCAATGCTCTCGCCACTAGGCCACCTTTCCTCATTAGGTGCCTTTGAAAACCTCCGCGTTAGCACTTTCACTCGTTCCGCACATTGCCAGCAGAGCCATGCCAAATGTTCTTACTACAGCCTGACCTCAGCTGAGCCTCTCTCAAGTCCGGTTAGCACAAGCCTAATAAGTGTGTGCTCTGGGTACGCGGGGAATCCCTGCCTCTGAAACACAGAAGCATGCAACACAGAGCGGCTTTGTTGTGAAAGTAAATTCCTCTGGGCTGGTAGTGTATCCTTACTGTCCCTTTCCGGGCAGGCACATGGTAGGACAGATAAATCCTAAAGACTAAAATGAGTCAAAGATTTAAAACTAATTACACTGGTCTCTTCACGTAAGCTTTGAAGAAGGCTGAGTCCAACCTCCCTCTGCTCAAAAAGCCCTGGGACCAATGCTCGCCGCCCTCTCAGCGAGGACGTGCATTGCACTCCCATTGTATTTTCATCACGCGCCCAACTTCCACGCAGAACATCCGTGTTTGCACAAAGGAGTCACTGAGTGTGATTAAAATAATGGGAACCATCTGTTTCCAGAGACACTGAACGTGCTCCTGAGATTCCAACTGTCTCAGACAGGAGGATGGGTAACAGGTTTAAGCACAGGAAAATAGATTCTGTTTCCAGCTACACCATTGTAAACGTGGGGTAATGTAGCGTGGTGCTGGGGCCCTCCTCAGAGCCTGGCCCGAGGGAGGGCTGCAGCGCCCCTGCTGGACAGATCTGGGAACTGCAGGCCTTAGACTCTGGGAGCAGCGGGGCAGAGCCGCAAGAGGAAGGAAACTAGGGAATTAGGCCTGGGGTGAGTATGAAGGTTAAAAAAGCCCCTCACAGAGCCTCTGATACAATTTCTGTGCTTTTGAAATGGGCTGGCAGCAAGCAGGAGTCACCCAAACAGTCTTAGCGGCTGCAAGAGACCATCCAGCATAGGCAATGACAGCCTGTTCCTAGCAGTACCCCCAAGAATGTCAAACACTGGATGTGAGGCTTCCGGCACAGCCACAGGAGGTAGGTTCAGTGTGGATGCCAGCTCAAGATATTGCAAAGTTTCCTGAGAAGGGGAAAATGCAGGAGACGCACACACGTTCATCTGATGACAAATCAGCGTCACAGGGTCCACTCGCTGCTAGGGACGCCTCTTCCTGGCCGCTCTGGGAAATCAGTTCTTTTCAGGTTCAAGGCCCCCTTCTGCTGCTTGCAGCACGTTCTGTTACTGCTCTCTCTCACTGTCTGGGACTAAGGGTGCTCCTTCTTCGTGACTTGGCCCTTCGGCTAGGTCACTGTGTGAGGTTCCCCCTTGCACGGTATCAGTCTCTTCTTCACTAGCAGCCTCAGGCAATCTTCCTATTCAGTGCCCCATGGTGCCACCTCCCCAGTGGCTGTCAGGGGAACCGAGGCCTGCTTTGAGTTCCAGCTCAGGGACCATCTAGTCAGCAGCCAAGGTCTGTGTTCTCCTGGACTTTCCTGCCTTTTCCTGAACCCTTCCCTTATCTTCTGGCTCTCCCCTCCTCCCAGGGAGCAACCGTAGACTACCCTAGTTCTGTAGCCTCCAAACACACTTCCCTCCTCCCAGGGAATGACTACAGACTACTCCCTAGTAGCCCTTTTCTGGTATCAGCTCCCTGGTTTTATAGACATCCCACCTGTTCCTGCATAGGTGAACTTCCCCTAATTAGGGCCTTCCTCGCAGCCTTAATTCTTCCAGCTTGTAACCTAATAGGTACATTGGCTCATTTGGCCTCCATTAACCCATTCAGGGCAAGTGTGGGGTGAATACCCATCACAATCAGGATCAAAATCCATTTTCATTTCTATAAGGTGGGTGATTCAAAACCTCCTGTGGTGGAAACCAATAAAGTCCTAGAACCCAAGATTGCCACTCTCTCCAGTAGCTGGGATCTAGAAACATGCCCATAGCAGGAGAAAAAAAGGATTGAGGAAACCGGGGCTGAAGAGGCATGAACTGGGGCAAATGAGGTCTCTTAATTCTTGCTCTATCCTCTCCTAACTAAATATCTGACTTTGGAGCCGCTATGGACCTCACTGAAGACAGCAATGGACTTGGAAGGTAAAAAGAGGAAAAAGGTGAGAAAATCTGCCTGGAGATCTTGTAGGAATTTTAGGAGGAGGAGGCATAGATGGATCCAGAGAAAGATTAATAATCTTTGCTCTTCTCCTCCTTTCAGGTAAAGAGGATGCAGATCACAGAACCAACGAAGCCTGTCTCTTCCTCGTCACCATTTACCTCTCAGTCGTATTTGAGGAACGCGCACATGCAGAACGGCACAACAACCGCCACAGTAAAAATCAACTTCAGATCTGAGGATGGTTCCGGAACAGGAATGGAAGTGGTGGACCCTCCAGAGTTAGACAGTACCAGGTCTGGATATATACTTAGCCCCGCATTTCTGGTCTTCAAAGCCAAAAGGAGAACCAACTTCGGTTTCAGAGACAGAACTGCAGAGGCCATGTCAGAATCGGAGGGGACTGATAAGTCTGATGTACAGGATATGGCATCTCTAACAGTGGCTCACCACCTTCTTCGGAACCAATACACCTGGAGCTGACAATGTGGCTCTAGGTTCCTTAGGGGGGCAGGAATCTTTTTTTCCACCAACTGTGTCTTTGAAGCCCTGACAACTTTAACAGAAGGATCCAGAGCCAGCACCAATTTTAGACAGCTTAGCCTTGTTGAAGGAAGCCACTGGAGATGAACAGGCCTCTTAGTCTTCGGATCCGACACTCTCCTGGAACTCACTGGTTAGCAGCAAGAACTTCCTCAAGCGGAAGCATTTGCAGGCAGTTCTGCCTCGCCTTGCATGTTCTGGGTGCATCCGGCAAACAGAACACCCAGAAGGAGCGTGGTCTTTCCCCAGGCACTTACAACACCTACCATGGTCGTCTGAAGACTACTTCAGGAAGACAGTTGGGCATGAAGCACATCTCTTAAAACTCAGCTTTTTCTTCTTCGGGTCCACCATTGCACCAAACTGCCTTACAAACTATACTAAACTAGCTATACTTATTGCTATACTTAAAACCACCCTATGCTAAAAACTGTACTAAGAACAACAGCTATAAGCTATCAAAGCAGCCGGAATGGTGGAAAACCCCAGAGGCTATGGACTGCAGTGGTTCACGTCCATCTGGGCAGCGGTTGGAAGGAACCGGGGTGGGAGAGGGTGCTGGGCCCCCTTATACAGCCTCACCCTCGCAACATTCAGAAATGCTGAGGAAAGGGATAGAAGGGGACACGTGTGCTCTCCTGGCCACTGCTCAGAGAAATTTCTACTGCTAAGCTGCACATTACCGTTAAGTGTGAATATGCAGAGACACTTGAAGAAGCACTTTCAGATTATCCCACTCTCAAGTCATCTGGTGTATGTGCCTGAATTGCTCTCTGGCTAGATAGGACTGGCTCCTATGGCTTGCTGAACATCAGCTTGGGGTACTGAGTGTCTTTAATGCCAATGGAGTCAAGAGCAATTGAGGTTGTCCAGCACCTCACACGAGAAGCATAGGGTAGGATTTACAAATCATCTCATTTTTAGGTACCATTGCAATCCACAAAACTCCTGCTTGGCAGCCACCTAACCCTATAGACACACAAACTCACTCGGCACCAACATTTTGCAGTGAACATTTCCTAGGCATCTATGTTTCTGCCGCTGAGCATGTTCGCTGCTCCATCCTTGAGAGGCAGCAGGTCCTCCTTCAAATCCCCCTCATCAGGCAACAGAAGGACTTGAACCAATGCTGCCCCACATCCTGGTGGCATTCTAGCCACTGGGCTAAAGTTTATAAGACAGCGCCTTCTGCTTTCTTCCTTCCCAGCTCTTTTGTGTACATGTAGGCAGCATCTGAGTATGCCCAGGTGATCAAGCCCGCCTCACATTAATTAGATGGAGGAGCATCTGCCTTCTTACACTTTATGAATCACTAGCACCACTAGGTGCCTCCCTGCAGCCCAGATTTACACACCTAGCTCCATGATAGTGGTAGGGCTTAGCACACACTTCTCTCGGAGGCACCTCCCATTGGCCAGGTTAGGCAGTTCCCTGCCTAGCATGCTGGCTTTTGTAGAGCCCATCCCTCTCCCCACGTATTGGCCAGGAAGCCTATCCACTGAACTCAGGCTTTGTGGATTACACTGTTCTTCCTGTGATTTTCTTGGGCCCCTTTGGGAATCCGCACCTTAGTGTCTTGCAGGATTGGTTCTTATATTAAGCTCCTTGGGACAGACACCTGTGTCTTTCTTTCTGTTTCATAGAGTGGTGTCTACATTGATTGACAGCCCTCAATAAATAAGCACGTGGAAATAATTACTTAAGAAGCGGATATGGTACCTGGGTAAGCTTCTGATGTGCTACTGCTCAGCTCCTCACAGAACATGCCAGATACAAGCTGCTTTAGCCCAGGCAGCGTTGGATGAGGGGAAATCGTGACCAAAATAAGAAATAGGGTCTTTTTCTCACAGCTCCTTCTTTTTAATGTCTAGCTCTCCTCACATCTTTTCTATATCTTGTTGCCCATGTGCACCCTCCCCTGTTTCGTTTCCTAGACACATTAATGATTGTTTCCCCAGGCTTCTGAACTTCACGCCCAGGCCTGCACTATTGTAAGGTGCTGATTGCCTTCAACCTCCACTGGTGTGTCCAGGAGTTCAGAGTATACAACATTGCACAGTACAGCATCAGGCACTTTGAACACCATCTACCTGCAGAAGGGGCTTTCATTTTAAAATTTGGCACACAGTAAAGTCATGCACATAAATCATCATTCGTAATACTGGCGAATTTGAAACGCTTTTCTGGAGAAAAAGGACATTTGCTCTTTGCCATCTTCACAGCCCTTACAAGCAATCTGAATTGGTTTACACGTTTGGGTCAGTGCAAGGAGCATGCACCACTTCAGCTGCACATAAGGCCTACACCAGTCCACACTTGGAAATTAGGTCGGTAAAACTACATCACTCAGGGATGGGAAAAATCCACACTGATAAGTGATATAGTTAGATTGGTTTAACCTCCAGTGTAGACAGTGCTATGCCGATGGGAGGGCCTCTCCCATCAACATAGCTACCACCTCTTAGGGAGGTGAAATAACCACACCAATGAGAGAAGCCCTCCTGGGTCAGCATAGGTAGCGTCTTCACTGAAGTGCTACAGCAGCCCTGCTGCACTGGCGCAGCATTTTAAATGTAGATCTGCCCCTAGTTTGGACGTTGACGTGGACCTCAAGTGACATCCGCCTAGAGTTGTGGACAGGGGTGAAGTTATTCCGGCAAGTGCTTACCTCTAATTGCAGTGGGAATCCATCCAATTTGTGGGCGAGCAGAAGGAATAGGTGAGTTTCTTTCATCCTGACATTTTTTTCATTAATCAGTATCACTGGAAGTTTCTAGTTTAAGTATCATGTTTACTGGTTAATTTCGCCTGCCATTTTTAAAGCAATGAGCACATAACACTTACCTTTTTCTGTTTGCTCCTGGCCGCTCCACTCTTTGAATACAGCAGTTTTTTCCAGTGAGTAAGGCTCATTTATGGTGCTGAATCTGTGTTTTTCAGCAGTTAGGGTAATTGGCACATTCTGTTGGAATGTGTAGTGCGCCAAATGTTTTTCTTCAGCACTGAATGCAGCTGGGATAGGTTGATCGTTTTCCTGTACCACATGACTTATTTTTCCAGGAGAACTGCCAGCAGGATCCCTGATGTCACGCCCATTTTCAAGTGTTTCATGACAAGATACATCATCTGCAAAGTTACTGTGGGATGTCGTCACATGCTGGAAGTCACATCTTTTGGTGTTCACCATGTCCCATTCCTTTACCAGGGAAATTAATTTCTGAATGGGAGTAGCTGAGTTTCTATTTTCTGATCTTTTTGCTAAATTGCCTCTGACCCCTTTCTTGCTTGGCGGGCTTGATGAACGTTTACAATAGCTGGAATGTACCTGGATGCCAGTAGACGGATGATATCCTCCAGATTTATTCCTTCGTTTTGTCCCTCTACTCTGTGAAATCATTCTGGTATATTTTTCATTCTCTCCTTTGCTATCTTGCATGTCTTTTATTTTACTCCAGCTATTAACGTACCAGTTACTGAAATCCACAACAGTGTATGAATGTTCCTAAAAATGGTGTGAAAAGCTGTTATTTTTTAAATAACTCTTTATTTGTACCAAATGAAAGGTACACTTTTCTTCACTTAACTCATCATTTATATTACAGCATGAGATGAGAAGGACCATTTTGTGATCTAAATTCAACTGGCATTCATGTGAAGCATGTGAGAGAAGAATTTGGCCACAATCTAAAACTTGTGCAGCAGCAGAAGCTGGGTACTGATCATTTTGAGCCATCTACACCTTCCAGAGGCCAAAAACTGAACCTTGCCCATGCTACTAGAGCTATAACCACATGGGGCTAAACCCACAGACGTATTTAGGCCCTGTGGGCTAGAGTCATGCCTCAGGGATAGTTAGGCACCTAACTCCAGTTGATCTAAATGATAGGCCAGAAATAGACACCTTCCTTCATTCTGAATCCCTAGTTGTGAACCCTCTCCTAGAGTTAGGCCCCTAATCCAGGTCTGGTACTTCAGTAGCTCATGTCCATGTCCTAGCAGTCAAGATACCTAGACGTTCTCAGGGGCAGGGAGAAAAAAGGTGATACCCTCAAACCCAATGTAACTAACAGCCTGAGGGCTAGGAAACTCACATGAAATGCAAGAAACCTGCTCTGCCTGGTTTGGAGCAGGGGCTTGATGTCACATCTTTCACACGAGTGCGTCATCACCAGCTATTGGCTCTTCTGGGATGGGTCTCTTACAGGTTTCCCTGTTGGAGCTGTTCTACTTTGTACAAATAATTAACTATTCTTTGGAGCAGGGACTTCAGTGTTGCGGATCCCATGTGAGTGCCCTTACCACTCAGCGACAAAGTCAGTCTCCAACACTCTTTCCCCAGCCCAAAGAAGAGTTAATTATTTATATCAGGTGGACCAACTCCAACAGGAGTGCCTCTCACCCCAGCATACCCACTAGCTGCATGGTTAAGACACTCACATCAGAAGGGGGAGCCATAGTTCAAGTTCCTGCCCCACAGCAGAGGTGGGGTTTGAGAACGTGTTTCCTGAAACTAGGTGAGTTCCCTAACCACTTAGCTGGGACACACAGTATGACCTGGGTGACTTTTGTGACAGCTCTTAGACGTACTCTAAGAACAAGAACACGTATAGGATTGAAGCCTAGTGATGAGTTAGGTGAGACAATGCCTAGTTTGAGAATCCTGCCTCAGGATTGCTGACCCTTTGGTATCTAGCACACGGAGACCAACATTTGGGCATAAATCCATGCAGATTCTGACATGTACATCTAAAGACTGATCGCCTAGACTTGCTTGTGAGATGCTTCTCCCACAGCTGCTGGATGGTGCTGTGCTTTGGGAATCTGCTAAAAAAGGAGCCATGAACGTTCAGAGCCAAGGCTAAAAGGGGCTGGATAGCCGCAACCCACCACAGTACGTGCCACTAAAGCCCAGCAGAACGCTGAAGAAGAGGTGGGTGGGGTGGGTAATGTGCATATGCAGAGGTAACGCTCAAAGAGTCCCAGTTACTAAGATAACTAGTGTTTTTTATTTCTTTGAGGAGGCCGCTGCACATTCTCGTAGGTGGGGGTCTAACCACTTCACTGTAAACAAGGAGCAGAAGTGCCATCCCAAGTGAGTATAGAGCTAGCTATCAAGTCAAGAGAGCAGTGGTGTGTAATGTATGGAAAGGTTACAGGGGAAGGCAGTCACATTACCTTAAGTCCTAACAGAGTAATCTCTAAACCGCTCAGCTATTGTCACCCTAGCAAAGGGATAACAGGGATCAATGCATATCAAACCCGAGTGAGAATATTTCCTTGAAGATGACCCACAGAGCTACAAAAAGCCTAGGGAGCTTCCTAGATTCCCCCCAAATATGCAAAGCCCTCTTAATATCTAGGGATGAACCCTTGCTTAGCCCAGCAGACAGCAAAGTTTCAGAGAAGGCCAGATTAATGGTGTGATTTCAGTCGAGCGCAGACACCACTTCTAGCAAACGTCTGAGGATACAGGAGAGCAACAGCACTGAGGAAAACGAGAGTGTGATCAGACAACGCATGCAGATCAACTGTTCTTCTCACAGATATAATTGTAATTAAAACTGCCACCTTTAATGAGGGGTGGAATAAAGAGAATTCACCACAAGCTCCAGTAAATTTGTCAGCACTCAGCTGAGACCCCCATGCTGGGACAGATTCCAGGCATGAAGGAAATACATTAACCGGCTCTGTGAGGAATCTTGTAATGGTGGGGTGGCCATCTTACAGTTGTCAGCTGGAGGGAGTAATGCTGAGATGTCAGCCAGATGCATCTTGTGTGAGGACAAGAAGAGGTTAAGAGAATGGGGTCCTGACCACGGGATGGATCTGAGGATCTGGATCTTAATGCCTTTGTCAAGGGGAAAGCTTGGAGCCAAGTGTACCTGTTCTTATAGGTCCAAGCTGTAAAAGCCTAGCACATAGAACACTGAGACAAGGAGTGGCCTTCCCTGGGGCACACTGGACAGGTCTTGATCTGGCCTGTTTACTCCAGAAAACCAGCACAAATTGATTTGGAAACTCAAATGCTGCAATGGCACAAAAGATATCTAAACACACCTGAACGACCTAAAAACTATCCAGACAAGATAAACTACAATAATTAGCTTTTTTCTCCTGCTTCAGAAGGACCCCTCTCACATTTTTGTAATATTTAAAGAAAATCCCTTCCTCTGCTATACCCTGAATATTTATCTCTTGATGTTCAAAAACCTGTGGTTCTATAAAAGCAATGTCAGTATTTTTAATGACCTACTACAGGCACCTTGATGTGAGTGGATTCTTAGAAATTACTGCATTTTTAGACTCAAGATTTTCTCTTCATGTAGAAGTTCCAGGCCTTTCATTTGTGTTGATGATTTTGCAATAAGAGTTAAACCAACTTGTCCCGAGCTGCAACTGGACAATTTAAACTTTCACGTCTTAAATGTGTTTTGACACTCATTATTCTGAGGCATTTCTGAAAAAAACTCTTACTTCTTTTGGGTCTTTGCTGAACTCATGCTCAATATTCAAGCTTCTAAATGGAAGATTCATGCTCATATTCAATCTTCTAAATGGAAAAGAAGCTTCATCATAAATTTCATGTTTTTTGATCCACAATCTGCAAAATTAATATTTTAAAGTTTTACTATATTTATGAACATTTGAAATATATTCCAGAGACAGAATAATGTCGTTGGGTTGTGTGTGTTCATTCTGATGAATTTTAAATTAGTTTTAAATGAATTTTAATTATTGGGCAAGATAATCGACTGATACATGACTTGATTAATAAAGAATGAAAGGAGGGCAATATGATTAATACCAATTGACTATAGATTATTGTAAAATAGATCCTGTCAAACTAACTTGATATCTTTTTTGATGAGATTACAAATTTGGTTGATAAAGGTAATTGTGTGGTCTATTTCTAGTGGGATCTTGCAAGGATGGGTTCCTGGCCCTATGCTATTTAACATATTTATCAGTGACCTGGAAGAAAACTTAAAATCATCACTGATAGAGTTTGCAGCTGACACAAAAATTAGGAGAATGGTAAATAATGAAGAGGACAGGTCACTGATGCAGAGCGATCTGGATTGCTTGGTAACCAGAACTCAAGCAAACAATATGTGTTTTAATATGGGTAAATGTAAATGTATACATCTGGAAACAAAGAATGTAGGCCATACTTATAGATTGGAGGACTCTGAAAAAGATTTTGGGGGCACATAGGTGATAATCAACAGAATATAAGCTCCCAGTGCGATGCTGTGGCCAAAAAGGCTAATGTGGTTCTTGGATATGTAAACTAGGGAATCTCGCGTATGAGTGGAGAGGTTATTTTACCTCTATATTTGGCACTGATGCAACCACTGGTGGAATACTGTATCCAGTTCTGTGGTCCACCATTCAAGAAGGATGTTGAAAAATTGGAGAGGGTTTAGAGAAGAGCCACAAGAATGATTAAAGGATTAGAAAACCTGCCTTCTAGTGATAGACTCAAGGAGCTCGATCTATTTATCTTAACAAACACAAGGTTAAAGTGTGACTTGATCAGAATGTCTGAGTATCTACATGGGGAACAAATGTTTGGCTCTTCAATCTAGCAGACAGGTATAATATGATCCAATGGCTGGAAGCTGAAATTAGACAAATTCATACTGGAAATAAAGTGTACATTTTTAATTGAAGGTAATTAATCATGAGGACAATTTATTAAACATTGTGGTGGAGTCTCCATCCCTGGCAAAATTTAAATCAAGATTTTTGGGGGGGATTTTTTTAAAAAACATGGTCTAGTTAAAAAGGAATTATTTGGGGGGGACGGAGGGTGGTGCGGGGGGGGGGGAGTTTTGTAGCCTGTGTTATACAGGAGGTTAGTCTAGATGATCACAAAGCTTCCTTCTAGCCTTGGAATCTATGAGCCTATGAAGCTATAAAAAACAGACACATATCTTCTTTACCTGTATCCATCACACTGGTAAAGTGCTTCAAAAAGAGAAGGAATTCTGTACTCCTCTGCTTCTTGACAAAATAGAGACCATTCTCTGTAAATTGTAAATAAACTTAATTGTACAGTAATTCTCTCAAGTACATTCAGATTATCTTTTGTAAATACTAGTCAATTTTTTAAATCACCTTCTGTAATCAGTGAAGCAAAGTGATTGTGCAAAAGGCACCCTCCCTAACTTGAGTCATTTTTTATTGTATACTGATGCAATGTCATTTTAAGACACGGCAAAAATAGAGGCCAAAACTTTTTAAAGTGTTCACTAATTTTGCATGCCTTGTTTCTTTGCATGACGTATAGGTGTCTCAAGTTGGGAACCCAAAAAATGACAGGTGAATTCCTGACTTCACTGAAGTCAAGGCAAAACTTCCACTGACTTCAGCTGAACTAGGATTTCATTCCAGATAGCCAAAATTAGTGAACTCTTTTGAGAAAAACAGTTCAAACTTTGAATATCTAACACTGAAAATGAACTGCTTGTGAACAATCAACAGAGCAAGATTTATTTGTAGTAGTTATACAGCAAATAATTTTGAACAAGTTTAAGAAATCCATAACCTGTTTGCAGTCAATTTGCACCCAGAAAAAAGCGGCTAAATGTGGTGAATAAATTATTGGCTACAATTTATTTGTTGCATTTCCTCTAAATTCGCAGAGCCTTATGCTAATTTTTCTCACACTAACGTTGCTGTATGACTGTAGACCCAATAATGTGGGCCCAAAGCTTGATTTTGTTATATTTGATTTTGTTATTAAGGGCACTGAATTGCCAGACCCTTTTTGGTATGCGACAAACCACTACAGCAGTTTTTCTGGGGTCTTGCATTTTAGCATGGCCTTCCAGTTTGTGAGACAGGAATCTGCCAGCTATTGATGACTTTGTTTTCAAAACCACCATCTGGTCATTGATCATCCTGTTTGTGAAGTTACCAAAGATCCTGGCTGTAAACCTGTTGCTGAGTACCCTTGTTTTAAAGTTGGTTGTGAAATTAACATGAGCATATGTCCTGGAATAGAAAAATACTGTCATAGTAGAAAATGTTTTAGATAAGAAAAGATGCTATTGTTTCTGAAGGACAGGTGAGTCTTTCAGCCATAAGTTTTGGTTGGATGTTAAGAGATTAGTGCGTGAATGGATGAGTGAGTGATGTGCATACGTGAAATTAGAGAGTGACGGAGAAAGGCACCAGCCTCAAATGTTTAAAAAAAATAAAATAACTTTTACAAAGCAGCTGGCTGAAGAATGCGCATTCCAATAATAATTACACCAGGATGCAGATGCCGCATGATGAAGCAAAACCTATAAAATAGCATAAAAGCTTATCCCTTTAAAAAGGGGACAAAAAGATGAAGACTTTGGGTTTGGTTCTGCAATCATCCTCCAGGAGCATCGGTGCACACTGGTAGACCCCTGCTCACTCCCTCGTGTGTTAGCAACTGAGGCTGGTAACTATAGTCCATCTCTGTAGAACTTTGTGCGTGCGTGTGAATGTATTAGACAAATGTATTTTAGGAATAGATTAAATTGCTTTTGTTATAGAGAATTTTAGTATTCACAATAAACGTGGCATATTGCCTTGTCCCCCTGAATAAAATCCTGCTGTTTATTTCATAAGTATAACATGACTGATAATAAATACTACTGGCGCTAAATATCTTGCTTTAATACTTTAATCAACATGTAAGTCAGAAAACCTATACCTTGAGTAAAAGATTAATACCTTTCTTCCTATAGATATCTGGAATAAGACTAATAAAATGCATGACCTCTCTTTTCTTACTTAAATTCAGATGGTAAAAACAGCTTGCCAAGTCTAAGGAAGTTGAGAATGTGTCGAAAGATTTGCCCATCTCCGTGGATGAGGAGACTCTGACCATATGCAATCCAATAAACTTTTTTGCAGTTTGACAGGAGCTCCGGCCACTGGAGAAATAAATATATATCGGACCTTAGGAGGTCAGAGTTACGTTAAGTCCCTTCTTCCCACCGTGTCCCTCCAAATCCCATATCAAAGCAACTCTCCTTCTAGCCATGGAAGCCTGAATGTAGCTAAATTTATTAGGAGTTGTTAGCCCATTATACTTCTTTGCTTGCCAATGGGGTTCATTCAGGCATTTGTGGCAGCACAAAAGATCGATGCTAACCATGACCTTAGTGCAAACATTTTAAATGATAAATGTTGATTCTTCTCATTTAAAGCCTCTGAGGCCAGTATACACTACGCTGCTCACCAAAAAACTGGGGTTCTCTGAATATAATTCCAGAACCCCCCCCCTTAGAATCCCATTAGCCTGCATGGACCTGGAAACATGCAAGGCCTATGAAAAAGCCCTATTTATTTTCTCTTTGATGTCAAGACGGCATTTATGAGAAGAGGCACAGTAGTCCTACCCGCCTCATTTCTTTTCTACCTGCCTTTACACAGACAAGTGGGAATGAAGAGAGGGCATGTATGGATCTGTGGAGGGAGAACATTTGCAGCCAGACTGTCTTTTCGGCCTGTCTTCCTTGGTTACGGGTACAATTTGTGTCTATAATTAAACTTCTAGTTTAGTGTGCATGCAGTCAGGTAATTAGGGTTATGCCCCTTCTCAGATGTGTGCCTTCAACTGAATTGCAAACCAAAATGCAGGACAATTTTTGTAGGTGCAAAAGGGAGGCCAACTTTCTGCAAATATTCCCTTGCATGTAGATTGTGCATTTCGAGACTTAGATTGGTTCTTTTCAGCCCTGATTCAGCAAAGCACATAGGCTTTTTCTTAACTGATGCACGTGCTTAACTCCATCTCTAGCCATCAAAGAACCTAAGAATGTGCTTAACTTAAACTTGAAATCAATGGAACTTAAGGTGATGCATAAAGTTAAGCATATGCTTTTGAGCGTGCGGAATCACAATATTCTTAATATTTCTTCTATTTGGTCTTATGAAGCTCCATTCCCCATGCAAGGTTTTGGCAGCCCATGTACTTGACGAAAGAAGAATTAACCAGGTTCCATCAGCACCAGTCAATGTTGCTTGTTTTGTGGGCCAAGAGGGGAACTCTTCTCTCACGAATAATTCCAGGTGATTATTTCCTCAAGGGGTTAAACGTATTGCCTTCGTACAGCTCCCAGCCCAGAAGTGAAGCTCTCATTGCCCCAGGCTGCCAGGTCAACCCCATCGAATGCTAGATTATTGCCCAAAGGCAGACTTACACAAAGACAACATAAAGATATTTATCGACTGTACCTTCAGCAAGGTTTGTAAGTATGTTTCATACCAGTGACTTCCTACATAAATTTTCACAATTTGATGTAGTGAGTAGACTGTTACTTCTGCTCTCCAGGCTGCATCTAAGGGAGAAGGTTCAAAATGTAAAGGTCACAATGGAAGCAATTTTAAATAATAATGAAACGTTGTGGTGTGTCTGCCAGTTGTGAGCTACTGATGGGATATCACAATAGTGTAATAATATTATGGATCCGTTAGCATGCTAAATGAACGTAGAGAATTCTGTACACACACATTCAGCGCTCAGGGCTTGCATTCTCTTCCCAGGGGTCGGAATAAGCACTGTCAGGAAATAACCAGACATGAAGATATGCAATGGCAAACACCCATACTGCACCCAATATCATCTCTCCAGGACAGTCAAAAGTCTTGGTCTGCACCTGCGAAGATAACTCTGGGTCTGTTTGGGCTCACCAACCTGGTACGTTTACCTGGCCCAGTGTAGATAACGCTGGATATGCTGTTGAACCTACACCAAAAAAGTGACACGATGTCAAAGTTCTGGGAGCAGTGGGAAAATCTGAGGCATGCAGGAGTTTGCTTTGAAAGTGACAAGTGATAGAAAGCTGTCACTGGACTTGACTGTGGGGTTACGCTCCGGGAACTCCTGGGAGTGCAAAGGAAGCAAATAATATTTCTTCACCATGTGGGCACCATTTATGTGTTCCTTTGTGCTACTGTTGGTGTAGCTTCACACACTTCTTGTGTGCAAGGAATGGAAGTAGAGCTACAGTGCCTGGTCCATTCTTCCCCCAACGTCCCTCCATTGACCTGTACAAGGTTGGGCACAATTAAGCCTCTGTGTTTAGCCTCTAGATTTTAACTGAATGTGTAAATGACTTTCTGGAAAAGTTTAGACTGAAATCAGTAACAGGAATAGTCTATGCAACAGTATACAGTTAATGTATCGTCCTGTGATATGCTGGCTGGAAAGTTTAAATAGATAGTCACCAAAATAAAAATGGTTAAAGGTATTTAATTTGAAAAGTGCCTGCATTATGAAAAGTTTTGAGTACCTACAGTGGCACATGTCAGTACTGCAGATATGCATAGCAACCATATTCTCCCAGAAGTGATGTTTGGAGGGACATGGCCAATAAAATTCAAGGTTATACAGCTCTGGAAAGTGAATATGTAAAATAAAATGAGTTTGTACAGTACCTCACCTAGCACAATGGGCCCCTGATTGCTACTCTAATACAAATATTAATAATAACAACTCAATTGTAAGGCACTTGAAATTGTTATAATCATTTCCCATTTAATTTCTCTAACACAATCTATGCACCAAATATGTCACAATGATGTCAAGATACAACAGAGATGACTGAATTCCTTCATACCAAGCCTGCTTATGATGGATTTTAATTCCATCAAAAGAATTAGGAAGATCCAGTCCTTTGTAGGTACATAGATTTCCAACAGGGGCCGACTTTGAAAATCAATCCCGTAGTCTATGTGCAACATATAATCTTAACCAGAGAATGTATTGTAGTGGCTAAATTCACAGAGACTTTCTGGAATGTAAGACTTATTTGCACACCTGCATGGAAATATTCTGTATGTCATGAAGGTTTTCCCCAATTCTGTCTCTTTTGGGGATGAGTTGAGGGGGGGAATTTTCAAGCAAGCAGTTATATTCTAAACATAAATATGAAAGTCTCTTCAGAAATAAACTGTACTGTAATGCAGTTACTATGCATTTCTTCTAAAGCCTTTTATTGTGTGTCCTGTTCTACAACTTGTGGGGTAGTAGCAGCCACTTCTTAATAATTATTGGGTCATACTAGGTTTTATGAAAACAAGGAGTTTGTTGGTCACATAAAATGCTGGTCAGTTTGAAACCTACCTTTTCCTCACAGCTAGCACTGGACTATCGAGTCTATTCCTAATCAGGCAACGTCACTCATCCTATTTAAAAACAATACAATCACTCATTGAAAACTCTTGACTTACTGTGCCCCTTCATCTCTGCAGGTATCTTTTGTTTCAGATATGATTTCAAAGCATCTTTCATGGGTTCATATGTGATGTCCCTCTGGTCCAAGTAAGCACAGAGCTCATGGATTTCAGACATATTTTCAGTAAGTGGGAGGCGGCAAGTGCCAAACCAGTTCCTATCCATCCAAAGTTAATAGAGAGCAGGTCACTAGATCGTTGTCTATTTTATTATTCCAAATACTTTTACATGATTTATTTTACATTATTTATTTTTACCAGGCCATTGGTAGAAAGCTTTTCCAGCTATTGATACTTACGAACTTTCAATGAGATTTTTCCATTGAAAACATTGAACAATTTTGCATTTCTTCCACTTTGGCTAATAAAGCGAATTCACTCGAACCTTCAAATGAGTGCTCCATACCATATTTTGAACAGTGCTGCAGTATCAGGCCCTAACAGACTACATGTGTGGTCTGAAAAATTTAAACACCTATAAATTGAAGGGGAACTTAAAGGTTTTTCACCTGCAAGACCTGGCAATGGTTGCAATCAGTGATACTAGCAGAGGAATGCAGAGAGGATGCATGAACTCAGGTCACAGCAGGCAAGTGAAAGAAATTATTAAACAATTTTCAACAACTTATTTTAAAAAGTATTTTTTCATGTTTCACTCCATCCTTTCATCCATGAGTTTTTTATATCTATACTTTTTGGAAAACATTTCAGTGTCCCTCTAGTGCTATTTGGGGAGTCCTTCCCTGAGTCTACTGTTATAATGTCTGCCCTTCTCTGGAGTCTGATGATGGCTTTTGGCACCACCGGCTGATGTAGAACTTTGAAGTATCTAAGTCAGGGCAGGTCAAATATCTTCCAAGGAACCTTCAAATGCTCAGGAAGTAGCAATAATGATTCAGTAAATGGTGCTTTCCCCTCTGCGTCATTACTAAACCAACGCACTAGCATGGTGCTAAGCGTGAGCGCTAAATTTTGAAGGTGTATGGAGTGCTTTTCAAAAGCACCTCAATGACTTAGGAGAACAATCTCATTGACATTCAGTGGAACTGGTGCTGTAAGTCAGTTAGGTGCCTTTGACAATCCCACCTCCAGTCTTTTGAATGAGTTGAGTTATTGAGTTGTGGTCATTAGAAGATTCAACATCACTTTTCACAATAGTAGGCTTCCTAGTTTCAGTGTGGTGACCAAATTCCAGCTAGCATAATTACACTCCATCTACTATTAAAAATCTCTTTTAGTTAGAGGTGCACCGTACATGTACATGTACATGTTCTCAGTATTCCACTCTTCAATTTCAAAGATGCGCCACTCCTTAAGATCAACTAAGAAAGATTTAGTCTTATTGTATATTCTACTAGCAAATGTATACAGCATACAACATAGACATACAGGATCACTTTACTATGAAGCAGAATTTAGCACTACAGTGCAGTTTTAAAGTAACAATATCCCGTTTTAGTAATATATATGAATGTGACAGTAGGAAAATAAGCTCAAATTTCAGTCTTGATGTAACAGACCATTCTATGCACTTATGCTTCTTGTCGCTCAGTTAGATTCATTGAGTCAAATATATACAATACAATGAGCCAAATTCATGCCTTATGTAAGCCAACTGAAGTATGTAGTATATTTGGAGAACTCCAGCCACTATTAGAAACCTTCCTTTGTTCCTTATGCAATTGCCTCTGCAGATCCCCAGTGTCAGAGATTAGCCAATAGTAGCAATCTTCTGAAGGACTGAGTAGATGTAATTAAATGAGACACTGAAGGACTGCTCTTCCAAAGTCAGTACACAATATGGCTGAAGCACTCAAACAGAAAAAGACCCCAGGCTCATGAATTTAATGAAGACGAGTTTATAAAAAAAAACATACTTGACATGTTGAAAGAGGACTCCATTTCCAGAGATGTACAGCTGGTTTCTGTCTAAAGTACTTTCTATGTGGAGCTGTCCAAGTGCTGAATCAGGATATTTTACTAAGACACCAAGGGCCATAACATACAAGGGGGGTCTCACTGCTTCCTGAACTACCAGCATCTTGTTTCCTATGCCCTTCACAGAATCTTCAAGGTTAGAGTTCAACATAGAGCAATTTCCTACAGGAAAAAATACGTAAATGTATCAAGACTGTGTTCTAACAAGTTAAAGATTAATCGTTAGAGCAAGACTTTCCAAATTTCTGTTGAGAAGTCCTCTGGATTCAAAGTGTTAATTTAATAATTTTTCTGTCCATAAGAAATTAATTACATGGTAGATGTTTGGCATAATTACAAGTGTAATGCTTTTGCTCAAGACACTTCTAAAACTCTTAAGGAGCAGGTTATTAAGAAATACAGGGCCTGCTCTTAAACAAGCAAACAAAACCTTGGTTATATTTGAGTTCATTATAAATGCAAATTCTGCAAACAAAAGAAGCATCCGAGTGGAACATTTGTTTTAATGTTTCTTCCTCCATGAAAGAAACACAGCCTGCCAGGAGTAACAGAGGATGAGGCAGGGAGCATCCAAATTGTGGTTAATTATTCTGATGCAAATACAGTATATCTTAAATATTTCTTTGATAAATCATTTAAATATGTTTCTATTTCATGCTTTTATTAGTGACTCAGCAGACTGCTTGATGCCTAAACATTACTCTGTACACTCTCAAATATAAGCCTGATTCTTTGCAAAATTTCTGTTCCATAAATATTCTGTTATCACTCTGATATATGGCTCAGAGAAATTACAAGCTAGTAGATTGAACCTGCAAAGATTTATACATATGCTTCACTTTATGCACTGAGTCCCATTGACTTAAATGGGACTACTTACACTACATAAAGTGAAACAAGTGTATAAGTCTTTGAAGGATTGGGGCCTATGTTAACTTCAAAAGCAACAGCTCAAAGCTCCTTAAACAGGAACTATTCTGTTCCTGTTCCTGTTCAGGTTGTCTGCAGTACACTTAATGCTCTTGGACCAGAGTTGTTTGGCTTAGGTAGCTTACAGATTCCTTTGCAATATTTGAACAGTTTAAATTAATTGTTCCAGAGCTAAATTCTTTTTATTAATGTTGTTAATTTGCACTTATATCGCACTTTCCATCAGAGGATCTCAAAGTAATTTACAAATATTAATGAATTAAAAGTTGCAACTCGTGTGATGCAAAGGAAGTTTGATTACCAATAATGAAGAGTTCTCTAAACACATTACCTCCACAGATGCACATAACAGAAGCTGATTTTCCTGCCTCATGAGTCAAAAAACGACATAGGCACTTGTATAATATTTAGTTCAGAAAATTCTGGAACAACCCACAAAAGACCTCACCCACAAGCCATCCCTCATTTCTGCAGCTAATGAGTGGGACGAGGAGAAGAAAGATTCAGTGTAGCCCTCCAGAGGCAATTCATTCAGAGCTAATTGTGGTTACAGGTAAACAATGTTCCTTCCCCCTTCATTGAAACAAAACTCAAAAATAAAGGCAGCCTCTGACCTGAAGAGTTCATATTCTAAAAGGCAGACATAGAGAAGATAATCCCAAGAGACAAGTGTCAACTTCCATTTGTTTTTAAACAAACTCAGTCAGCTGGAGGGAAGGCATTGCAAAAGCATGTTTTATGGAACATCTACACAGCAAACGAAGGTGTAATTGTGGTGCAGACAAGCATAGCTATGCTAGCTTCAATCGAGCTAGCATGGGTTACAATAATAGTGAAGATGTGGCAGCAGAGGCTCCAGTGTGGGCTAGCTGTCCCAGTACAAACCCCCTGGGGACTGGGTATATTCTCCGGTGGGTAGAGCACACTAAAGCCAATGTCACCACATCTTCATTATTATTGTTAGTAGCTAGATTCAAGCTAGCGTGGGTAGGGGACCTGGGACATAATTACACCTTAACATGTGGTGCAGATGTATCTTTAATGTTGTGAGAAAAATTAAGAAGGCCGTCTGTAGGACAGCTTTATAGAAGGGGACTTGACACACCAGAGGTGGGAAGCACATCCATGCAACAGTCAACATGGAATAAGTAAAAGTGAGAGAAGGGACTGAAAGGGCCATTCTTAATGGGGAAGGCAGCAACTAGAGACACAAGAAAAATTAGGATCCAAGTTGCAGGCCAGGGCAAAGTTATTCACTGCTTTAAAGGTGAGGACAAGAGGTTTAAATATAATGTCATGGGCAAGGGGCACTATCTGAACAATTCGAAAAAAGAAGTTATGTTGTCTGATCAAAGGAGCAAAGAAGGGGAAATGATTTATCTTGTAATTCTGAGTCTAAGAAGACCATCATATAAGGTTTTTTTCTCCACCACTGTTATGTCAGAAATTGCCCTAGCTCAAGATATTTGAACCCATTAATGTTGATTTTCAATAAGTCTTGGAATTCCGAGGAAGTTTCAGAAGACTGGAAAAAAGCTAATGTTATGCCAATAGTTAAAAAAAGTAAAGAGAATGACCAGGGTAATTAGAAGCCTATTAGTCTTGGTCCCGGGCAACTTAATAGAGCATCTGATACAGGACTTGGTTAATAAATAATTAAATAAAGTAATATAATTACTGGCAATCAACATGGGTTTATGGAAAATAGTTCTTATCAGATTAATTTTATATCTTTTTTGTAAGATTACAAGTTTGATTGATGAAGGAAATAGTGTTGATGTAATATACTTCAGTAATACACTTTGGTAAGGCATTTGACTTGGTACTGCATGACATTCTGATTGAAAACTAGAACAATATAAAATGAACATGACACACATTAAATGAATTAAAAGCTAGCTAACAGACAGGTCTCAAAATGTGATTGTCAGTGGGGAATCATCACTGAATGGGTGTGTTTCTAGTGGGATCCTACAGGGGTCAGTTCTTGCCTTATGCTAGTTAACATTTTATTAATGACCTGTAAGAAAACATAAAATCATCACTAATAAAGTTTCCAGGTGACACAAAAATAGGAAAAGTGATAAATGAAGAGGACAGGTTACTGATACAGAGCAATCTGGATTGCTTCATAAACTGAGCTCAACCAATATGCATTGAATTATGCTCAAATATAATGTATACCTCTAGGAACAAAGAATATAGGCCAGACTTACAGGATGGAAGGTCTGTGCGTGACGGGGGAAAGAATGTCATTGACGCCAAACGTCAAAAATTAAAATGTCTGTACACTAATGCGAGGAGCCTAGGAAACAAGATGGAGGAACTGGAGCTACTGGTGCAGGAAGTGAAACCGGATATTATAGGGATAACAGAAACCTGGTGGAATAGTACTCACGACTGGAGTACGGGTATTGAAGGTTATGTGCTGTTTAGAAAAGACAGGAAGAAAGGTAGAGGTGGTGGAGTAGCTTTGTACGTCAATGATGAGGTGAATTGTAATGAATTGAGAAGTGATGGAATGGATAAGACGGAGTCTGTCTGGGTAAAAATCACACTGGGTAAAAAAGCTACTAGAGCTTCCCCTGAGATAGTGCTTGGGGTGTGCTACAGACCGCCGGGGTCTGACTTGGATATGGATAGAGACCTCTTTAATGTTTTTAACGAAGTAAACACTAAGGGGAAATGTGTGATTATGGGAGATTTCAACTTCCCGGATATAGACTGGAGGACGAGTGCTTGCAAGAATAATAGGGGTCAGATGTTTCTGGATGTGATAGCGGATGGATTTCTTCATCAAGTAGTTGAAGTACCTACGAGAGGGGATGCCATCTTAGATTTGGTTTTGGTGAGTAGTGAGGACCTCGTAGAAGAAATGGTGGTAGGGGACAATCTTGGTTCGAGTGATCATGAGTTGATTCAATTCAAATTAGATGGAAGGATAAACAAACGTAGATCTGGGATTAGGGTTTTCGACTTCTCAAGGGCTAATTTCAAAGAGTTACAGAAATTAGTTAGGGAAGTGGATTGGACGAAGGAACTTGGGGATTTAAATGCGGAGGAGGCCTGGAATTACTTTAAGTCGCGGCTGCGGAAATTGTCGGAAGCCTGCATCCCAAGAAAGGGGAAAAAAACCATGGGCGGGAGTAGCAGGCCAAGCTGGATGAGCAAGCAACTCAGAGAGGGGATTAGGAAAAAGCAGAAAGCTTACAGGGAGTGGAAGAAAGGCGGGATTAGTAAGGGAAGCTACCTTAGTGAGGTCAGAACGTGTAGGGATAAAGTGAGGAAGGCTAAAAGCCGCGTAGAACTGGACCTTGCGAAGGGAATCAAAATCAATAGTAAAAGGTTCTACAGTCACATAAATAAGAAGAAAACAAAGAAAGAAGAAGTGGGGCCGCTATACGCTGAGGATGGAACAGAGGTTAAGGATAACCTAGGCATGGCCCAATATCTAAATAAGTACTTTGCCTCGGTCTTTAATAAGACTAGTGAGGAGTTTAGGGATGATGGAGGGATGACGAACGGGAATCTGGATGTGGTGGTGGATATTACCGTATCTGAGGTAGAGGCCAAACTTGAACAGCTTGATGGGACAAAATCGGAGGGACCGGACAATCTCCACCCGAGGATATTAAAGGAGCTGGCGCGTGAAATTGCGAGCCCGTTAGCGAGAATTTTTAAGCAATCGGTAAACCGGGGGTTGTGCCGTACGACTGGAGAATTGCTAACGTAGTTCCTATTTTTAAGAAAGGGAATAAAAGTGATCCGGGTAATTATAGGCCTGTTAGCTTGACGTCTGTCGTGTGTAAGGTCTTGGAAAAAATTTTAAGGGAGAAAGTAGTTAAGGACATGGAGGTCAATGGTAATTGGGACAAATTGCAACATGGATTTACTAAAGGTAGATCGTGCCAAACCAACCTGATCTCCTTCTTTGAGAAGGTGACGGATTACTTAGACAAGGGCAATGCGGTAGATCTAATTTACCTCGACTTCAGTAAGGCGTTTGACACGGTTCCGCATGGGGAACTGTTAGTTAAATTGGAAAAGATGGGGATGAATGTGAAAGTTGTAAGGTGGATAAGGAACTGGTTAAAGGGGAGACTACAGCGGGTCGTGCTGAAGGGTGAACTGTCAGGCTGGAAGGAGGTTACTAGCGGAGTCCCTCAAGGATCGGTTCTTGGACCGACCTTATTTAACCTTTTTATAACTGATCTTGACACA
>ML675628.1:1291964-1306425 GCA_007922155.1 Mesoclemmys tuberculata | reverse complement strand
TCATATTGGTCCCTTCTGACCTATGAGTCTATGAGTCTATGAGTCTAAGTAGAGGCTGAAAAAGATTTGGCAGTGGAAGGCGTGGACAACAACAGAAGCCCCCAGTGTGACACTGTGGCCAAAAGGGCAAATGAGATCCTTGGATGCATAGACAGAGGAATCTTGAGTAGAAGTGGAGAGATTATTTTACCTCTATTTGGCACTGGTGTGACCGCTGCTGTAATACTGTGTCTAGTTGTGGAGTGCACAGTTTAAGAAGGATGTTGATAATTTGGAGAGGGATCAGAGAAGTGCCATGAGAATGATAAAAGGATTGGAAAACATTCCTTATGGTGATAGACTTAAGGAGCTCAATCGGTTTAGCTTAACAAAGGGAAAAGGGGTGACTTGATGACAGTCTATAAGTTCCCACATGGAGAACAAATATATCATAATTGGCTCTTCGATCTAGCAGAAAACATGATCCAATGGCTGGAACGTGAAGCTACACAAATTCAGACTGGGAGAAAGGTGTAAATTTTAACAGTGAAAGTAATTAACCATTGGAACAACTTATCAATGGTCATAGTGGATTCTCCATCCCTGGCAAAATTTAAATCAAGATTGGATTTTTTTTTTTAATGCTTTAGTTCAAAAGGAATTATTTGGGGTAAATTCAATGTCCTGTGTTGTACAGGAGGTCAGACTAGATGATCACCATAGTCCCTTCTGGCCCGGAATCTATGTATCTATGAATCACCACAACATTCAAACACCTTAGCGCAGAAGGGAAATGAATGGGCGAAAACACTGAAAATAAAGTGACACAGTTATGTACATCAAATTACCCCTATAAATCTTCACTGCATCTGTAAGCTTAGGAATTCCCAAAGTTACAACTTCTGCTTCCAAAACATCTATGTTGGAGAAATTATCAGGCAACAAAATCTTCTCTGAGCGAAGAAAATTAACTTGAAAAATAAAGACAAAAACTAATGTTAATTTTGTCATTTACCTCTTCAATGTTCAGTCTACCAAAAACAATAGTCTGTTGACATTTTCCCCCCAACAACATTAATTATTTTATATTCTAGAAGTAAATCAGGAGATTCTTGGTGTTTGAAAATAAATACCTGAAAACAAATATAGTCATAGCAGTTTTTGAAGATCAAGAGGTAAAATCAAAGGTCACTTTACTTTAAAGTATAGCAAAATAATAGGTTATGCAATCCGCAAGAATCAGTTTGGGTTTATTTGCAGCGACATTCCAAATGATTCAAATATGGGCTTTTCTGCAAACACAACTCCCTCCTGAAGTATATTTCAACAAAGGGTTCACCACATGCTGATGAATTCTCATGCCAACAGGTCCTTCAAAAACACCAGGGCAAAATTGTGGCAATATCAGATCTACATGAGCATGAAACATTTAGCGGAGGAGCTGTGGGTTTCTGCTAAACTTCAAAAGGGTACATAACTCTTTAGAAGCTAGACAATCCTTTCATAAATGAAACACTACTTTGTTACTACTGAAGAGATAAAGGATCTAATTCTTATTTATACTAAGACCCCTTTCTATTGCTTTAGTAGTGTAAAGAGGCTTTAAAAAAGGGTGCAATTTACTCCCACCTTAAGAGCCATTTACACTGTTCTGGCAGTGTAGAGGGCTCTTAGTGCAAATGAGAATCAGGCCCAGCGTCCTTCTTCCACATGTTCCACAGCATATTCATGAGACTATTTCCATAAGCAATGCTATAGGAACATGACTTAATCCCGTATTTGAGTTTAGGATATTTTAAATGATTATTTTAACTTTGATATAGATATCAATTTTAAAATATGTATTATTGATTGATTTGAGGTAAGTTTACATTAATATACAGTATGTCATACTAGTTGAGAATTACATTAAAAGTAATATAACCTTTTCTTTTGGTTCAAACCATTCACCATTACTGTTATATATTCTTAAATGTGCATAACAAGTTTGCTTTGCAGTCTAACTCAAATTTGTTCCAGTAGATACGGCTACGAGCAGTGATTTCAAAACTATTTAGACCATTTTGTTTCCAGCTAATCTGTACATTTTGACCATATTTTGTGATATGTCTTAATGTTTGTCCTTTTTTAATAGCTAGTTTGTTACCTGGAAGCTGCTTTCAGCACATTGGGAGACTATGGTTCATTACAAAGCTCTTTTTCCTTCCATGTCAAAGGGATTCTATGCTTGGCAATCAGCAGGGCCAGTGGCAGAAAGGACTTCACATTATCAGAGTATGCCTATTTTGCAGACAAAACCCGGTGGCAACAAGTCTCAGACCTGGGTCAACTGACCTCACAAGGCTGATGCTATGGGCTAAAAGTATCAGTGTAGAGGTTTGTACTTGGGCTGGAGCCCAGGCTCTAAAACCCACTGGGGGGCAGGTCTGAGAGCCCAAATGTCTCTTTTTAGCCCCATAGCGCAAGCCTCATGAGCCCGAGTCAGTTGCCCTGGGCTCTGAGGCTCGCTGCAGCAGAGTTGCTGGGGTTTTTTTTACTGCGTAGGCGAACCCTCGTTTTACTGTCTACAACACATGTAGATCTCCACAGCGCTGGCATTGCTTTGCCAGTAATATTGGGCGTTACGATTGGGATTTGAAACCTGAACTTTTGCCTGGTGATGCATTTCCACATGAAGAAAGGAATCCATTTGAATATGACATAATATAGTATCTACTTTCCTTTTTTAATTTTAGAAAGCTTCAATGGCATTAGATATGCTTTGTGTAGCGTTTTGTGTTGTACACACACACACACACACACACGTATGGATAATGTCTTAATGCTCTCATGAGTCTTGTCCACATTAGGAAATGACCCCTTGCCAACAATGGATCTCAGCAGTGGGTGCAGCTGAACTAGTTCTAGAAATGGTCTAACTGCAAACATGGAGGGCAAAGCCACAGTGAGAGCGTGGAGTAAGCACAGTTGCCTGACAAGCAAAGCTTGTGGCACTGCTACAGAGGCAGCTTCTCTATAGTTCACCAGAGAAGAGGTCTGGCCTGACTAAATTTACCAGGTGTGTTGGACTGGGAAGCCCATTGCTGAAGCTTAACATATCCAAGGGAGACTGGAAGAATATGGAGGGAGGAATACAGAGGCAGGTAGGATGAGGGATTGGCAAAGGCTGTAGCCAGAAAGCAGGTCAGTACCATTACATGGCCTCAATGCCCAGCCTAACTCCTCAGTTCCAAGGCCCTCACTTCATTCCTCCAACTCTCTGACTTTAATCCACAGGGAGGGAGGCACTATCTTTTATGGGACCATCTTCTGACAAGCTTTTGATCCTACACAGAACACTTCTTCAAACCTGGGCCTGAAGAAAGGCTCTTTGTAAGCTCGAAAGCTTGTCCCTTTTACCAACAAAAGCTGGTCCAATCAAATATATTACCTCACCCAGTTTGTCTCATATCCTGGGACCAACACAGCTACAACAACACTGCACACAATGCACAGGGGAAGTTCTTGTTTGTTTTAAAATGTTGTGTGTTTAACACAATATAGCCTATAACCGTACGCCTGGATTAGTAACGTATAGTTATATGGCATCAGTATGTTCAGAGACAGCCCAGGGGAGCTGGCATATAAGTTGGCATGTAGCTCATCTTACGCTCTCTTGAGCCTGGGATGGCTGTGTGTTGGGACAATCCCATGACAGAAAAACAGCCCAAGGGCTTGCTTTAATTATACTGGATGCCAACAGCCCCCCAAAAACTGACACTGTGCCAGGGAGTCCTGGCCATAACCTTTTGCTCCAACTATACCCCATACACCACCAGCAAGGAGGTGGGGGTGCAAGAGTCAATGCACTAGATCTGCACCAGAGGATTCTACCAAACTGGAGCAATCCTTCTGGTGTCAGATAAATTGGCTATCTGGCCACATTCTGCTGGTATTATACTGAAAAGCTGCAGCACCAAACCTGGGACCTGGCCCCTATTGTTTGGTGACCCTAAACATAAATTCCAGAATGCAGAGTCAAAAAGTTTCCACAGCTTGTAAACTAGCACCAGCTATGGGCCCACACATTGATTTGGACACTAAAGAAACAATGCTCCAAAGAACTGCATCACATGGATATTACCCTAAACTGAGATGAAGGCCTCAAATGTCCTGATGCCACACCATGGTGTACTGGCCCAAGTAAACTGGTGGGTAGGAGGAAAATCAAAGATTTCAGTCTAAAAATAAACGTTATTTTAAGACTAATTTAAAAGTTGGTTAGTACTAAAAGGATACAGAGATGACAGAATGAAACTGAAGATGTTGAGAGACAAGGGTAGAGGATAATTACTTGTAACTTATTTTGAAAGTGCTCAAATGTGCAAGATTTTCAAAAAGAAAAGAATGAAGTTTACCTATGAAACGGAACTCACTGCATTCACACTCTATCAGAGCTGCATTCTCAAGAAGCCACAGTAAATTATCATCATTGACTAATGTAGGGTATTTTCCCACCAAGTCTAATGGCAGAAAACAGTAATGCACTTCCTCTTCTGTATCAAGCAATGGTGTATCCATCAGCCCCAATGGAGCTTTATCATGTAATCCTAGGGGGGAATCAGAGGATATCAATGCACAAACAAGGAAAATTGCAGTTAATTTTTTACTGGACTTACTTGTGTTGGTGGAAGGTACTAGCTTTCGAACTATAGACAGTTCTTTAAGCAAAAGTGTTCATGTCTCCTCCCTGAGCATAATATGGCACATATTAAAGATAAATAGTGGGAAACAGAATATGCAGTTGTTAATGGGGAGTTATCAGCTAGCGGAGGTGTGACAATTTGGGGAATTCATTCATGGACAACAGATTAATTCTGTTTGGTTCAGGAGACTCTGCGTGTATCTGTGCCAGACTGCAAACTCCATTTTGAATGTGGGGCTTGTCTGCCTTCTCTGTTGTCTTTTTATCTTCATTTTGGGATAAAATTCCAAGGGATGGTGACATAGGGTTAACAAAGGAGGGTAGTTAAACCTTGATAGTCTTCTAGTCTATGGAAACATTCTTGGGACAAAGATACTGCACCCAGTAAGTGCATGCATACCTGGATGCACCACACCAAAATCCCCAATTGCATGTCCATATAACTAAATGTGCACCTCTACTTCCATATAATCAGTCATCAGGAAGTTAACCATGTACATACAAAACACAACATAATAAGGACCTTTGGATTCTGCAGTATTTTAAAAATCCTACTCTTGCCTGAACACGAGCAGGTGCTTTTGACCTACAGAGTTTGCTAAGTAATTAAGGTACTAGGTACATTCACAGAGAGGAGGGTTGGGACATTTACCTGTAAATGCTGGGCTCTTAATAGGAAACTCTGATGGTTTGCTGATACATTTTTGCGTTCTCCAGTAATTCATGGATGCTCTTTCAGCTATTGGTATATCTGCAGGTCGCACACGCAGATTATGTTTCCCTTCCTTCAAATTGTCTAACGTCTGTTAATATATATAAATGTTACTGAGTATTTTAATTCAAGTAAGTAGTTCAAAACAAAAGTAGCCGCAGATGACAGTCTACTCCAATGTATGGTGAACAGCCCTTTGCAGCCATAAAAAAATGGCATGGAATACTGTACAAAAAGTATCCAATAGCTTCTATGGGTGTGAACAGATCGAGATTTCGACTGTCCCTATTTTCAGCAGAAATAAGGATGGCAGACGGATTTTCATAGGAATGTGCAATCTAATTAGAGCCACTCATATTCCAAAAAGCGTATTTAACATGCTTTGAGCCTAACCCTGTCACAGTGCAGCATAGCTAATATTCAAAATATTCACAAATCACACAATATTTTTGGAGGGTAAAGGCTTTTTATGAATTTCTGATTTCTACTTTCAATGTTGTGAAGTTTTGTCCTTACCCCAATGACCACCATTTCCCATTACTGTCAGTGGGACTGAGCAGGGGCACAGAAGATAGACAGAGGGGATTAGGGGAAAGCAGGGGGTGTTAAGCAAACTGAGGGAGAATGTAGAATAGACAGCAACCTATTCTCCCTGGGTAAGGTTGGAGATAGAATTTCAGCTCTCCAAGCAGCAGGAGAGAGTAAGGAGAATCTCCTTCAAGTAGCAAACAGAGAGGGCTCCATTTTTGCATGTGCATTGAAAGTTGAACTTTGAACATGAGATGGTCACACACAAATTGGGGGTAAGGCACTTCCTCCTCAAGATGAAAAATCAAAAGACAGGTGAAAAACAATGTGCTATATTATTTTTTTTTTAAATCTCCTAAATCTCTCACGTTTGTTGTCTAAACTCATGAATGTTGAACATTTTGATATGGCAATGTTAGCAGACAAAATTAGAAACAGACAGGCCGAACACAGAGCCTGAAAGACCTGCCTGGCTCTGATGACATGATAATGGTAGGTTATTGGCATTAAGGGATTAGGAAGGAGAATAAACATTTGGCTTCATATAAAAAGTGCCCTGGTGCTAGTAATAAATAATATCTGACATTCAAAACTTTTTGTTCGACCCAAACCCTTCTTTTTGTATGTTTTCGTTTTGGCCACTGAAGCAAAACATCTATTATTTGCTCAACTCTACCTGGATTACATAAACATAAACCAAACATCAGTTCCAAGCAACAACCATTACAAAGAGCTGTCATCCCACTTCACAGAGATGATCAAGAGAATGAAATCATAAAATTTATCCTAACTCAGACCAGAATGCAACCACCATCCTGAACTCCTGACTAAATTCGGCTGTAACACTCACAATGAAGGAGAGAAGTCCTGAGGAATGTCTATGTCCCTTCCTGCAGGAAAAGGAGTACATAAAATGCATCAAAATAGCCATTATACAAGGCACCATCCACCAACTGGGGCCACTCCTCTGCCTACTAGAGTAAGCCACATTGAAATTAATGAAATAGAAAGCATTTCTGTGGAAAAGTTAGTGAACAGGTTTACTTTTATAATTTGGATGTGCAGAATCTGAAAATGATGTTTACCAAGCTGAATTTTTAATTTTAAGTTAAGTAAAAAGAAAAAAAGAAAATGGCTATTTGTAACATAAAAACATAAAGTAAAGAGAGGTACTAAATATGGAATACATTCCTAATTTCAAAAACTGTTCCATCAGAAAATGCAGGCAGCAATCTCTGTTGAAGGTCAGATTCTCTTCTTCCTCTGGTCACATGATGCTATGCACTTGAATTTTGTTGGTTTTGCAGTAAGGACAACATTTAAGATGAAGTAATTTAACTACTTTTCAGGTATTTTTGATATGTGAAGGTGTTAAATGTACTGCTATGCAGTACACAAAGTATCATACACAACATAGTATGATATAGTTTATTTCCATAAATTCTCCTCTTTCAAAAATATAAATAATTAGCTAATTATTAGCCCTAACCACTAATCTAACCTAAAGCTGACTTTTGCTTAAAGTGTGGGTTGAGTATCCATTTGGATACCTGTATCCTGGCATATGCTTCATACTGGTAAATATTTACTATTTATTCATTCAGTATTTGTAT
The DNA here is from genome assembly GCA_007922155.1 of Mesoclemmys tuberculata. Lineage (NCBI taxonomy): Eukaryota > Metazoa > Chordata > Testudines > Chelidae > Mesoclemmys > Mesoclemmys tuberculata. Next base: position 1,298,909 of record ML675628.1, on the reverse strand, counting down.
TGTAGTTATTAATTATATTTATTATTATCCTCAGATATTCCATAGACAAAATATGCAGGCAGTCTTGAACATGAAGCGTCCCTTAACAGTATCTTATGAACAACGCATTATTTGCCAACAAGTGAAAAAGAACAGTGTTGTACCTTCTAGTGAACAAGGATTAGCTACAATACAAGAGGCAACCAATACAAGACAGAAGTGCAGGGATTTCCAAAATAGGGATGCAATTGATAGACTTCTAAAAGCTCTTCCATCTGAAGGTAGGCAATAAATACTTAGGCATAAAAGCTTTTATGCAATGTTCACAGATAAAGGTAAAATTTGCAGACTCTGTGAATCCACTGAAGCTACTTCAGCAACCAGGGAGGGTGAATTGCAAACCCAATCTTGTGTTACAATCTCCAAAACCTTGACCGTGCTTGGGTGCAAGGTCTCCCAGTAGAGTCTTTGCATTTTCTGCCAGGATGGATGTTCCAAACAAAAACTTTCTTCTATAAAAACAGTTGGGAGCAAAGGAATATTTAGACTTAATAGTAGCCTGCTTTGGATTTTGTGAGTCTGTTCTGATAACATCTAACAGCATAAGCATATGTAGAACTATGTACATTAAGAAATTGCAGAATAATCATGTTTAAGGTTGTGCATCTGTAATAAATTGCAGACTAATCGTGTTTGTGAGAACAAGAAAAGATACAGTAACTATAAAGCTAGAAAAGACCAGTAAGGACTAACACTAATCTTCTGACAGAAGAGGAGAGTTAACATTGAAATGAGAGACTAATACATATGTATAAGAAAAGATAAAGTTATAAGATAAAGATAAAGCTCTGTGTATGTGTAGCTGGTATAAGTAACCTTATAGCCTCAGAAGGGAAATACCACCCTAACTGCTATAAGCATTTCTTCAGAAAAGTAACAAAAGGTAAGCATGAAACCATTCAGAATGGTATTGACTTGGCAGTGGTTTGAATTAGTTAAAACACTGTGCAGAAAATAGCCGGGTTTTGGAACATTTTATGGACTCGTTACTGTTTTGCTCAAATGAAGCTGGTGGAGAGATCCCACATTCATTTGTAAGTCATATTGCAACTTTAAAGAAAAAACACATTCTACATCTTGATGGTGCTTACAAGTTCATTCTCTTACATGATCAACCTACTTCTGAGGGACAAACATTATTAGTGCCTGTCAAATGCCACCATATCCCTTTTTCTAACTCAGTGGTTTTCTACCTTTTTTCATTTGCGGACCTCTAAAAAATTTCACATGGAGGTGGGAACCCCTTTTGGAAATTCAACCTTTGGTCCGTAGGCCCCTACCTGTCTTAGACTGAAAACTGACTGAACAGAATTCAACTATAAATGTTGCACGTGCTTGGCATGGCTTTTGACGCAGCGTGAGAAATGGTGCTAAACTGTGCGCTTCTACATTAATGACAACACTTCCAGGTTTTGACCTGTACAGAGCTCTCCAGACTTAAAGAAGAGCTCTGTGTAAACTTGAAAGCTTGCCTCTCTCACCAAGAGAAGTGGGTCAAACAGCAGACATTTCTTCACCCACCTTGTGTTCCTAATATCCTGGGACCACCATGGCTACAGCAACCCTGTACAGACAGATACTATGTAAGGAGTTAGGTATATACACTGAAAATGTATTCATAGATTCTGTGTCAAGGTATAAGTCACCAGCGAAGGTGAAGAATTTACCTATCTCTGTCAGATGTAAACGAAGCATTGTAAGCTAGTAGAATGGATGCCTATTTACATATGAAGTTATCAAAGAGGTTAGAAATCAACAGGACAGAAGCACAAAAGAGAAAGTAACCATAGAGGTTTATACTGTCTCTGAGTACATAAAATGAACTTTAGGGATACAGGGAGAAGGTAAACAAGACCCCCCTTTATCCTGCATCTAGGAAGTAAATGGGCAGTGTGTTCGCATTCGTGAAAATGGGATCTCAGCCAACCTTGGCTGAAGATGGAGCAAAAGACATTGGGTGAGATACATTTCTTTAGGCGGAGATTAACCTTTTAGTTAAGTTTAGTCTCTAGAAAGCATGTTATAATTTTGTTTCCAATATCCTTACTCATTCTAACTGGAATCTTTGGTGATAAACTTATCTTGTTTTGACTATAAGATATTTAAGTGCTGTGATATTAAACAAGGTATTTCTGATCCTGAGTGGAATCAGACAAGCTGGGGTGTACACTGTTCCCTTAAGTACAGCAGATCTGGCATTTCTGTGAGTGTTGAGTGGATAAAGGGCTGGACACTACAGGGGAATGATGCTTCAACGGTGTTTGGGGCCTGGGGTGCACCTACTGCTAGCCTGCAAGGCAAGCTAAGGGCTGGCATAGACCAGAAAGGGTACGTGAGCGGCTAACAGGCTGATGGTGTCAGGGAGCTGGTACCTAGTTAAGCAGAAGCAAACCTTCTTGCGCTAGAAACCAGGAACAACCAGATGTTTCAGACTTCTGGGTACCCTGAGAACCAGCTCACTCTCACTGGAGGTTTTTAAGAATAGGTTGGACAGACACTCATTAGGGACGATCTAGGTTTACTTGGTTGTGCCTCAGTGCAGGAGGCTGGACTAGATAGCCACTTAAGATCTCTTTCAGCCCTATATTTCTACGATTCTGTGATTTTAATATGAGTAAGGACCTTTGAATGATCTCTGATGGAAAGGCCAAATGTCATATTCAGTATTTATTTCTGTATTCAGCAGCTAATGAATGAATGTACATGGAAATTAATTGTTAGGCATCCATTCCAAGCATCTATATATTCACACATACTTTGAAATATTTATCTGGTCATTATTATTGATGAATGAACAAAATCTGTACACAAGTAATACATAATATCATTGTACCTGCAGTAGTCACCTGCAAAATTAATGCTTGCTCATACACCATCACACTGTACCTGTAATAAAGGTGTCAGCTGCAAAATGAATGCTTGTTCATACAACAAGTTCAATTCAGCACAGCTGGAAAAAGACAATTTTGAGGTATGTAGATAATAATGGATGTGTCTGAATGTGAATCCATCTCTGTCGATAAATAATCTTGGGTTTTCAGACTGAACCAGGGCAGAAGATTCCTTCCAAAGCAGAGATTCTGGAAACGGAGCAATTTTACTTTTAGGAATAGAGAAATGCCAGCCGCCAACATTAAAATGAATTGAGTCCTCTTCTGTAGATTCATTAACTAGCTCAGGTTCCTTCTAATTGAAAAAGAAAATCGTATCAATAGGCTACAGTGAACCAGTAAATTATGAAGCAGTGTTTTATAATACTTTATTTTAAAATGCCTTTGGTCTTTACATTTGGTTTTCCATTCAGTGGCAGCACACTTGCTACACATTCTGAGCCTGATTAAAAAACTTAAATATGCATATGACTGATTATACTACCTACAAAATCACTTGTGCACACAAACACTATATTTCACATACAAATATGGTAACTGCTCATGCAAATTATACATTTTTGTGTACACAGCACCTGTCTAAACTTTGGAGAGCCAGGTTTAAAATGTACAGTGAGTGTGCTACTGCTGAATGGAAAGTAAAGTTTAAAGAATAATATAATTTTAAAATACCCAAATAACACGGCCTATGAGCATCCAGTAAGTACTTATATGGCTGACAACAATGGGCCTGACTATAATCCCTGACACTGGTTTCTGACACAACTATAACTCAGTTGGCTTTAGTGAAGTTCAGTGATTTATACGAATGTGAGATCAGTCCGGTCAGTGTGTGTAGTAGCAGAAAACACAGAGCAAAAATATCCAAACTAGAACAGTGCCAAAGTAACAACTAACACACCTTACAACTATCATAGAAAAATATGTTGCTGCTATCTAAAAATGCGTAGATTATTATTATGGAGGATCCAGTCACAGTTTCGATGATATCATGGAGGGAGGGAGGAAGGGAGGTTGCTTGGGTGCCCTACTTGTGAATTTCCAGATGTTAACATTTTTGGACTTCTTTGTAGTTGAAATTTAACCCTGAAGAACCTGGGTTTATAATGCTTGTTTTAAATGTCTCATTTAAACCATTTAACATTATCAGTGGGATACTGTGGGTCTCCAGTGCCTGGGGGTCAGTACTTGCATTTGTACACACGCACCCCCGTCAATGGCAGCGGCAACAGCACCCCGTTGGGGGGGGGTGTCTGTAGACCCATTTCCCGCTCTCCACCTCTGCCTTCTCCCTCGCTATGGGGGCAGTGGGGAGCGGGAGTGACAGGGCAGATGCCCCTGGGCTGCCCGGCAGTGTGTGGGAGGGAGCATGGCATGACAGGCTCTGCCCCAGAGCCCGGTTGTTAGGCTGGCTGCCTGGCCCCTGCGCGGCTGGGGTCCCCGCAGCTCCCTGGTGTGGTTGCACATAGCACAGGGGTGGCGAGGCCGGGCGGATGCTTGCTTCCCTCGCAGCAGGAGCCCTCAGTCGCCTACAGGTCTGACCTGGGGTCAGTGCAGCTGCCAGGAACATCAAAGCCTGGCGGCTCCTGGCAGGCTCTGAGGAAGAGGGCCTGGCCAGCATCCTGCCTAGGCCAGCACCTGGGGGCATAGTCCGCTTTCACTGCCCCCCATTGCTACCCCACTGACATTAATTAACACCTTTTTAACATAATTTTATTTAGAAATATCAACCGAAAATTTATATCCATATGACAAATTTCTTCAAGCATGAAAGACTAAAGTTAGGCCAGGTCTACACTTTGAAATTAGGCTGGCATAACTATGTCGCTCAAGGGTGTGAAAAATCCACCCCCCTGAGCAACGCAGTTAAGTGTATCTAACCCCTGCTGTACAGAGTGCTATGCCAACAGAAGAGCTTCTCCTATTAGAGGGAGAAGCCCTCCTGTTGGCAAAGGTAGTGTCTTCACTGAAGTGCCAATGCAGCTAATCCTGTAGGAATTCTGCACTACAAATTAAAAATTCTGCTCATATTTTAAAATGTTGAAAAATTCTGCATATTGTATTTGTCAAAATAACACAATGTAATCATGCCAGTTTCCATTTTTTTTTGATAATTTATTTGAAAATACCTGTCTGCAAGTATGTTTGTTACAATACAGGCAACAAAAATATTCAGGACATGTTTTTTTGACAAACAGATTCCTTACTCTAACTGGATGGACTTTGCTATTACCTACCCCCCGGCCCCATTGTTGTTCCTTCCCCTTGACTGTATATATATACCCCCTGTCTGATTTCCATTCCCTGCATCTGATGAAGTGGGTTACAGCCCACGAAAGCTTATGCCTTCAGAAATTAAATGTGTTAGTCTTTAAAGTGCTACAAGACTGTAACTGTTATTCATTACTCCACCCATTAACTTTAAGAAGGTTTGTGATTGTCTCTACATCAAAGATCCACCAGAAAGCAGTCATTTACCCCTTCCAGCATAACACTCTGGAATGTCCTAATAAAACAGCTCTGCTGATATAGTGTCCCCCACTGAAGAACAGTATGCTGTAGTTATATTTTGCATTTACATAGCGCCTTTCATCTTATACACATGAAGTGTCATGGAACTGCAGCAGCCTCTGAGGAGGGTAACACCCAAAAGACAAGCACAGAATGCACTACATCATTACACCAGGGCCAAGCAATGAACTCTTACTCTAACAGAATGCATCATGGATTTTTTTAACATCTATGCGCTTCCAACACGGCATCACTATTTAAAGGTCCAGCCTGAAACAGCCACACAGCAAGCTGCAACAAACTCAATGGGCTTGACCTGGATCATCCTGCAGCACGGGACACCAGAGTGCAGCCATCATTCTCGCCAGACCCCAGTTATGCCCCTTACGCTAGGGATACAGTGACACCATAGGTAGATTTACTTATGCTGGGGGTATCCCCAAATAGTGCATTATGCCAGATTTTTTATAGGGGCCAGGACCTGGCCCAATTTCTTTATGTTGCCAGTCAGGATCTGAGACAACTCTCCCTAGATTTGAACAGTCAGATCCAATCAGAATAGTTGTTTGCAAACCTGACTAAACCATCCCTCTAGCACAGCCTGAAAACTCTGGAGTCAGGAAGTCTCCAAAAGGAACAAAACCATTTGAGAATGGCCCAATTAACTCCAGCAGGAATGCTGGGCTCCACACCTGGCTCTTCCACGTCCTAGCTGTGTGGCTTCTGTGCTCCAATCTCCCTGTCCGTAAAATGACAGTAATATGAACTGCTCTGCACCCGTGAACAGAATACTCAGGCCTTGACTTCACAGAAACAGGCACCGAAGTAATGGAATCTGGAATTCACACCTTCAGCTGCTTCAGCGCAGATGTGCACATGGATGCTCATTTTGGGAGAAGAGTGTCCAAATTCAAGTCAGTTTAAAAAAAAAAAAGACTTGAGAGCATCCATGCACAGAGCTGCACTGAAAGCTCTGATTGAGGCCAAACGCAACGATGCAGGGCCAGTCTCTGGGCAGACGAGGCATCAGTGACGAGTTGGCGGGGCAGACATCAACCTTGGTGCCCTTTGACTCATGCATTGCTCCTAGGTAACTACCCCCTCCGCTGCCCACACTGCTCCCAGGGGAGAGCTGCCCTGCTTCCCCCTTTAATAAATTTGATTACAGGGGGCGTCCCCTTCCCTTTGATTCTATGTGTGGCCACCCTTCCCCCTTTGATCCCATGAAGGGCAGCCCACATTTCCCGCTTTGATCTCAAGGGTGGCTGCCCCTCTGATCCCATGAGGGTCACTCTCTCCCAGCCTCCCACCCCATCCCATGGGGGCCCTCCCCTCCCCTCCTGATTGTATGGGGGGCCCTCTCCTAGCCCTCCCCCCCATCCCATGGGCCCTCCCCTCCTTCCCTCCTCCCACTCTGATTCCATGGGGGCCTCTCTCCCCCAGTCCCCCCATCCCACGGGGGGTCACCCTCTCCCAGCCTCCCCTGATCCCATGTGCCCCCCCC
>ML675628.1:1137501-1279792 GCA_007922155.1 Mesoclemmys tuberculata | reverse complement strand
GCAAATTTTATTAACACATTCTCGCTCTTTGTGCCAAGATCAGTTATAACAAATGCTTTACTGAAATCTAGATAAATTAGATCCACTGCATTCCCTTTGTCTAAAAAATCTGTTATCTTTTCCAAAAAGGAGATCAGGTTGATCTACCTTTTGTAAAGCCATGTTGTATTTTGTCCCAATTACTGTTAACCTCCATGTCCTTAACTACTCTTGCTTTCAAAATTTTTTCCAAGAGCTTGCATACTACTGAGGTCAAACTAACAGGCCTGTAGTTACCTGGATCACATTTGTCCCCTTCTTAAAAGCAGGAACTATGTTAGCAATCATTAAAAATCCTTGCTAATGGGCTTGCAATTTCATAAGCTAGTTCCTTTAATATTCTTCAATAGAGATTATCTGGCCCCCCGATTTAGTTCCATTAAGATGTTTGAGTTTGGCTTCTACCTTGGATGTGGTAATTTCTACTCCATATCCTCATTCCCATTAGACAAAGGAAGTGGGGGGGAAACAAACAACCAAACCAAAAAAAAAAAAACCCTCAAAGGGACTTACTCCTGACAACAGCATCAACCAAAAAACCAGATGAAGCTGTACCTCCCTTTTCAGCAGTGTAGACAAGCACTCAAAGATGTCCAGCTCCTCAGTTTCAGGGTAACTATTCTGCAGGGTTTTTTAAGGTCCTTTTCCTTTGGGTTGACTTTATCTGCAGAAACTTCTATCCCTTGTATAGTTGTCTCTTAGCAAGCATGGCTGGGTTGCTACTTCCCAAGCACCCCTTTTGTGGTTATACAGCTCCCTGCCTCAGTTTCCCCTTACCGCAGCTGGGTCACTCTCAGCATTCAATCACCTTTCCAGGTAACAAAAGTCTAAACAAAAAAAAAGTTTGTTTGTTCCTTCTGGGTTCTTTTAAGTTTCTCTGTTCTGGGATAGAGCATTGCTTTTATAGAATCTCCTTCCCACACTCTCAGCCTCTCTTGGCTACTTTTCAGTCTTCCATGCTTTGGAATATAGCCCTAACTCCCAGGCTGCTTCTTTGTACTCCCCTTCTTCTTCCTGACCCTATTTAAGGGCCTTTCACAGACATCCAAGTTGCTCCTTATGGTTCCTCCTTCAGTTTGAGTTCTCTGCCCTTGTCTAAGACCCTGGTGTTTTATCAGACTTTCACCTGATCACAGTTAGTCCTGTCCCCTAACTCTGGGAGGCCACTATTCTTGCACAGGCAGAGCTTGCCCCTTTTCCCCTTAAAGAGGCCAAATACAATAAGCCATAGCTGAAGGTCCATCCCTGTTGCTCCACCAGTTCTAGCAGTGGTGGAAGCACGAGTATAGACTGGCCACTGGCATTTTTACCACTAACATCTCTTTACACATTTAAACCTGGATCAGGATGACACTGCTAATAAGGCTGGTGTCCAAGATCCTGCCTTGGACTATAGACTAGCAAGGAGTGAAGTCGTTGTAGAGAGCAGAGGAAGCAGAGGGCTAGGAGATAGGGAAAAAAGATAGAGGAAAAAAGGTAGGAAAGAGCCCAGGGAAAACAGCAACAGGGTCTGAGATCGAGCAGACTGTGGCTTCTGGGTATAGGGTCTTTAGGCTGGAAGCTGGAGTAGTGGTTGGGCCCAGGTTCCTCTATTGGCCACTGGGAAAGTGGCACAGACTGGGCAGTGGATAAGAAGACAGCCTGAAACAGTTCGTCCCATGGGACTTTGACCCCTGAAGGGGCGGATGATGGTGACCTGGCTGGAGAGACAAGCCACAAAAGGGAGAGTAACGACTGCAGAGGGTGCGAGATCACAGGATGGGAAACCGAAGGAGAGGGTGTCAGACTGGTCAAGAGCTAATCCCCAAATGAGTCACAAAGAGGTGCTCCAGCAGAGAATAGTAAATTTTGTGACACTCCTCCTTAGAGCTAAAGGGAATTTCATACATAAGAACCAGTGCACCATGAAGAAGGTAGACTGCTTTGACTTTGTGCACCAAAAGGAATCTGGAGTACCATTCAGCACAAATTAATACTGATTGTGACTGGAGACCTCCAAGTTATTCAGATAAATGGGTGTATGGTAAGCCACATGCTTTGTGAAATGCAATTGAGAAAGAGTGAGGCCATTCAGAGCTGATTGGCTAAATGATGTTTGCTTATCAGAGGTTGTTCTGAATCGCTTTCCATCTCTATTTGGATCACAGAATAATAATGCTTTTAGAGTGCCTTTTATCTGAATAGCTCGCAGTGGTTTACAGAGGTATACGTAAGTATAATTCTCACCAATTTACAGCTAGGGAAATTGATGTGCAAGGACTTTAAAAGACTTGACCAATGTGCCACAGTAAGTCTGTGGAAGTCTCCCAGTTTATTGCACTAAATGCTATACCAGACTGCTACTCTTTTAAATATATAACTTTGTTTTTCTCCTTGCAGGGTATTGAATATTTATATTTGTTACAAAATCTGAATTTATATTACAATCATATCTCATCCTTACTGGAAGTGTCACGCCTCCAAACATTACCAGTCCTCACAGAGCTGGACCTGCGCCTCAATCCAGTTACCAGAAAAGAATCCGATTATAGACTGTCCACTGTCTACATGCTACAAGCCCTGGAAAAACTGGGTGAGAGTTTTGAATGCTGAAGAAAAAGGAGACATTGCTATTCAGTGGCAGCAATTTGTTGTTATTATTAGATCACTGTCATAAACCAAGGTATGTAGACCATGGAAGGTGCCTTTCTCCCATGGTATTTCAGCTCTTCAGGATCCTCGCTTTTTGCTAAGTTTATAATCATGCAAATTGTTGTTCTTCCAAGTTCTGCAGGTGAAGCTGTCAAAATCTGTAATCCGGTAGTTGTCATTCAGAGAATTTACAAACTGTTCAAGATGAACAGGTTAGTATTTTTCCTTTCTTCTTTGAGAAAATCAAAGTAAATAATTATATTAATTCATGTAACTTTCCAAATTTCCAAATGTAAAAACTCAGCATAGGAAATGAAAAACATAAGGTGCTCTTAATAATGCTGGCTCAGCCACAAAGATGTATTTTTTTTATTCCTTTATTGCTTCTTAAAGGCTCAGCCCTGGTCCACACGACAAAATTACCTCAGTATTACTATGTTGCTCGGGGTGTGAATAATCCACACCCCTAAGCCATGCAGTTATACCAACCTAAACACTGGAATAGACTGCACTACGTCAGCAGGAGAGGCAGAGTTATTAAGCCAACAGGAGAGCTGTCTCCTGTTGGCTTAGAGTGTCTTCACCAGAAGCGCTGCATCAGTGCCTCTGTAAATTTGATGTATAGACCTGCCCTGCTTCCTCTTCCATGCTGTCTGAGCCTATAGAAATAGAACAGAACTAGACTCCTAAGTCTCAGTGCAGATGTGGACCTGACACAGCCCACAGCAACCCAGAGCTGCAACAGCACGGAAAATCTTGCTTAGCAAGAATGGAATCTTTGGGGAATTCTGCTGCTCTCACGGATTCAGAGATTCCAGGTCCAGAAGGAACCATTGTGATCATCCAGGCCGACCTCTTGTGTAACACGGGCCAAAGAACTTCCCCATCCCAGAGCAGATCTTTGAGGAAAAACATCCAATCCTGATTTAAGAATTGCTAGTAATGGAAAATCCACCACAACCCTTGCTAAATTGTTCCAATGGGTAATTACTTACACTGTTAAAATGTACACCTTATTTGCAGTCTGAATTTGTCTAGCTTCATCTTCCAGCTATAGAATCACATCAGACCTTTCTTGGCTAGATTGAAGAGTCCATTAGTAAATATTTGTTCCCCATGAGCCTACTTACACTGTATCAAGTCACTCCTTAATCACTCTGTATGTCAAATAGATTGAGCTCCTTGACTCTATCACAATAAGGCATGTTTTTACCTAGCACATGCCACCTTAGATTTTTTTTCCCAAAGCCTTGTAATATGCCACTTTTTGGTGGATTTTTACAGGTGTGGTGAAGACATATTCTGAAAGAAAACCACCCCACTTTCCCACAATTCAGGTCCAGAGGCCAAAGCGTGATTTTCATAGAAAAGGTTGCCAGAATATTTTAACATGGGCAAAACACCTGATTTTTCCCTAGCCCCATGCTTAGAAATTGTTTGAATTGTCCTGGCTGAAAGTTTCTAAAAACAATTCAACCTGAGGCAGACGCTCAGCATGGAAACTTTTAGCCCAAACGTTTAAAGTTTGGTTAAGTTATTAGCTATTGAAAATGGGGTCTTACAATGGGAAATGTCAGTCAACCTTAATAGGCAGTGCAACCAGCCCTGCCTGTCATGTGTACTGCACATTAATATATTTGGGTAAGGTTGTGCCTTTAAGACAGAGCCACAGCTCCCAAGCTCTCTATGATTCAAGAGGGATGGATGCACAGGCTGTTTCCCACTAGATGGTCAGCCTGATAAGCTTTGCAGGCCAGAGTGGATGTCAGTGCATGGTCATAGCTCTACCTTCATTCCTCAGCTTCTAGCTCACTATGGGATGACTTACAGTCCCAGGAGCATACAGTGGAAGTAAGGATGCAATGTGATTGGCCTTTGTGCAAAGTGGCCAAGGAGAAGAAAACTACTTGTATCTTCATGATCCTCTGAACCAACGTAAGGGCCATTCATGATCTGGTCCGTAATGTCTATGCTCTTAAATGCCATTACTAAGGGCTTGTCTACACCTGAAATGCTACAGCAGCACCACTGTTGACACTACCTAGGGGAAGGATTCACCCATTGGCGTAGGTAATCCACCTCCCCAAGAGGCAGTAGCTAGGTTGACGGAAGAAGTTTTCCTTCAACGTAATGCTGTCTAATCAGGGATTTAGGTTGTCTTAACTACATAACTGAGGGGTGTGGATTTTTCACATCCCTGAGCAATGTAGTTAGGATGACAATATGCTAGCATAAGCCAGACATAAGAAAATGTTACCTATTTTGTGTCCTGACTTGTGTGTTTAATTTAACAACTTTAAATTACTTTGATGTACATTGTTTATTAAAGTGCAAAATCAACTCTGAAAAGTGACTTCATAAAAATAACATTATGGACTTTATTGTTTGTTGTCTCCCAGTCATTCCGGATCCAATCTGGTCAGTTTACAAGTAGGAAAATGTTGCTAGTGCATGAGCCAGAAAGATAGAGCTCTGGGAGACAGAGCAGACGTTAGTTCTGCAGGACTACCTAGAATAAAAATAGTAAGATCTTGTATAGCTAGGAAAATGAGCTGAGCTGACTGCTATAGCAGAAAAAACTAGTGTAAAAAGGACTACTTCTACAGTCTGTCCAGAGCTGCACTTCAGTTTAATTGTTTATAATTGTGATTCTTCCCTACTGTTGTTGAAGATATTTGATTAGACCCCAGCATCACTTTATCCTGGACCGAGAATTAAGTCTTCATCGTGAATTTATCACACAGCAGTCTGTTGCTATGGAAGTAACTGAAGATGAAAGCCTGTTTATGACTTCACTACAGAATCTATGTGAAAGAACTGAAGTCAAAGCAGTATGTCTGACTTTTCAAGCTGTTGCCATAGCAGTAGACTGTAAAGTGAAGTATGCCCTATGTTGGCTAGCCTTTCTCCATTTGGATACTCAGTTCAATGCTTGGCTACTATGAGTCAGGGAGAAGTGCAGCTAATAATTCTGCCCCTGTCTCGGCATGTCTGAGGCGCCCCCAATCCCAAAATGGACTAATGTAGGTATGTACACTTGGGCTAAAATTTTCAACTGAGGTCATGTCTATGTGACACTTGTGTTTGCGCATGCTTTGCGCCGTGTGACAGTGGTGAGCATTGCTTGTGTTGCTTATAATATCAGTGTGGGGCATTGTGGGATGGCTCCTGAAAGGCAGTAACAGCCGATGTAAGTAATGCAGTGTCTACACGGACACTGCATCCACCGAATTACATTGACCATGACTCTACGCTGCTCAGGGACATGGCGTTACCAAACCAGCACAGAGAGGCACTTGTGTCAGTGGGAGCTAAATTTAAGTGAAGACCCTTCCATAGCTAGGGCGACACAATGCGGCTTATGTCGACCTAACCTTGTGATGTAAACCAGGCCTCGGTGCCATTTTCAAAAGTGATTTAGGCACCAAGAGAGCCTAACCCTTATTGAAAGTCAGTGGATATCTGTGCCAATGGGAGAAGCCCTCCTGTTGATGTAGGAAGTGGTGCAGTGTTTTAAGTGTGGACCGGCCCTGCGTCAGCTGGTGAAGCACAGGTGCACTGGCCCTACTCCCACTTAAAGGGTCAGTCACTCTGTAATATATGTCTACATTGATTTTATAGTTATCTGGGTCTTTTATGGCCTCTGTAGCATCCATAAGATTAGCTCAGGTAGCTCTGTTGCAAATTGGGGATTTGGCTCACATTGTATTGAGTCCTACAAACATGGACTATTCCTACATTGTAGAGCTTAGAATTTAAAAGACATAAACAAATGAAGGGATGGGGATGGTTCTGTAACATAAACCAATGAACGTAATGACAAATTGGTGCAATTTTGTGGTAGTTACATGTTTTGTTGTTGAGCTATTTATTTATTTTAATTTGGGTGAGGTAGGGTGACAGTGAATTGCAAGAAAGGAGGAGTTAATACGAGAAAGGGAATAAGAGCAGGGAGAAAGAGGCAGAGTCACAGCTCATCATGTGCCCAGCCAAATTACGACAGTGTGCTTCCGGCTGTCCTTGAAAAGTACCTGAAAACTTCAAATGGAGCAGAAATACCGTAACTCACTTCTTAAGGAGGATGAGCTGCTGTGAGCATGAAACACAAGTGCTCTGGAATATCACATTATTATTACTGGAATCTCCATCCTTAGAGGTTTTTAAGGTTTACCTTGACAAAGCCCTGGCTGGGATGATTTAGTTGGCATTGGCCCTGGTTTGAGCAAGGGGTTGGATTAGATGATCTCCTGAGGTCCCTTCCAACTCTAATCTTCTATGATTATTCTTTGAGTGCAATTCAGGGTGTTAGTTATGGTCTTTGAAGCCCCGAATGGGAATTTCCCATATGGGAGATCTCTCTCTAATATATCCTACTGCAGGAGTTATAATCTCCTTGTGAAACTTCAGCTATGCAGACACGCTTGAGTGTTACTTTGCAGTGTGACTACTTTTACTTGAGTTAGGCTAACTTAACAGAGATAATTTAAGTGTTGATAGCACATGTTAACTCCACAGAAAAGACATTATGCCAAATCTGAACACTGCAGCCTGAAAATTGAAAGTTTAAGAAAGTCATAAGTAATTGAAAAGGGGGACGGGTCGAGCAGAACTGTTTATGTAATCTTAATTAAAACAGCTGCTACCACTCCCACAGTCAAACAGAAACATTCAATTCATTCATCTTTTTATGTTTCTTGGTGACACTAAATTGAGCAATGATTGATATAGCAATTTATCAGAATCTTAGAAATTAATTCCCTTCTGATTTTGAACCAATTGGCTAATAAATTGATACACTGAGTATTGATCTGGAAATAGTTTGGTAATAATATTAGCATCTACACTGTGAGACTATCCCCTACATTCCAAATGGGATGACATATCTTTGGTTAGGTTAATGAGTTTTCTAATAATTAATGGACTCTCACCTGGTGTGGGAAAGGGCTTTAATTGTTAATATTTTACTTTCCCCAGTTGTGGTTATGCAGTATAGAGGCTGTTGCTGTGGCAATTTCTAGAGTCTTTTTTTGCTTACACTTGTGATCACAGTATAGCCTTGACGACTGTTACCCTAGCATGCTTATATGTAAAAAGAAATCTACAAATGTTCAAATAATCTTTCCCTTTTTAGATGACAGAATAATTAGGGAGAGTGAAAGAAAAGCTGCCAAATTGCATTTTGGCCTAAAGGGAAAAGAGGAGAGTTTATTTTCTGAAAAAGAAAACACAAGGTAAGAATATGTTTATTTTGTATTTAATTGATAGTATCCTGCATAGGGACTTGATGTTCCTTTGCCATGTAGACAAAATCCCTGGAAATAAATATGACAAATCCTCTACCATCTGGAATCTATGGGTCTGTCTAAACAGGCATAAAAAAAACGGCTGGCCTGGGTCAGCTGACTCAGGCTCCTGGGTTTGGGCTCCAGGGCTAAAAAAATTGCTGTGCAGACATACAGGCTCCAGCTGGAGCCTGCGCTCTGGGACCCTGTGAGGGCAGAGGGTGCTGGTCATGACTCAGTAGTTACAATCCCATTCTGAAATAGGGGATCCATTTCTGTTTGTCACTACCTGTAGTTTTCTTTCTCTGTGAAATTTTGCATCATGATAATCCTTATAACCTTTTAACTTGTTGTGTAGGTTTTTTAGCTTATCATAAATTTCCAAAGCAAGCGTTTTGGGAATTAATCTCTGGCTAAAATTTGTCAGGGGTTCTAACTCTTTATTGTTGAAGGACCAGATTGTCAAAAGAGCTCAGCAGTACCTAGTTGCTCTTACAGGGAGCTGCTGGCTACTCAGCACTTTTGAAAATCTGGTTCCAGTTGTAGGTGCAGAACACTTGTGAAAATTGGGCCTGGTGTACGTAATTAAACCCATCTACAAATTGTGAGAGGAAAATTTTGAGTATATCTGAAACAACAGGTAGTTTGGGGAGGAAAATGTTGGGTTAAGGGAATTCTTCAGAAAAGAAAATGTATCTGTCAGCAAAGACTCGGGCAATAAAATCTTCTCTTTCAGAGACACTCCCAAAGAATTGTCCACTTACAAAATAGCTCCCATCTCCCATTGTTCTGGCTGCCCTCAAGTCATTGATTGCCATACAGAAGAAGTTTAGATTGCCTAATAATGGCCACTGCTTTCCATTGTTTAAGCCAAAGACCCAAAAACACAGAGACCAGTCTGTTCAGTGGCTACAACTTTCTACAATATGGCCACTGAATTTTCACAAGTATAAAGCAACTCTGTCAGCAGCACAACTTCTCTAATGAACCAAAATTCAACAGAGCTCGGGATTTCCTTTTTCCACTCAACATACAGGGTTATTCATACTTCTCCTTCTTTCACCAAAGTAACAATCAACAATATTTTTAATGTTCCAAAAGAGCATATGCAAGTCTTGAAAACCTATTTACATACCAATAACTTTTTACAAATATTTTATCAAAATATTGATACCATTTACGTAGCTGAAATAATGCAGGTACAGTGCCTGAACCCTGAGATATATTCAACATATTTTTCTGCCCTCTCTGACCAAACCCATTTTGATCCCTATTCCATGAGAGTCTGAGTGCTTCCTGAACAGTGACAAATGTTTCCCCAACTCCCACTGTCTTCAGGGGGAAATTAGGAACCCAGGATTGGCCATTTTGCCATTGTCTTCAATGGAAGCAACGTTAGACCATCTGGTCTGAATCCATTTTAAGTTAATGTAAGGGCTTATGTACATGATCATTTAGTTCACAGCAAGCTGGGGCATGAATCTACCCCACACTAAGTCGCCAAACACTAACTATCCATGTGGACCCTGTTGAGGGCTTGTTTACATGGTGCCTTAATGTGCACTGGCTGGGTGTGAATTCTAGTGCACACCAGTGTGTCGCACATTAACTGGCCATGTGGATCCTGCTGAACATTCCCTAGTGCATGGTGATGTAGTCCCTTTTCAAACAGTACTTCGCCCATGTGCTCCAGGGAACTTTTAGTGCGTGCCAGGAGAGGCTACACAGCCATTTAGTATGCAACATGCTTGTGTGTGCTAGAATGTATACCCCAGCTGGCGTACATTAATGCACTACATAGACGAGCATTAAAGTTCCTTAGCACAGGGTAGATGAAAGCACACTAAGGAAGTGTTTGTGGACCTTGCTGATGCACACTAACTGTTCCTCAGTGTGCTTTGATCCACCTCACTTTGAAATGGTTCTGGATCAAAGCCTGCTAAGGAACAGTTAGTGTGGGGTAGATTTACACCCCTTCTTGCCATGAACTAAATGTGTGAGTAGACCAGCCCTAAAAAAATGGTCACTCTTGTATGCTGTGATAGACAGTTGTTTACTTTGGTAGAAAAGAAGGTGGTAGATGAGAGACTTTTGGTATGTACGGGATGCTCTTTAAATCAGTCCTGTTTTTCTTGTTTATACTTGTTTCTGGAGGATGGGGGCATTCTTCTTTGTAAAATACAACTGATAGGAATGACATCTTGAAGAAGAAAAGGAGTGTAAGCAGGGTATTAACGTTCTATTACATTTGGGTACATCGCAGAGCCAGATTCTGCCACCTTATTTATGTTACTCCACAACTAGCCCTGATAAAGCTATTCTTTTCTGTTGTGGCTGTAGGGGGAATACAATGAAGAACTATGCAATAGATAAAGGGACTTCTTCAGTACCTAGTTTTGATATTGATGGCAACAGAAATCAAAATGGTAAGTTGCTTCTTACCAATGAGTGTAGCAAATACGAAGATGGACAGTAGGCCTGTATATGAGGTTGGAAATATGCAGTTATTGAAAATACAGTAGGAAGTGTGTAGCCTCGTCTTGTTTTGTTCTAACTAATTTTGGTAATCACTCAATAATTAGCATCTCTTTAAATGGAAAAAAGTTCAGCTACTCACTACCGTCGACGTAAAAAAAATAATAAAATAAAGTGCACTGCCTTTGCAATTTGGCTGTGTAGATCCAGACTCTGGGTTGTGTGCATCCACCACGTTGCTAGGTTGGAGTTTTCTTAAAAGGAATGATTGTTGGGGTCCTGTGGGTGTCCTCTTGTGAGTTCAAATATTTGAGCCTGAAGAGTATTAAAGAAGAATGCACTCCCAGCCATTTTCATTTCCTTTTTGGCCACTGGCTCCTCTAGGCTTCAAGGACATTTGGCCCACTCTTTGTGCTGGCTCTTACTCTTTAGCAACCATCCTGCAAAGCCCAGACACTACTGGGTACACAATGTGCACAGTGCCTGTTTTTTAGGGACAGTGTAGGAGGGGGTGGATTGTCCCTCCGTTGGCCTCAGAGGGAGGCCACGCCACCTCTCGGCCGCACCTGTGTGGGCAAGCTATTGGCAGGGGATTAGCTCTCTAGTCTATTGCCCCAGGCCCTCAGGCAGGGTGGGGCAGGTGATCTGACTATTGCCCTAGCGAAGCTCCAGAGGCCAAGGTGACACTGTCATGGGGCTGGGGAAGCAAGAGAGAGGGAGATGCAACTCCACCGCATCCCAGTCTAGGGTCCTAACAGTGGCAGAGTGTTCTGTCGCTGGGTCAGTGGTGCTTCAGCCAAAACTCGCTGACAAGTGCTCAGGCTCGAGCACAGCCAGACTGAGGTCGGCTAGCCCTGGGCTACTTCCTCCACCCTTCTACCTGTGTCCCAAGTCATCATCCACCTCCTCAGGGTAAATTATGAGGACTAGCCCCAGAAGGCCCTCAGCGTTGCTGGCATCCGGCAGCTCCTCCAGGTCATTGGCGGCTGATAACTCTGACAAGTTGCAGGTATCAGGCAGCTCCGGTGGGCCTGTAGGCTCCAGCCAGTGGGCAGCTTGAGTGGCTCTTCAGTGGTGCCGTGGTCAGGCCCAAGTCCCAGCACCAGGGGAGAGACATCCTTCTCCTCCAGGTGTTCCCCCCTGACTGCGTGCTAGGGCCTGCCTTTTATATTTCCTGTTCTGGCTTTGCCCTTCTGCTTCTGGCATGGCTTCCCTGGCCCTGCCATACCATCGGGGGGTTGAATGGCAGTCCCTCCCTTTCAGTCTCAGAGGGAGGCCACGCCCCCTCACTACAGACAGCTGTTGAAAATTGCAAATAATCAAGCAGTTCTTTCCGAGAATCGACCGTTCCTCTCCCAAAATAAAGCAAAAATCTTTCTAATTACCTCTACAATTGCTGAGTCACTGCTTCTAATTATTTTCTTTTTAGCGGGGTCAAGCCAAAAGCAGCTGTCTCATAAGCTTCTGTTAAGATGCGATGCAAAGGATTCCTCCATAAATGTTTCATCTGCGTCTGCAATACAGGCCAGCAGTTCAGCTAAAGAGAATAAACAAGGCAACATCACTCTGGGGACACAAGTACGACACTCTGGAGTTATTTAAGCATTGGCACTATGCTTGCATGTTGCTTGCCCTTCTTTATGTGATTTGTATCTATTTTTGGTGATGCTTTGATTTTTCTCCCTCCTCCCTTCCTCAACAGTTGTGTGCGCCATGAGTGCAGTCTCCATAATTGGCTAGAAGCACTCAGATAGTATAGTTTAGTTTAACTTTTTTTCTTCTTTTAACATTGTTTAAAAACACATTAAGTTCAGTGCAAAAATCTTTATGACTAGAGCATTAAGATTGGGAGTTGAAAGGCATAATCGTTAAGAAATTCATAAATTTGGTTCCCACAGCTACAATAAGTTGTCCACATATTAAGCCAGTGCATATGTATGGCACACATGGGGACTGCATAGTTAGCTTTTTATCCCCTTTCCTGAGACAGCTGGATCCCGGGGCACTTTGAATGGCTTGCTGTAACTTGGTAATAACAGCCCCAAATTGCTGGTATGGTGCAGCTCCAGCCCTGCCATTAGCTCTCCCCATATGCTCCATATTGGCAGGAGTGGACAGTGTACCTCCACTCTGGCTTTCCACCACCACCTGGGGACTCTCATACACAAGAGAATCTCTGTTTTCCATCACCTTGGTGCTACTTGAGCTGGGGCCGTGTTCTGATTCATTGTACCTACAGCTATCAGCTTAAAAGCATAAACAGGTATATAAAATACTTCAGACATGTAGTGTGATGTAGTTACCCTTGGTGTGGGAATCTTTGCTTTTGATTGTCCTGATGTATTTGTGTTTAAATTCTTAACCTTAATGCGGACTTCCAGTGAACCAGCCATACTGTGGACTTGAACTCCTGGCATGAGTGACTTCATGACTGAAAAGCTTCATTTAAATCTGAGTTCAAGCCTGCCCTCTTGTGTGCTGCACTTCGTTTTTGTTTTCAGCATTGCCTTCTGTATCCATAGAAAGCCTTTCTGTCTTGCAGCCTTGGACAGGAGCTGGGCACAGTTGCAGTCCTTTCACTCAGAGAGCACAAACCCTAAGCTTCACAAGCCTGGCACCCACAGTGGCTAGCACCTTTCAGAAGGGGTAGCAGGCACTGCACTGAATTGCATATCCTTAGATTTTCCTTAGATTTAGCTGACCCAAGGCACACAGATCTACATTCCCTTCAGCCCTCAGGTGTGACTGTCACATTTGTATATAAATCAGTCGTTCTAAACAACTGGATTTAAGTCCTCATGTCCCGTGCTGACTAATATTTATGTAATGCTTTGAATGGTCTATATGCGTATTATTGTAAATCACCCCCCAGCTTCACATTCTCAAATCTTTTAATAAATGGGTGACTCAGACCCTTTATATCCATATGAAGTGCCTGATCTGATGTTTCAAATATTTTGCAGCTGGAAGAAGTGGCAGGAAAACAGCTGCTGAATTACAGTCACCTGGAAGATGGTAAATGACTCAATTTTATAAGAATAGTGAAATGCATATTTTCTTTAAGTACTTGGAGTTTGAATTCCCTTTCTATATCAATAATAATCCCAGTAATTCTCTTACAAATTCATCCAGCTGCACTAATGAATCTAATACTGGATTCTATCAATGGCAATATTTAAATCAAGATTGGATGTTTTTCTAAAAGATATACTCTAGTACAAACAGGAATTAATTCCAAGAAATCCTATGACCTGTGAGATACTGGAGGTCAGACCAGATCAAGTGGTCCCTTTTGGCCTTGGAATCTATGAATCTATTGATTGCACCAATAAAAGTTTTGCTATGAGTGTAGGTGTCATGTATTTCTTGTACACAGTAGGCTGCAGGGCTGTTACAAACATGTCAGGCTTCTGTACCACCTACAGACTGACCACAGAGCTTCCTACTCAGTGATACACAGCAGCTATGGCCATCGTAAGTGCCTTTACTGTTCTAACAGGTATGACTGAAGTTAGCTTCAATAACGTATTACAGAGAGCCACCTAGAGGCTGAACAGTGTAATACAGTTGAGCGTTCCATTACATCTCTAAGTTTTACATTCCCACCATTTACAAAACGTATACTATCACATTACCTTTAAAGTTCAGTACAGATCAGTTTGTTAAATATCTCTGAATTGTACTGGTTTTCTAACTACACTAGTAACAACATACAACAACTCGGTCATTTGGCTGTCCATTAGTTGCAATCAGTGGCAGAGGTCAGTTTGAAATTCTTGAATCTTTTTTCTTCTTGTTCTGCATCTGTTATCCAATGATTTTGCTCTGATTGTTCTTTTTGAAGGAACAAACTATAGATGTTGACAGCTTCTATTGAACTTTCCACTGTCAGTCTTGATCACATGTGATCTGAACCGTGAATTCTTCTTCTTTACGACTGCTGTAGTTGCCAATCCAATTTGACACAAATGTGGACGCCAGGTTCTAGACTCAGCAGTTATCTAACTGAGCATAATCTGTTGTAAAAGTGTTCATAAAATGGTTTTGCCTTTTATCTGGATTTGGCTATTCTCTTCCTGTCTGGCCACTTTGGAGAGAGATTCTTTCCCAGAGTTGGAACAGTTGTTCTGAGCTGTCTTCCCCTCAGGAGCTGTGCTGGACTATATCCCGTAGCTGCTGTTAATGTATAGCTCAGAAGAGCAACAACTGAATCTTCCTGCTGCAGGATTTTCTTGGCTGAATGTACTGGTTTCTCAGCCTTGCCACTCTCTTGTGGTTAATGTGGGCTGCTAATAATATGATCAAAATCGTATTTCACTTAAATTCTGCTGCACTGTTATCCATCACTAGTTGCTTTGGAATACTGAAATGAACAAGAGTGCACTTCAGCTTCTCGATAACACAGCAACGCTATGGCTTTCAAGTACATTATTTCTACATACCAAAAAAATAGTCCACTACGACCAGGTAATGATGTTATCTGAATTCACATAAATGTGCAGCTTGTCTCTTCCGAGGTCTGTCTGGTAGGAATATTATGTACACTGTATGGTTCAGCATGATCTCAAATAAATTTGTACTGGATCTCCTTTCAAAAGTCCAGCTTTTAAGCTAGTTTCAGGATTCTCAGATTGCTCCTGCCTTTTGTTTTGCTGTTTGACCAATTCAGAGGGCTTTGCTATTTGTATAGCTATGGCTAGGGTTGGGTCTATTTTTAATTATAGCTGCTTTACCAGATATTTTCATGTTTTGCAGTTCCAAAATCAGTTTTCAGCCAATGCATGCAGAGCTCTTATAAAACAATCAGTGGGTTTCGCTGGTCCTTGAATTCTCTGGTGAAAACACGCTCTTTATTAAACCGCATTTATCTGAGGTATAAAGTATGCATCAAACATAGCCAAATTTCTTTCATAGTTATCTTTGTGACTGCCTTCAGTAAAGTCAAAGGAGTTAAAGATCTGTTCTGCCTGCTTCCCCCATATCATAAATTAAAACTGATACCTGGCTCTTCAGCAAAGTAAGCAGTCATGGGATAAGAGGGAAGAACTTCTCATGGATCAGTAACTGTTTAAAAAAAGAGGAAACAAAGGAATAAATGGTTGGTTTTCACAGTGGAAAGAGGTAAACAGGGGGGTCCCCCAAGGATCTGTTCTGGGACCAGTACTGTTCAACATTTTCATAAATGATCTTGAAAAGGGGGTAAACAGCAACATGGCAAAATTTGAAGGCTATACAAAATTACTCAAGATCATTAAGTCCAAAGCAGACCACATAGAGTAACAAAGGGATCTCCCAAAACTGGGAGATTGAATTTCATCTGTCATTTTGTTCCCGGAGTTGATAAATGCAAAGTAACGTACCTTGGAAAACATAATCTCAACTATATATACAAAATAAGGGGTCTAAATTAGCTGTTAGCACTCATGAAAGTGATTTTGGAGTCATCGTGGACAGAATATGTTTTCAGATAATTTTTTTGACTGCCACTGCATACTGAGTTAATGGAATAAGATAGAAAATATAATGTGACTCTATACATCTATGGTACACCCACATGCAGTATTCTGCTGTAACACATCAAAAAATATATTAGAAATGGAAAAGGTACAGAGAAGGGCAACAAAAATAATGAGAGTTATGGAACAACTTCCATACAAGGAGACATTTTAAAGACTGGAACTGTTCAACTTGGAAAAGAGATAACTAAAGGGGGACATGATAGAGAAGTGAAGTGAATAAGGAAGTGTCATTTACTCCGTCGCATAACACAACAATCAGGGGTCATCCAATGGAATTAATAGGCAGCAGGTTTAAAACGAACAAGGAAATATTTCACACAATCGAGAGTCAACCTGTTGCACTCATTGCCAGGAGATGATGTGAAGAACAAAAAATATAACTGAGTTCAAAAGAGAATTAGATAAGTTCATGGAGGATAGGTCCATCAAAGGCTATTAGCAAAGACGTCCAGGGATGCAACCCTGTGTCCCTAAGTCTCTGACTGCCAGAAGCTGGAACTGGATGACAAGATGGTCCTTCAATAATTGCCCTGTTCTGTTCATTCCCTCTGAAGCATCTGGCACTGGCCACTGTCGTAAGACAGGATACTGGGTTAGGTGGACCATTGCTCTGACCCATCATAACCATTCTGATGATACGTCATTGCAGTTGCACATTGGGACCTGCAGAATAACCAACTCCCTGAGCCAACTCTTCATATTCTCCCACTTGCTGATTTCTCATCCTCTTCCTAATGCAGGGGTTCTCAAACTGGGGGTCGGGACCCCTCAAGGGGTCATGAGATTATTATGGAGGGTCACGAGCTGTCAGTCCCCACACATGCCGTGGCTGTGGCTGTCAGCCTTGTGCATAGCTGATAGCCAGGACCCTTCAGAGCTGGGTGACCGGAGAGCAACAGCTGCTGACTGGGTGCTCTGGAGGCAGTGCCCATCCCCAGCAGAGGTGCAGATGTAGGGTGGCATGGCATGGCATGGGGGGTCATCACTTTTGAGGGGGGTTGTCACAGGCGTAAATATTTTCAAAGGGGGTCCCAGCAAAAAAAAGTTTGAGAACCCCTGTCCTAAAGGTTGCCACTTGATTCCCATTTCCATCCCCACAAGCAGTGGCATATAATTAGCACTCATTTTGTGATGCTACATGCCCACGTGCTGACTGACACAACTGCAGATCTTGACAGTGTTCTGGCTGGGCCATGGCCCCTCCATCTTAGATCCCCTGCCCGCTCACTAATGCCTTCCACTACATGGGCGCCTCTCTTGCCAAGTTGTTTCAGCTCCCCCACCCATTACTTGTCCCAGCAGAAGAAATAAACCTGCAAAGCCATTAGCACTGGAGGTTACAAAAATCCACTGAAGAGGTATGTGACACTTTGAATTTCCACTGTTTGGCCAAGAAAATCCTCAATAACTTTCAATGAACATCACAGAAAACACATGATTGCGAATGGTGGTAGGGCATCCAAAATGATGCTTTGGAGAAATGGTGCAAGCCCCGTCAATTGAGACATTTAATACTGGATTTTTTCAGGCACTGGGAATATGTTGCAAGATGTAAGGCATAATCCTGAACTGGTTCTTGTAGGAGAAGGGCTAGCTGAGATCTAATAGATCTTTTCCATCTCTAATGTATGATTTCATAAACGTGTATCACATAAGACATGTTACATTCAAGTGCCTTCTTTCTTATGATTTCTTTCTGTGGGAGTTAATTGTGTTCTTCACGGGAGGCTTATAAATCCAAGCAATTTAAGTATGAACTTGGAGCATGAGTAAAAATACTGTAGATGAATGTTTTGCAGTTTTCAAAATTTTTACTTCTATTTTTATGGTTGTCTTTTGGCAGAATACAGCTCCCTTCCATCACCACCTCAAATGCGTTCATCCCTGCGCTCCCCAGAGAAAATAAGAGCAGGACTCACAAGAGGAGGATTTCGGGTGACCTTTTCAGATAGTAATTCCTT
Source organism: Mesoclemmys tuberculata (assembly GCA_007922155.1). Classification (NCBI taxonomy): domain Eukaryota; kingdom Metazoa; phylum Chordata; order Testudines; family Chelidae; genus Mesoclemmys; species Mesoclemmys tuberculata. The sequence goes on along the minus strand of ML675628.1, from coordinate 1,261,885 downwards.
AGACTCCTCTCTGGAGAGGGACATAATAGGAAAGCCTAGTGTATATTACCTTAACCAGGACATTTCTTCAACCAAGAAACTGCATTTGAGTGACACAAACAAAACTAATCCATACAAGTTACGTAGAGATACCAGTCTAGAGAGTTATGACCACCTCTACCTTTCCTCCACCTCTCAGAACAAGGACTTTAAGAAACTTCAAAAAGATAAGAGAAGTACAAATACCAGAGATTACAGCGTAAGCCTTGCTAATGAAATGAAGGCAACTTCACAGTCCGCTAGTGGTGATCTACTGACACCGCGCACTGAGATGGACAATAGCATTCGAGGCCTCTTAAAACTCAGTTCAGGTAAAGATATACTTGTCTTAACGGTTTTACTTTTGAGAGCTTCAGGCCATGGCAAGGAGGATTGTATTTACTGCCATTCCTATTTTTGTGACCAATCAGTGAATTTTAGGCCCTTTCTAACCATAAATAAAACCATGATGTTTGCAGTGTTATAGCCAAGTTAGTTCCAGGATATCAGAGAGACATGGTAGGTGAGATACTCTTTCAACCATGAAACCACTGCCCCTCTTAAGTCCCTGGTTTTTAGTGTCTTGCAGCATTATAAACTTAAATTCCCAGGTTTACCTTTTGAAGATATTGTGTAGGTTTCCCTTGAGAATGAGTATTGAAAGATCAGGGATGGAGTATTCACTTTGTAAAAAGTATTTGCCCAGGGGTGGTATGGTGTGTTTGTCTTATTCTTCTGAGTGAGTTCATTTGAGAGCACAGTCATCGTCTGGCTTCAGCCACATAGCTGTTGTTGGGGCATTTGATAAACCTGTCAGGGATTATAATTCGGTTGTTCCCTAAGATAATTGCAAACGTGGTTCCAGGTTGCAGAGTAGGTAGTCCTGAACGGACTTTAGTCTGATTATGAAACACAGTGAAGGGCCAATGTACATTATGAGTTGTACCATGCTAAGGAACAACCAAGTTGTAACTAGGCACCCTGACAGTTTTACTTATGGAGTAGACAGGGCCTTGTTTTCACTTCTCTATCCTCCTATGGCATTGGTTGACATAGTCTAGTTCTATGGTGGTGGAGGGGAGGGAAGAGGTCTATAGTTGACTAGTTGCAGAGCTCTGAACAAGTTCATTTAGATTTAAGTCTCTTTTAGATTCCTAATTGTAATAGCAAAGGTGGAATTCTTCTCTCTCTTTCTTTTATTGAGGCAAAGTTACAACCAAATGGTAACATATTACATCATATGTTATTTATGCAGAATCAAGTTAATACTCAAAGAACCTGGCTAAAGATTCTGGCTTCCTACCTGGGAAGCCCTTCTCTGCACTAAAAAGCATGATCAAATTTCTAAATAGCTGTTTGCTTTTTGGTGCTTCTGTTGTGTGTACACTTGCTGTGAAAGCTTTTCCATTCCAAGCACAGTCCCTATTTTGCTATACCACAATTCCAGTTGGAAGGGTCACATTTTTCCAATAAGGTGCAATACAAAGCTTAACTTCTAATAATAAAGAAATTAATTTGATCAGAGCCTTAACTAGGCATTTTAGTGCCCAGGGCAAGCAAGCATTTTTGCTCCTGGCCAGTCTAAAGGGGGCTGACTGCTGCTCAGGCTATAGTCATTGCTATGCAGAGATGTTTATGGTTCTCGTCCTCCTCCTTTCAGAGGTCCAACAGATCACTTGAGGCCTTCTGTCTGAGGTTCCTTTGCCATTTTCAGACAAGCTAGACGATCGGCTGTATAGCCTCAAAGATTTAAGGGTGACGCTTAATTCTTTAGGCATCTGTATGCCAGCAATAAAAAGAAAGTGGTTTTACCTTTCCACCTCGTTTCCTCTTGCCTCTTCAGGGACCACACTTATGAGGTCATTTTACTGCAGGAGGTGCGATTTCTCTTTCATGTGGGGGCCATTACAGAAATTCCCCTATCTCTCAGGGAAAAAGGGGTTTTATCCCTGTTATTTCCTTATCCCAAAAGCAGAAGGGGATCTCTGATCTATTCTAGATGTAAAAGAGCTACACAGATTTCTGAAGAAAATAAGATTCTGGATGGTCACTTTTGACTTCCATTATGCCTTCCCTAGACCCAGGGAACTGGCATGCTGCCCTGATTTAAGACACTTTGATGTGATATTTATCAGAGCCATTGGAAGTTCCTCAGTGGAAGTTCCTTCTGTTTCCATCAGCTCTAGGTTGAAGCCTAACTGAGGTCCCTACAGACTCACAGTCTCTAGTCTACTTAAGAGGTGAAAGCACACACAAACAGGGAATTGTGGACTATCCATCTAGCTTGCTCAGTCTTCCTTCACATACTGAGGGAAAGTATCTGCTGGAGTTCTCAGACAATATTGCAGCCATGTTTTATGAACAGACAAGGAGGAGCCACTCCACCTCATTGTGCCAAGAAAAGATTCTCCTGTGGAATTTCTACATAGTCAACTCTATTCACTTGAGAACCGACCATCCGCCAGGGATACAGAATACACTGGCAGACCAGCTGAGCAGGTCATTCACCAATCACCACGAGTTGTCACTTCATCCAGAAATGGCCAGATCCATCTTCCAGGTGTGAAGGACTCTCCATGCAGATCAGTTTGCAGCGAGGGCCAGCAGAAAATGCCATCAATTTTATTCCTGAGTGGGACACAGCCTGGGTTCATTGGCAGATGCCTTGCTGCTAACCTAACTGAACAGCCTACTATATGCCATGCCCTTTGATTCTGCTCCAGAGAGTCTTGTCCAAATCAAACAAGACCAGGCTTGATCATACCCAGCCTGGCCCCAACAGCACTGGTTCTCAGCATTGCTAACCCTGTCAGTCAGACCTCCATTCTCTCCTGCTGGATTCTGACATCTTCGAGGACAACGGGCCACCTCCCCCACCCCAAACTGCAGGCCCTACACCTGAGAATTTGGATGTTCCATGCCTGATGCCTTTGGAAAGGGATTATTTGAGGAAGATGCAGGACAAGCTTCTAAATAGTAGAGCTTTGATAAGGAGTACTTAAGTGGCAAAATGGAAAAGATTCTCCCTCTGGTCCCCCCAGAAAGGTGTTTCCCTAGTCCGGGTCCCCATCCCTCATGTATTGGACAATCTTTTATTTCTAAAACTGCACGTGTTGGCAGTTCATTCCATCCGCATTCACTTAGAGGCTTTCTGCTTTCCATCCTTCTGTGGATAGCTATTTTTTCCATCCCAGCATCTAACAGATTATACCTACCAGCAAAGTACTTTATTCCCCCATGGGACTTAACTTTATACGAGGTAAGCTTATGGGCCCCCTTTGAGCCGCTGGCATCCTGTTCGTTACTTGCACTTTTTGAGTAAAGAAGCTATCAAACGGCCATCACCTTGGCCAGGAGAATGAGGTAGTTGCAGGCTCTGGTATCAGCACCTCCGTACACAGTTTTATATAAGGACACCTTTACCTTCACTCTTACCTGAAGTTCCTGACTAATTTGCTTTCCAGTTTTCATATGAATCAAGCAATTTATTTCCTGGCTCTTTCCAAAGCCTCATATGCATAAAAATGAGGAAAAGCTCCACTCTGGGCATGAGAGCTTTGGCTTTTTATCTCTATCAGGCAAGCCATTTAGGCCTTCGTCACAGCTCTCCATCGTGACTGCAGACAGAATGAAGGGCCTTCCAGTATCTTCCCAAAGATTTGCTGGGATGCTACAAGTTAGCTAGAGCTATGCTTCTGAGTACAGCCCATTTCACCAGGTCTCAAGCCAGTTTCAGCAGGCTTGCTGGCTCAGGTGCGCATCCTGGACATTTGTAATGTGGCGACTTGGTCCTCAGGCCATACACTTGCCTCTCACTACACCCTCTCTCATCAGTCCAGAGGCTATGCCAGATTTGGACACATGGACCTCCAATCCCTGTTCAAATAGCCCACCTCCAGTTCAAACTGCCAGCACCATATCCTCTTTGCCCGCTACCATTCCAACAGAGCAGCTCTCTAGCAACAAAAACAGGATGGATTTTAACTGGAGTCAAATCCCATCTATACAGTAACTTATCAGATTTTCTTTGAGCTACAAAAAGAAAAAGTGATGAGCAAGTGGGGCTCCATCTTTCTGACCCCAATACCTGTTACTGCAGCAGAGAACCTTAAAATCTGAACATCTTCTGTGAGGTCAGTGGCTTGAGAGCAAATGCTCTTGCAGTCACCTGGTAGAGAGCTGTGATCGGCAGGCGCATGTGCACAGATGTGGCGGGAAGCAGTATGAGGACATGTTGAGATGATGATTGTGGCTAGACTGCCTACCCAAGAAATTCCATATTAGTTCCATTCCCCTAAGACTTTTGTTATTTGATTCCCCATTGAAGGGCAATGCTGTTTGTGATGCTCCACGACATTTATTCTTAAATATTTTAAAGATTCCTTTACCACTTTACATTTATGTAGCTGACAACAATTGGGTTTGACCATTTCAGGAATAGTGGCCCCGAACGTTTAAGATTTATCATGGTTTATTTGGAAGCCCTGATATCTGCCCACATTCCAAAATCAATTGTTCTGTAATTTTTAATGAGGCTTCTTCTGGTGCCTGCAAAAAGACAACAACATCAGCACCCAGAAAACTATTGGGTGTTCTAATCCAAAAGGCATTTTGATTTCCTTTACCAAGAGGCTATTTCTCACATTTATTGCAAATGGCTTCATTACAAAAGCAAACAATAGGGGACATAACCAGCTACCAGCCTGTACCTTTAAACTAATTAAAAGGAAGGGATTGGTAGCCATTAACAAAATTAATTTGTTTGTTCCCAATGGTTAATCTTTTGTGTCAAGTTCCTTTACAATGTTGTTTACACAACTAGGAATCTTTGCATGGCTTGTTTCATCTACAGCTTATGTATACAGTACTTCCTGTGGACGAAGAGGGTAGTGGCTAGAAGCATAGTCGATCTCCATTGGCTTAACGCACTAAGACTGCTACGGGAACGTCAGTCAAAGGTTTTCATGTAGACCCAGCTCTCTTTTCCCCAGCTATCCTCATAAAACTACACCCTCCTTTTAGACAAGATGTTTACAACGTGATGCATCGCCTACATTTTGCATAAAATTGAATTTATATTGGTTTTATATTAGATTTTTGACAGTGTAAAAATTTTGATTCTATAATCATATTGCAGATCATTGGTAATTTGGCAGGCCTGGTCACATTCACTTGACCTGGCCTACATCTGTCCGTCTCCACAACTGCTTCCCCTCTATGCCCTTCCCAGAAATAGTCACTCAGTGTTTTGGTGGGGTTTTTTGTCTTACATGAAGACACACATTGAAACTGTGAGTTAGAATCAGAGCCCTTCCTTTACTGATAAGTATATGTGAGTTACTGCTTAGAGGAGAGCACAGAAAGTTACAGTGGGTAGAGGAGGATAAAAATATCTGAGAAGTTTAATCTGCATTCTTTTTTCCTTCCTCTAGATCTGAATACCGGTACACACCTAAACAGCGAGCCTGCTCTATTAGCCAATCGTTTTTCTGCATTATCGACCAGCTTCAGTGATTTAACCTCAAGGCATCAACCTTTATCAGCTGAAGCATTGCTTGAAAATGCACAGACAGCAACCATGAGAAAAACCGTACCATCTGCAATGTCTAGGAAAGACAGCGAATCTGCAGCCAACAGATGCTTGAGCCCTTCTAGAGTGGGATATAAGCAAAGTGACAGACTGCAGTCATCTCTGTCCCCTCAGCAGTGTCTTAAAGAGTCCAATAAGGAGGCAAGTGTCTTACTATCTAGCCTCTTTGCTGTACAGAAATGCATTTGATATGGAGATTTTTATCAGCTTATTATAATATGCCTGTTTGTAACAGAAAGTTATTGTATAAAGTTTCTGTATGGTTCTAAATAAATACAAAATTATAGAGTGCTACTTATAATGGGTTATGTAAAACATAAAGCGAGAGAGCTTTTTTAAAGAAAATTCGAGTAAGAAAACAGTATCCCAACCTGAGTAAGCAATAGATCATCCTCTGACACTAGCTGACAGCACTTAATTTTGAATCCAGGATTTTGCAGATTTGGGGGTCCAAACCTAGCAGCATTGGTTAATAATGGTTAATATGGAATGTCCAGTCTAAGAGACGGAACTATTGTGCCCACTTTGCACCACCCTGATAGTGTAGGTTAGCCATAAAAAATGTTAAGTGGTTTGGGGATGATCATCCAAGCACAAGTGTGAACTTGTGGTGGTCTACAGCCATCACAGGCCGTGTATCACGTCTCCCTTGTTGTAAGTGGAGAAAAGAAGGGGGCTTGCTACCAAAAAAGAGGAGTGATTGTGATGGCACTGTGCCATACTAGCTGTTCTACGCCTGCTGCTGTGGCTTTTACAGGGTGGTATAATATACAGCAGCCCGAATGCCGCCCTAACAAACAATACATAGTGAAGAGCACGCAGCGAGTAGCATCAGAATATACTAGGTACTAAAAGGTTCTTTTCTCTAGCAGAGAAAGACAGAAGAAGAATCAGTGACCAGAAGCTGAAGCTAGACAAATACAAATTAGAAATTAGGCACAAATTTTTAACAATAAGTGTGGTTAATTATTAGAGCAAACTTCCTAGGGAGATAGTGGATTCTTCATCTCTTGTTGTCTCTAGTCCAAACCGGATGCTTTTGTGGAAGATCTGCTTTAGCCAAACCCAAGTATGGGGTACCTTGGTGAAATTTAATGGTCTATGACAGGGGTGTCCAAACTTTTTGAATCACGGGCCACAATGCGTTGTAAAATTTGACAGAGGGGCCGGGCACGGATCAGATGGATGGAGTGTACATTTATGTACACAGCACCCAACACACTGCACCCCAGCAGCGAGCACTTCAGACCACTCTCCGCCGTGAAATTGACTAGCCTTTGTCAATTTTGGTGGTGGAGCTTCACAGTGGGGCTCACAGCGCTGAATTTCCGCCGTGAAACTCACTCTCCACTCTTAAATTCCGCGGCGCAGCTGCATACTGGCGGGCACAATACCATTTTAAGAGCCAGTTTGCGCGAACCGCTGCGAACCAGTTGGATGTGCAGACTGCCTGGCCCGATTTTAAGAACACAGGACCCGGTTCGGCGGGTCGGATTAAAAAGCATGAAGGGCCGTATGTGGCCCGCGGGCCGGACTTTGGACATGCCTGGTCTATGATATATAGGCAGCCAGACCAGATGATCTAGTGGTCCCATCTGGCCTTAAAACTCTATGAATCAGAGCAGCACAAGTGGGGACTTTATGACAACCTTGTACACTACTCCTGATTCCCATTGTATGCATTTTGTAAATTCCTGAAGATCTAGTCTGTAATGCTTTGGCCTGTGTCTACTCTCTTGTATCTTCTTAATTCCATATACCTTAACACTGGGACTAATTTGCAACTGTATTATACTGGTGTCATTCCACTGGCTTCTGTGGAAAACCAGCACCTCACACTGCAATAAAGCAGTGGAGAATGTGCCCCACAGTAAATTCTCAGGTTATGAGAGAACAGGTTGAGAATTCTTCAATATTTCAGGGTTCTTGAAAGGAAATATAAAACCGCTGTTGATTGAGCATGTAGAGGACACCAATATTTCTTGGTGATCATTAATGATGAGCACAGGTTGTTGATATAGAGCGATCTGGGTCATTTGGTAAACTGGGCACTGTCAAACGTATGTTTTAATATGGCCCAATGCAAGGTCAGATGTAGGGACAAAGGTAGGTCACACTTCCAGGTTGGGGGATTGTGTCCTGGAAGGCAATGACTCAAAAGGATTTAAGGGTCATGTCGGAAACCAACTGTACATGAGCTGCCAGTGCGACACAGTGGGTAAGATGTATAAACAGAGACATATCAAGTGGAGTACGGAGATTATTAGCTCTGTAGCAGGCACATGTGAGACCATTACTGGAATACTGTGTGAAATTCTAGTTTCATTGAAATAAACAGCAAACTGCCAATAACTTCGGTGTATGCAGGGTTTCACATACTGTCCCGTTCTAGTGTCCACACTTTAAAAACAATGTTGAAAGATTGGAAAGGGCTTAGAAGAACCAAGGGAAAGATTCAAAGACCGGAAATGAGAGTTAAGGAGCTGAATCTATTTAATTCATGAAAAAAGATTAGGAGGTTACTTAATAATAATCTGCAAACTCCTACATGGGGAGAAAAATAGTAGAGACCCCTTGTTAATTGATCATTTAAAAAAAGGATAACAAAAACAAATGGCTGGAAGTTGAAGTGAGACAAATTCAACTTGGAAATAGACAAATTTTTAACAAGTGTGATTAACCATTGGAACCACTTCCCAAGGGAGGTGGTGGATTGTCCATCACATGAAGTCTTTACATCAAGATTAGATGTCCTTCTAAAACAGGCATGAAATCCTCTGGATTGCATTATACAGGAGGAGATGATCCCACTAGTTTTCTGGTATCTCTCTTAGTACCCTTCTTATTTGTAGTACCTCTGTGCGGCATACGGCTTCAAAGAAGTTTTATGTCCTTATACAAAGAGGAAAAATTCTCTCTTTACATTTTTAAAGCCCTATGTTTGGTTTATGTAGATTGTACGTATGTACACGTGGCCTTTACAAAATGAACCTAAAAATTCTGCATGTAAATTCAGGCACCCCAGTTTACATTCTCACACAAATCAGGCATCTTCTTGTGCATGCGGCCACTTAGAAAAATGCATGCACAAATACCTGGTTTGTGCATGTAAATTAGGTGCTTGCAAATCTATTGCATAATTTACCTGGAAAAGTAAATTAGTTTTGCCTTTTTCTCCTTAGTCTGTCCCCAGTGATCTGAGCAATGATACATGTTTCACAGAAAGTCAAAGTCCCAACAGGACTGAGAAAGCATCACATATTGCAGTTGTCCTAAAGCAGCTCCTGGAGCTGGTAGATCATTACTGGGATGGAGCTGGGTCCCTCCTCCTCAACAAGAATTTTCTTAGTAAGTGATTTCATTTTAATTTAAATGAGTATCCTAAGTCTGTTTTTGTCTCCTGTACCTATTCTCCCAGGCGACCGAAATTCTTTGGCTTAAACATCCAGCTGCCTTCTTCCCTTTGGCATTTGCAGCTTGAAAGTGATTCTAGCTCACTGTCATTGGGATTTCACCCAGTGCAATGATTGGCTCAAAGGCTAACTTTTTGTGTAGTCCCTTCTCTTAAGACATGAGCATTTCTCATGTATAGATGAGCTGTAAGTGGAAACCCTTTCTTGGACCAGATATACTCAGAGAGCACGTCTACACTGCCGCAGCAGCAGGTATCTATGCAGCAGGTATCTATGCAGCACTATTGATTGAGCGGGTCTATGTAGACCCGCTCAGTCATTGGAGGAGTGTTTTCCAGTTGACTCAATTAGTTCACCTCCCTGAAAGGTGGAAGGCAAAGTCAACGGAAGGGCGTCCCCCATTGACACAGTGCCGTGAAGCCACCGTGTATCTCCCATTGAAGTACCACAAGCTACATTACATAGCTTGTGTATCTCCCATTGACTGCCATGGCCAGTGTAGACCAGCCCTGAGGTGTGGTTTTCCTTACAGTTGCTGTATAGTACATGCTGTGCATAGCAGAAATGCAAGTTAGGAAAAGCTGTGATAAATCTAGGGCTAGATTCACAAAAGGACCCAACTGCCACTTTAGGCACCAGGATCAGGCCCCACAGGAATTCACAAAACCCCACTCAACTGCCCACAAACCACATAGACTCCTAAAATCACTCAGTATCTACATTTTTGCAGTAAGTGATCCCTAGGTGGCTATGTTTCTACCTCAGCACACTTACACTGCCGCCATGTATCAGGCAGCTGGAAGCCTAAGCCCCAGCAGGATGCAGGAGCTGAGGACGATAGGAGTTCCTCTACCTAACTCGCTTGCAGAGCCTGACTTCACTTACCCAGTTCAGCTCTGAGAGGGTTGAATTAGGCCAAGCAGGCCCAATCAGCTAATTAAGCTTAACTGTCCGGCATTTTAGAATTCATTCCTTTTCTATTGAAATATGATACTATAAAACATCCAGGCATATTGATACTTAATGCTGAGCAGGAATTTCTCCATTAAGCTTTTTTTTAAACCACAAAATGGCAATTTTGTTAAGTGTGTGTGTGTGTTTGATGGGGGGAATTTTCCAATTTGTCAAAATGGGATTTTCTAAATGAAAAGTTCCAGGTTTGGGTTCAAAATGACTGTTTCAAAATACTTATATTTTCAAATGTAAAATTTTAAAAAAATGGTCAAAATCTAAATAAAATGGTTTAAAATTACTGAAACAAAAAAGAACTAATTTATTTTGGGGGAGGATTTTCAGTCTATGAAAATTTGAGATTTTGACTTTTCATTCTCATTCAAGACAGGAAATTTTTTCAAAATCTTGAAAAATTCCTCATATGGGAAAAAGTGATTTCCCACCCAGTGCTATTGATACCATCACTTAACACAAAGCAAATACTCTTTTTCAGACTACTTTTCCCAACCCACTTTTTTTCCCTGTAGCTCCAGCCAAAGATTTGCTTTTGTATCTGATGGCCTGTACCCCTTCACAGAAGGATATACACCTGCCAGGTGGGGATAGTCCATCAGTCTTAACTGGAAATGCTTCCAGACTTCAAAGGACCCAGCTGAAGTATGCTGAGCAATTTGACAGAGCAGACATGGCTTTGGTATGTGTTGTCACTTTTCCTTTTCTTCTCATGCCCATGTTATAGGGAAACAATGGCATGAATTTTTCAATAAGGAAAACTTCCTTGTAACGTAAAAGTCCCAAAGTAGTAGTCACTACAGCTAATTACAGAGAGGAGTAAATCACACACAAGCTGCCTTTTTGTCTGCATTCAAGTGGGATTGGTATTCCTCAACTCCCACTGTGCTGTAGATCAGATTAAAGCTCCTGGAAAGTATCAGGACAGTGGAAGCTTCAAATGAGCACACATTTTTTACTGACCATGCCTTCTGAGGGAATCATCATCTTGGATGCACGTCTCGTGGTTTGAGAGTTGTGGTATTGCATTTGATTTGCAGTGTAATCTGTTTTTGTTAAAGGGACATTGTCAGGTTAAAAAATATATATTAAAATCATCTTATGTCACTAACAAACTTCAGGGGGCAAATTTTCTAGGTAACCAGAGGCAGCTAGGCACACAGTTCCCACTGAAAGTCAATGGGAGTGTCCCAGGGTAGGTACACCCCATTGGTGGGGGCATATCAGGTTGTGGAGGAATGAATGAGAACAGGGGTGCCTAATGGGCTAGCCTCCCCAGTTGTCTCAGCAGTCCTGGCTCCCAGGGCAGCATGTCCTAATGGTCAAGACCAACAGAACTACCCACTTGCAGCAGGCAGTGTGGCCTATTGGCCAGAGGAGGTGGGCAGCAGCCAAGCCCTCCCTACTCCACCAGGTCCCAACCCAGGGCCCTGCCTATGGTGGGGGGGTATTCATCACTAACTCAGTAGGGAACCTGCCAAAACATGCTGAATTTGACCCCCGTTCTACAACCAGATATCCATGGAGTTTCCATGGGTTACTTCCTACCCACTCCTCTACACCTGGTAGTCTTGGTGGTCCCAGGGATCTCCTCCATTTGTGGCAGCCAGTGACTGGGGTCAGTCAGCACCACAGCCCAGCTGGCCTCTGAACCCTGGAACAGCAGCAATCTCACCACAGAAGCCAGCAACACACCTCTGTTCCCCTCGGTAATCAGCCCAGACTGAGCTGAGCTAGTGCTCTTTTATATCCTGATTCCAGCTGGAGCACACCCAGCAGGGATGAGGGGGCATGGCCTCCTCCGCCCATAGTCTGATTAACCCCTGATGGGCCAGTGCTGGGTAGGTGCACCCCCCCACAGGGAGGCAGAAATTTAACTTCCTTTCATGCCCTTGAAAATTTTCCTCCAGATCATCAAAAATGAAAATTAAAAACAATAATTTTCATAATTTATGCTGTTTGCTTGTTTTTTGCTCTTTGTGCCATGTGGCCAATGAAAATAGTCTAGTCACTTTTATCTTTGTAGCTAGACGGCTTCGCTTTCTGCTTCTTTTGCAACAGTGCACTACTGACATAGCAATTTTCATCTTCAGAGCATTCTACAACCATCAGTCCAGACAACATCCTTTTGAGGAAGTTAACACCCTATTACAGAAGGAGAAACTGGGGCAGAGGGGTTTTATGACTGGCCCAAAACATAGGATAAATCGGTGGCAGGACTGGTCTTCCTATCTCCTGACCCCCCACTCAGGCTATGAGCCCACGCTGTGTTTTGAAATGCTGCAGTGTTCAGGTTGGAGACACTGCAGGAGAAACGTTTAAATCCAAATTTAAAACCTGTTTTCCATTAAAGCCTTTAAAAATATAAGAAACATTTGCTGTTTAAATCTGGTTCCTGACAAAACCTTAAACTACCTGCCAGCGTTCCTACCTCTTTTGTATTTTATTGGGATTGAAAGTATTTATTTGGAAAGGGCAGAGCTACCCATACTTTCTCTTGATGCTTTGAGAATGCATTTCAGCTGAGTCTTTAAAAGACTACAGTGTCCTGGCTTTGGGAAAAGCACTGCGCCCATTTGCATTAATCACTGCACAAAGGGCCTAATCTAATGCCCATCAAAACCACTGGAAAGACTCCTATTGACTTCGGTGGACATTGGATCAAACGCTGTAGGAAAATATTTACTTTCTCTTAATGTGTTTTGATTTTGCAACCTTTCATTTTGTTTTGACAAAACTGGACTTTGTGAAGCAGCAGCAAGCCAAGGGGGTAGAGGAAAGCCATGTGTCATCTTCCCAGTCTCAGGAAATGGACTATGGTGCTGCTTCTAAGTACAACTTCAGTGGAAATCACTCATTCACTTACGGTAGGTTCACAAGGATTAATTTTGGCTTATTATATGTAATGTGATTGTATCTGAATTACTTTCCTTTTCTCCTTGCCAGTAAGTGCTCTGTAATTGCAGCTTGAAAAAGTTAGAAATAAGTCCAAGTGTTTTGTTTAGCAGCTGCTCAACACACTAATTCTCTGAGAAATGAAGGATCAGTTTTCAGCCAGAAAGGCTGTAACGTCTAATTAATGGTGATATGACGGTTCTCAGACTGCCCAGGACTGAGAGTCATGTTGCTGTTATGTCCCTGCCTCCAGCCAGAGGGATTCTTGCTTGTAATAACTGGGTGATAGCACCAGCCTTTCAGCCATTCAAGCACTCTCCTCTGGGCTGTGCCAGCCCTGTCTTCATTTTTCAGGTTAACAAGAGATGCCCTCCAGTCCCCAAGTCTATTTGAAACATTCCCCTCTGATAATCAGCTCCTGCCACAGGCTACATACAGAAATCCCAGATCATCTGCTCCAAAAGGAGCCGATTACTAATTTTATCTTAAATCACTGCTCCTTTATACCACGCAGCACTTGTAATAAAACAAGAAAAGGTTTATTTAGGAAAGAATAGAGATTCAACTATAAATGAGAGTGATGGAAACAAATGGTTACATACAAAACAAAATCCTGAAGTGTGGACTAGGACTACACTTATTAATAGTTACCTTTCCTAGCTCATAAAGTAGGTTCTTTGCGTGGCTGCATATGTCCATTCCACTGGAGAGATTTTACTCTTAGCAGTACCTGTTGGGACAACCTGGGCACCCTCTGCTGTCTCACACACATGGCCAGTATAAAGGGCCAACCCACCCCAGATCCGCCTCAGTTCCTTCCTACCTCCTGTGCTGCTTGTTGGAGCTCCCCATCCTTGCTACTGCAAGTCTCTCTCAAGGGTGTTACCCTTCTACAGGTAGTTTTAAAAATAAATGTTTTTCTTGTTCATGAGGGTTCTGCCCCAGCACCCACAGAGAATTTACAGGAGGCACCCTTGGGCTACACATAGCTGGGATCCAGTGCCATATTAATGATACTTTTGGAACCTGTGATGTTCCACTGTTCCCCCCCCCAAGTCAAGAGCATCTGTACAGCCATCTTACCTGGCTCCATCTGCTGGACAGTGGGAGCACGGGTACCAAGCCCAGCACAGAGGAGACTTAGGATCCCTTTCATAAGCAGCTGCAAGAGGGCCAGAGAACAAACCAGCCCCCAGCACCATTAGCATCCTCTTCCTCGTCCTCTGATGAGACAATTGTGGCAGAGCCAATTTCTCCACCTCCAGAGGATTTTAAGACTCATTTGGAGCTGTTGAGATAGATGGTTAAGACTCTTAATATGCATCCAGAGGAGGTCCGGCAAAAATCCTGCCAGCTGGACATTCTAATGTCCGAAGCCCCAACTAGCATAGTTGTCAAATAAAATTATCTTAGATACTACCAGGATTCTGTAGTAGACCCTGCTAGAAGACCCCTGCTAAAAGAGTGGTGAAAAGGTACTATTGTCCCCACTTGGGGGATCAAACACCTCTAACCATCCTCCTCTAGGATACCTGAAAGCTGCTGCAGCCAATGAAAAGGAAAGGCAGGCACCAGGTCTCGACCCCAAAACATGAGGACCAGAAGTTGGACTTATGTGGGAGGAAGCTTTATTCCACAGGTGGATTACAGCTTCGTATTGCGAGCCAGCACGCTTTGCTGGGATGCTACGATTTCACTCTGTGGGATACAGTTTTGAAATTTAAAGACCAGCTCCCAGATGAGGAACTCTTGTTTTGCCTCACTTTGATAGAGGACGGCAAGTTGGTTGCCAGAATGGCTCTCCAGGCAGGTCTCCATGCAGCAGAGTCTGCAGCGTGCAGCCCAGCCTCTTCCATCAAAATGAGGCTCTCATCCTGGTTGCACACTTCTGGCCTCCCTCCGGCTCACTCGATCCATCTCCCTGACAGCTATGCATGGGTGGGGAGCAGAGGAATTTGTGATCAACTTGCCAATACTTTATGACCGGTAAAAAGGCTAATTGCATAGACAATATATTCATTCCGCGCACATAATACCAATATTCAGGCACAGTTAAAGATTCGTGTCTTCAGAATCATCACTGCCTGTTTAAGAGTTTATCTCAAAGACCACTTCTGTCCATAGGGATTGTATTCCATAGGAACCTTATTTATAGAGTCTAGTTCCAAACTAGAATGGACCAAGGCACTTGGGAGAGTTGTTCGATTGTGGAATTTGATAGCACCAAAGATTTGGCTAAGCCCAGAGTTTGCAACCAGCAGATTACGATGCAGGACTCCTCTATTTTTCTGTAGGCAATCTCTTAACAGACAAACCATAAATGGCCCTCGCAGTTGCTCCTGAAATAATGCACCTAGAATCTAGATCAAACTACTTGTAAAATATGAAAAAACAGAACTGACTCCTCCTCGTGAGAGATCATGGATTATTTTTCAGTTTGTTTAAAATGGAGCATTGGTATTTGGTAAAAGTTCCCTTAGAAACGTGAATTAGAATAATAATAATAATGGGGTGAGGGTACTACATTCAATTTAATGGTATTTCTCTGTCTGTAACACCAGTTTTGAGCACCGGAGCCAGTTGGGCAGAACCATACTGATTTTGGTGAAAATCGGAAACGAGACAGGGAAAAATGAGGGATATATAGGGCTCCTTTCCTCTGTGTAGTAGAGCCGCAGCTTCAAGCATCTCTGTAATTATCTAGAGATCAAAGAACTGGTTGATGACACCAATTAACACTTTCCAACATAATACCACCTCAGCTCTGCTCTGCCCATCTTCTCAATGGAGTTTAAGATGTTGACATTTTGAATGATTTGTCACCCAGACAGAAGACAACATAATAATGGGAGGGAGGAAAGAATGGAAATGTGCAAACTGAGCCCTCGGCATGCAGGGGGAGAAGGAGAGTGGGGGGCCCTGGAGCTGGAGGGAGTCAGGGGAGGGGCATTCAAACCCCTGGCATGGGTGGAAAGAACATGGGACCCTGGTATGAGGGAAGAGGAGCTGGGGGTACATGTAGCCCCTAGCATGGATGGAAAGAATGGGAGACATGGGTGTGGTAGAGAGGAAAGAATGCGGGACACACACCAGAGGAGGATGGGAGGGTGGCACAGATGAAGCTTGTGAATTGGAGTGGCAGGATACAAGGAGTTCCTGGTTTGTTCAGTGAGCTCGGCCTGCAGAAGCTACAAAATGTGTAACCCTGTAGTAAAGTAGTAGTAATAATTACTAGCAGCTAGTTCTATTCAGAGCTTATATCATTGCTATTAATAATGTTAATTAAGTATTTTCAAATGCAGTTTCAGGCACACAGTTCTGTGTTTTGCTGACCCCCCAACTCACTGTATTTCTTTCAGAGGAGTTGCTACATAAGAATGAGCAGCTGAGTGTCCAAGTAGAGTACTTAACTCTGGAATTAAAACAATTTAAGAAACTGCAGGAGACTGTGAATCTTCTACATGAGAGCCAGAGGTATGGTGAATGGCTGGAAGTTTTACACAACACGGAGGCCAGGTCTCCACTAGGGAAGTCGGTCAGGATAACTACGTTGCTCAGGGGTGTGAAAAATCCACACTCCTGAGCAACACAGTTAAATTGACCTAACCACCGGTGTAGACAGCGCTACGTCAACAGGAGGGCTACTCCCATGGGCGTAGGTACTCCACCACCCCGAGAGGGTGTAGCTATGGTCTTCTCCCATCAACATAGCTGTAGCCCCTCAGGGAGGTGGAGCGCCTATGCCTATAGGAGAAGCCCTACCGTCGGCACAGGTACTGTCTTCACTGAAGCACTACAGAAGTACAGCTGCTGTGTTTGAAGTGTAGATCCATCTGGGCTCTTTTTGCAGAAAGAGAGCCTCTGGCCTAATTTTCAAAGGCCCTGATCACCCACAGCTCACACTGATGTCGGTAAGAACAAAGTGTGCTCCACCGCTCTGAAAGTCAGGCTACACATCAGTGCATTGGGGGGGGGGAATAGTTCTGACTTGTTAAATCAAATTGGGTTTTAGGCCTATCTCCTTTTCTAAAAACATGATCTACCAAGAGTATGGTGACCCTTCACTTGGTCACTATATTGTCTCCATTGTATAGCTATAGAAACATGATTGACTCATTCATATTCTGTGGTGAGCTACTATAATTTTCATGAGCCCTGTTTTAAATCCTACCAAAACTAAATCAATCTGCTTAAAGTTTCATAAGCACAAACTTTTATACCAAGGAGGATTTTTCAGGGAGCTTCAGCCAAATCTGACAAAGCTTTTAATGATCTCACTTCCACATTTTCAAAAATGGCTTGGCCTAAAAACCCAGGTATGTTTTGATCTTGGTAAAGACTTAGATTAGTTCATAGGGGAATTTATTCATCTATTTACGTCTATTTTCTTTCTTCATGCATTCTAAACCCTGCATGGACTTCTGAACTCCTCATGGCCTCAGGCACGCTTTACACGGTCAGCCCAGCATCACTGGTGTTTGCACAGCTCATAAGTTTGTTAGGAACTCCCGACACTGAGCAGTTCTTAAATATGTTAATAGGCCAAAGCAATACTTTGTTAGGCAGGATCTAATTCTAAATTGTTTAAAGGAATAAATACTGTAGTTTTCTTATAAAACAAACATTATTAGCTTGGAAAATCAAAATTAAGGTTATATAAAAATATCAGCTAACCCTTAAAAGTAAGGAACTTTACAGTTGATGTCACTCAAGTAACCTTAACTCTGATCTTGTACAACCAAAAACCTAGAGACAATCCTGTCTTCATATTAGGGACATGCAAAATAGCGTACATATTCATTGTAACAGTGATTCTGAAAACTGAGATGCAATCTAATTATATATTTGCTATATACACACTACAGCTTAGATCAATACAAGTTATGTCGCTTAGGGGTGTGAATAAGCCACCCTCTTGGGCGACGTAAGTTACACCAACCTAAGCACCGGTGTGGACAGTGGGAGAGAGCTCCTCCCACTGACATAGCCACCTCCACTCGATAATTAAGTTGACGGAAAAGCTCCCTGCCATCGGCTTAGGCTGTCTGCATTAGCAGCACTGCTGTAATTTCCATAGTGTAGCCATAAGCCTAACTTAGCTGATAGTCGTTACTCTAGCACAGTGGTCCCCAACCTTTTTTGCACCAGGGACCGGCTTCAACCAAGACTATTTTTCCATGGCCCGGCAGGGTGGGGTGGGGGTGGGGCAGGCACCCCAGCAGGCAGCACTTCACACCACTTTCCGCCGAGAAATTGACTCACCCTTGTCAATTTCGGCGGCGGAGCTGGAATCGCAGGGTACAGTCTCCGCCGTGAAATTGACTCGCATCCTTTTTAAGAACCAGTTGGATGTGAAGAAGAGCCACATAGCCGCGGCTGAAGAGCCGCATGCAGATCGGGACCCGCGGGTTGCTGACCCCTGGCCTAGCGGATAGCTGAGGAGCTGCATAGCCGCGGCGCCGCGGACCGGCAAAAAACCCCCAACGGCCCGGTCCTGGTCCGCTGACCGGTGGTTGGGGACCCCTGCTCTAGCATTTTCACCAAATTGCATCAATCTGAACTGGTACTACAAATTACTCCTTCCTTCTTTGAAATCATAGTCAGTCACTGGAAGAAAACAGGCTCTCTCTTACTGACCCTTAAAACTACCATAACTGGGGGCACAGTTTTTGTTATTTTAGGAAACACTCAGATATGTAGCTACCATACAACGATCAGAACAAAAAAAAAAAAAAAGAGGTATCTTCTGTGCACCAGCAAATGGCAGATCATACTTGCATATCATAGATACATACACCCGTAACCAAAGGCACACATTACAGAGATTCTTGATGGCACCGGCAAATTGGAAGTAGTGGATTTAATATATTCACAGGCGTGCAGACCCAAATCCTTAGCATTCTTATTAAAACCCCTGTCTAAACTTCATTTAAAAGTCTCTATTTTACCTGTAAGGTGCAACAGGAGATCAGCTTCGAGGTCAGTGAGGTTTGGGAGCAAAGTTAAGTGATTTGGTGACCTTAACTATGCATATGTAATGTAACTCTTCGGCCAGATGGAGATGGCAGCAACAAGGGCCAAGTTCTATATCAAGGGGTTCCTCTTAACAATACAAAACAGAACCAGCTCAAGCCCCCACCCAGTAAACTGGGAAAACTTAACATCACCCCGAGCGCCTCTGAGGGGCAATGCTTCTCCTCTCGCAAGCATTGAGTCTGTATATAACAAAAGAGAACTTTTAATAAAAGGGAAAGGGAACCAAGCATTAGTTTGGAAGACACCACAACTGTATTAAAAAGCATACAACCATAAGCAAAAACTCTACCCCACAATGCATTGGGCAATGTCCTTTGCCTCAGTTTCCCACCTTGCAGTGGGAAAGTCCAACGAACAAATGTCCCTTTAACACATCACTTCCCTCTCCCTTTGCTGCACCTCACTCATAGTTGGCTGTCCTTGATTAGCAAAGATCGAGAATTCAGAGGTGTGTTCACAAGGGATTCACCTCTCACCTCAGAAAGACAGGAGCTAGGGGCGCTGAGCAGTGCTGAATGTGGCAGTTAGGTGTCTAAGTCCTTTGTGAATCTAGCCCCATATTCACATACTTTGTTAAAAGTATTACCTTAACTTTGAAATACCAGGCTTTTCACCACTTAGGGTTTTGATAAATCTACTCTACAATGTTCTCTTAAGGGTATTTCCCCTTTAAGTGATTAATAGATTTTTAAAATTTGAAATTATTTAATTAAGTTATTTACTTGGGATTATTACTGTAAACCTGCTTGGGGGCAACGAATGGGAAAGACACCATCCATGGGGGATGGCATGTCATTAACTACAGCTGCAGGAAAAAGTGCTGCTCGTGACTCCTAGCTAGTAAAGTTAGCAGATATTTGCAAGAGTGGTTGTGAGATGAAATTCAGAAAAGGAAGAGTTGATGTGAGTAGAGTTTTCAAAAGGATAAAATGATTAATACATTCTAATAAGTGGTTAATCAATTGCCCATCAGGTTAGTAGGTTGCTTAGCATCATCTATAACTCTTTCTACAGATGTGCTTGTAGCCATCCATAACACATTACTCATGTCTGTAACAGGTTTTTTAACATCAATTAATCATTTATTAGCCCCTTATAAACTATTTATAAATGGAACCTTTATGTAAAGTGTGCCTGCTACTGTAATTGGTTTGAAATACAGAAGCATGGACTACCCACTATTTTAATTTTTTGTTTGCTTTGAATGTGAAGAAATGCAAGTTAGTATCTCATTTTGGGGAAA
Organism: Mesoclemmys tuberculata; assembly: GCA_007922155.1. Lineage (NCBI taxonomy): Eukaryota > Metazoa > Chordata > Testudines > Chelidae > Mesoclemmys > Mesoclemmys tuberculata. The sequence continues at coordinate 1,241,724 of ML675628.1, read as the reverse complement.
ACGTTTCCCGTCTTAGCAGAGTTCATTCTGATGCATGCATGCTTGTGTGTCATTTTAACCACCTCTTCACCATCTTGGCCAGGTCTTTAGTGTCCACAAACAACTTCCTGCTGCAACAGCTGAATAAAGAGCACAACCTTAATTCAGTAAAAACACTTCCTTCTGAGAAACTCACCGTTCGTGAGAGATCACCTCCCTTAGAAAGAACTCCACCTGTATCATCAGCATATGGCTATGGTCAGTATTGTAATGCAGAGCAATTAAGCAATTGTCCTCTCTAAAGAAGTCACTTCACATAATGTTCTTTGGATTATGTTCTTTTCCATTTAAGTACAATATGATATATCAAACTATATTTAAAGATGCGTCGAATGTCTACTTTTACTGAGGTGACTTCACAATGTCGTTCTAATCTTACCTTGCATTCGTTTCTTAATCTCCGCATTGTGTTAGCATTCTCATCCATTACCGCCTTTATTGTTTTAACAAAAAAATCAGAAGGCTTCTTATAACAAAGCTGTAGTCTGCAGTCTTGTTATCCCAAAGAGGTCTGATCTTTTCAGACACTGCAGACCATACAGGTTTATACTTCAGGAAGTATTGTTGGCAATTCCATAGTTGATTCAAGTTCCTCTGAAATGGTACCGAGTCAGAGTCCCGTGCTAGGACCTGTGTGGTTAGCGATACCTTGATTTTACAATTTATGTCAAATATTGTAATATCCCCTAGCATTTTTTGCATGAATTTGGAGTTTTAAACCCAGTGTCCTGGTAAAATTTTATTTGGGAAGCTATCTGCAGATAATTAGTCCTTCTGCAATATCAGTTCAATACAGAATAATTTTTTGCTCCCTATCCTAAACTGTCCCGTAGTGTTGCTATGTGCTGTTAACAGCAGCCATGTTCTACCCTAGAGATGGTTGCATTTCAGCTATGGGACGGTGAGTCCAGTGTGTGTATGTTCACTGACGAAAAGCTTAATGAATGCAGAGTTAAGGTTGCCCAGTGGTTTCTTGTGTTCTTCCACAACATCCAGTTTGGTAAACCTCAAACTGCTGAAAACCAGGAAATAAAGACTGAATTCTCTTAATTCTTTAACACTTGAAAAGCAGAAAGGTGGACACCAATGCAACTTTAGCTCTGTCCCGCTGGAGCTGGCACTAGCCAGCAGGCGTTATCTGCATGCTTCCTAGCTGCATTCCCTGTGCTAAGTGTAGCTGTATTGAACAGTGACGGGGTTGGTTGGGGCATCTTAGCAGAACTGTGATTATGAGATGAGGTGATGGTGGGGGAGGGATGGTCTGAGCACCACTGTGTGATGAAAAGAAACAGATGTGTACCCTGAGGGATGCAGTTTGCCTCATACCAGCACTCAGTTGTGTAGCTGTGCCTGTAGGGATACTCAGGGCTCTTCTTCCCCTGGGGATTGTGGGCAGTGAAATGGGATGTGAGAGTGCTGTGTGTAAGCGTGAAAGGACTGTAAAATGTGGGGATGTTTGATGGAGTAGGCTCAGTGTTTGAGTGTGCAACTACACTCAAGTTTTGCCTTTGATTCAGTCCTACAGTGGTCATGTGCCCTACTGCATGCATGTTCTGCACTATAGCATACGTGAAATCCTTCTGCCAGGTGGTATCGGAAGTAAGAAGGGCCAGGTTCAGGATTCTAGGGATTCCTCTTAAAATTACCAAATAAATTCCACTTACCTCAGGGAGCCCAGAACCATAAGCCACTGTGTTTACCGCCCTGCTTCAGTAAGAGAGAGTTTTGCTGGATCTTAAATTGTGCATCAGCTCCCTGCCACGCCACTCCAGTCTTTCTGCCTCACCAGCAAACTCCTCAAGACTCTACCAGTCTCAACCCTACCTTGTAGGTAACATTGAGTGAACCACAGTTCCCAAGTTCTCCCTGGAATGTCCAGCCCCTGATTCACACTGGACATTCACAGGATTTGCAGACTCTCTGCTTCCGAAAGAACAGTGCCCCTCAAATTATTGGTTACATCCTAGATCACAGCTCCACTTAACACACAATACTTAGATATATTTACAGTGGAAACAAGCAAAAGGTGATGTAACAAAGAGCAGCAATTCCAGTGATACCAAGTAAAAGCATTAAAACAAATGGTTACATATAAAATAAAATCATAACCTGTGGCATAGAACCTAGACTTACCTAACAAGATACTTTCACATCTTACAGAGCAACGCTCACCCCAAAGTCCTTCCAGCATTTTACAGCCAGGGTCAGCTGTGACCTTCCATTCATGAGACAAGACACACTGGACACTTGCCTTCTCCATGAAAGATGTAAGAAAGTACCTCTGCACCCTAGATATACCCCAAACAAACCATTGTCTTTACTCAGACAGGATCCCCGCCTGCTGTACATTTCCTCTCTTGAAGATTTCAGTCTCTTAATTACAGTTTTGGCTCTGTATGCAAATAGACCTGTATTCTGTAATAGATCACACACAATGACCAGACAGAGAGATACGTGTCTGTTACCCCCTGCCTGGAAGGAACCAGTTTGAGGCATGTCACCTCTTGTTTACCTGCCTTAACTCCAATGTTTTGAGAACATAATTTCTACTACAAGAAATACTATACATTATATTATTATTGTACATATTAAAAATTATCTGTATGTTTCAAAATGATTATGACAAACAGTAAACCTGGCAGTAAAACCTGTAAAACCCACATGCGTTCCTTGTGCCCTCTGCCAGTTGGCATCAATGGTCCCTGGGTCAAAACAGGACACATCAAATGTTGAATTCCAAATCTGTGGGTTTTGAGTCCTCCCCATTCCACAGTGGACTAATCCCTCTGAAAGATGGATGGAGCAGGTGTCTCTTTTACTTAGGAGAGTAAAGCTGGTTGGAAATTTTCCAGCAAAACAGTTTTCTTAGAAAATGCCAGTTCGCTGAAGTGAAATGTTTTGCTGAATTTTTTGCAGACTCAACTGAACTTTTGCTGAAACACAGGCAGCTGCAACAGGCTCCAGAACCCTGGCAGGAGCTAGGTCTCTGGAAGTGTTGCTAACCCCCATCAGGCCAGCCTCCACAGGAAATCTGCCCAGTGAGCCAGGAACATAAAGATACATATAACCTTTACTGATACAGCAGTCTACAAATATCCCCTGTGCCCATAGCATCGGGCACGTCTCTGCATAATAGTCTTTCACATTTACATGCTTCTGAGATCTCACATCTGTCTTAATTTACCATTGTCTTTTCAAGGAATGCATCTAGTAGTTCCCAGACTGATAGGAAAAGTTGCCAATTTTGTCTGAATTGCCAAAAAAATTAGTGAGATTATCCTGGCAAACGGGAGCACAAACTCCTGAAATCATTTGTAGGAAGGAGCAGCAATATTTGACCAAGTTCAGTACTCAGAAAAGTAAATACCATCCCTTCTCTGTCCCCTATTCCTTCAAGCACCTATTGTTTCCACAATCTTAAGGAAATCTTCACTTGGACCCACTTGTCTCGCTATGCCACATCTTCCTCCTCCCCTTAGCTTTAAGTTCTTTGAGCAGGGCATCTGTCTCCTTATTTGACCCTCGTGTTCTCTTCACTGTATGGGAAGTGCCCTCACAAAGGTCCCTAGTGATCTCACCCCTCTCCAAGTTGAATTTGTTTAGGGGGAAAAACCACCAGGAAACAATTGTACAGATTTTGCACAAAAAAACCCCAGATCTAGTGAGAAAAGCCTGGTTACGTTTTTGCCCTGGCAACCTTGTCAATGTCCCTTTAAATGGCCTTTTATGCCAAAGGGGTGACTTGATTACAGTAAGTACCTACATGGGAACAAATATTTAAAAGTGAGCTCTTCAGTCGAGCAAAGAAAGGTCTAACACAATCCAATGGCCAGAGGTTGAAGCTAGACAAATTCAGACTGGAAATGAGGAGTACATTTTTAGTAGTGAGACTAATTAACCATAAGAACAGTTTACCAAGTCTTGTAGTGGAGCGTCCATCCCTGACAGTTTTTAAATCAAGATGGGATCATTTTCTAAAAGATCTGCTCTAGCAATTATTTTGGGGAATTCCACGGCCTGCGTTATATAGGAGGTGATCACAAATTAGATGATCACAATGTGCCCTTCTGGCCTTGGAATCTAGGAGCCTTAAGGCACTCTTAGTAATGTGGTCCCTGCTCTTGCTAGTGTTGGGTGTAAAAGGGACTAGTTTAACATCAAAAGCAGTTGCTTAATGTTATTGTGTGAGAGTCTCTTAGGCCAGTTAACTTGGACTTACAATGAAGCGCCATGCAGATAGCCTTACTCGGTTAAAATCACAAATATGATTCCTTGGGGGAGTCTCACTAGACAGTGCAGACTCGGCAAGGAAACTTTCATTTACTTATATAAAGATACAAAGAGAAACAATCTCTGAAATGGAATGTCACTGCTTCTTCTCAGGCCTGTAACCCTAGGAGAGGGGACAGCTGGCCACGGGGCCAGTCCAAGTGTCTGGTAGCACTTCCAAATTCTGTAGCTTCTTTTGTGGGTTCAGCAAACTTTTCTTCTTAGTCCTGTAACTCTGGAGGATGGAAGAGGCTATCCATGGGAGTTCAGCAAAACTTTGAGATCCACCATGGTAACCTCCATTTACACACCCTGTTTTGGGGTTTGTCAGAGAACAGTCTTTTAATTTCTATTGGACACTTGCCAAGGGAGCTCTCTGGTTTCTGTTCTTGGTTTTGCTGCTGCTTCCATCCATATCCAGTGGATGGCACCAGCGTATAACAAATTTCTTTTATCCTTTTCTTTTTGAGAAGCTTATTTTCCACTGTTTTCCAGGACTGTATTTCTGTATTAGCCAGACTACTAAATGGGATACCCCCTTTTTCAAGATATTGCTTGATTTCTTTTACTACTTCAAAGCTAGATCCTAGTTAGGTACTTACATCTTTCAATATTCTTTTTCCTCCATGTGCTATGCTTTTCATACAATCTCTAGAAATCCATCTCTAGAAATCAAAATCCTGTATAGCTACTAAATTCAGTGGACCTAGTCCATGCAGTCTTTGGTTATATTTCATACCTTTCATTTCACATCATTCAGGAACTTCCAGTACAACAAGACATTATTTTGAAGAAAAAAGTCAGGTTAACCACAGACAGAGAGATATATACCTGCTGCATAAGGCAGACAACTATACAGTTCCTAATCTGGGGTGAAAGCTAGTTGGCTTGGATTGCCAGGGGTATCGGGAAGATTGATTCATGGAACTTTTCCCTTTGTATGGATCCTACAGGAAGTTATTTCTACCTAATTTAACTCCTGTGGTTTTCACACTCCCCTTTGAACTTGATGAACTCCAGGATACAATGGCCACTATACACAGGAGAACAAGATGTTATTGGCTATTAACTTTTGGGACATTTTTTATAATTTAGACAGAAAAAGAGAGAGAGATGCACAGGGAAGTTCTACCCATGCATAAGTTATAAGTTAATGGAAATTGAAACCATTTACACCGTAGAGCTGCAGGAAGAGATCTTAAATGGGTGACTACAATTTGGGAACATGGGGCATGTTTTATTTACTTCATTTGCACAACATGCTGCAGGGGTGGGCAAATCTCAGCAGGTTCACAGGCTCAGTCTGGATGCACTCATGGACTTCTCTAGACCACTTCAGAGAGAAAATCTCACACAATTAAATTTCCTAGTAGGAACTTTCCATAAGAACCTCAGTTGAAAAGAACATCCTAAAGTAGCCTCCCCCATCTGGACAGAGACTTTTTGGTGAACAAAGTTTTTGCCACAGGAGGCCACATGTCACCTGCAGAGGACTCTGGGACACAGTGTAATTTGACGACTTGTTGAGAGGGCTGTTTAGTGGATAGGGTAAGTACCATGCGTGTTTTGCACAGTTGTCAGGAGTCTCTGGCCTGTGAGATAGGTGGGAAAGTGCCAGCAACCAGCCTCCATCAAAAGTTAACGGAGAGAAAGATAATTAACCCAATGGGCTAGTTGCTGTACTAAGGGAGCAGGAGCTACGGAGACCTTCAGTACTGAGTCAGGAACCTAGCATTATATTAACCTTCTTCAAGCTTTCTGCACTATTCTTCTCCTTTCCCCCAGTGCTTCCTCCCTTGGTGTCTTGCTCCTCCCAACTCCGTTGGGGTGATGAAATTATATCTGTTGGCAGACTGCGAGTTTTCTAGGGTGTGTTTTCTGTTCTGTAAAGTTCCTAGCATACTTTGGATGCTAAATAAATAATAACTCAGCTAAGGCCTCTGGACTGCACATATCCATTTCTGGTGAGAAGGGAAATCCCAGATGAGAAAGGGGTTAAGCTAGCTGAACTGGTGCATTGGATGAGAGCCTATGTCAGCACAGCAAGCTTCAATGCCTGCAATTTTTCCAGGGCTCACAAGCAGGGAAAAGGGGGTAGCAGAATGGTCACACTGGGTCAGACCAATGGTCCATCTATCCTAGTATCCTGTCTTCCAACTGTGGCTGGTGCCAGATGCTTCAGAGGGCATGAACAGAACCGAGCAATTATGGAGTGATCCAGCTGCTGTTCTCCAGTCCCATCTTTGCTGATCCCCATTGATGGGCATATCTTCCATGAATTTAGCTAATTCTTTCAACCCAGTTGTACTTTTGGCCTTCACCACATCACCTGGCAATGAGTTCCACAGGTTGACTGTGCGTTGTGTGAAGAAGTACTTCCTTATCTTTGTATTAAATCTGCTACCTATTAATTTCATTAAGCAATCCCTGGTCCTCTTGTTATGTGAAGGGGTACAACGCTTCCCTATTCACTTTCTTCACACCATTCATGCTTTTATAGGCCTCTATCATATCCTTCCTTAGTAATTTCTTTCCTAAACTGATTAGTTGCAGTCTTTTTAATCTCTCCTCATATGGAAGCTGTTCCATACCCCTCATCATTTTTGTTGCCCTTCTTTGTACTTTTCTAATATCTTTTTTGAAATGGGGCAACCAGAACTGCATGGACTATTAAAAATGTGGGCATCTCACGGGTTTATATTATGGCATTTTGATATTTTCTGTATTATCTCTCTTTGCTAGTGGTTCCTAACATTGTTAGCTTTTTTGATTTCCACTGCACACTGAGCAGGTATTTTCAAAGAATTAGACTCCAAGATCTTTTTCTTGAGTATACATGGGAATAGTGAGAGTGTGTAGGGGCAAAAATCAGGAAAGCCAAGGCAAAGAATGAGTAACAGCTGGCAAGAAATGTTAGAGACAAGAGGGGGTTCTACAAATGTCAGACAAAAGAGAAAGATCAGGGATGGTGTGGGTCTGATGCTCAATGGAGAAGATGAGCTAGTAATGGAAGATGCTAGGAAGGCAGAGTTGCTCAATGCCTACTTTGCTTAAGTCTTCTCACAAAAAAACAACATGTAGTCAGTTGACTAGTGAAGTTACCATAGACAATAAAGAGGAAGGGATGCAGATCAGGATAAGTAAAGAACACATCAAAATCTTCTGACTAGTTTGAATGAACTGAAGTCAGTGGGCCAGATGCTATTCAGCCCAGGATGCTGAAGGAATTACCTGAAGAAATTTTGGAGCCACTGGAAATAATATTTGCAAACTCCTGGATGACATGAGAGGCCCCAGAAGACTGGCAAAGGGCTAACATGGTGCTATCTTTAAAAAGGGGGAAGGGAGGAACCAGGGAACTATAGACCATTCAGCCTGTCTTTGATACCTGGAAACTACTAGAACAATGTATAAAATATTCAATTTGCAAATACCTGCAGGATGAAAGGGTGATCACTAGCACCCATGATGGGTTTACTTAGAACAAATCATGCCAAACCAGCTTCATTTTCTTCTTTGACAGGGTAAGTGGTTTGGTGGATGGGAGAATGCATTTGATACAAGTCGTTTGACACAGTCCCACATGACAGTCTGATAAGTAAGCTGAAAAAATGCAGGCTTGGTAAAACTACCATTAAGTTAAGTAGCATTCGTTAAACCACCACAGAGTAAATCTTAATGGAATCATGTCAGATTGGAAGGAGGTCTCAAATGGGATTTCATTGGGATCTGTTCTGGATCTGGGGTTATTTAATATCTTTATTAATGTCCTGGATGTAGGAATAGAGAGCATACTGATCAAATTTGCAGATGACACAAAGCTAGGAGGATTGCCAGCACTTTGGAGGACAGAGCTAAAATCCAGCAGGATCTTTATAAATTGGAGAATTGGGCTATAGACAACAAAATTAAATTCAATGAAGAGAAATAGAAGATGCTACATTTAAGGAAGAAAAACCAAATGCACAAATACAGAATGGGGGGAAACTGGCATGGCAACAGCAGCCCTGAGAAGGATTGGAGAAAAAGCACAGGATTGAGGTGGTTGAAAACGATCCAGAGGTCAGTTACAAAGATGATCAAAGGGATGGAATGCAAGCCATGTGCGCAAAGGCTGAAGGAACTGGGTATGTTTAGTTTGGAAAAGAAGAGATTAAGGGGGGACATGATAGTGGTCTTCAAATACTTGTAAGGCTGCCATAAAAAAGATGGAGAAAAGCTGTTCCTCATGCCACAGAGGGCCAAACAAGAGGCAATGGGTTCAAACTACAGCATGGCAGATTTAGATTAAAACTCAGGAAAAACTTCCTAACTGTAAGAACAGTAGGACAGTGGGACAGACTGCCTAGGGAGATTGTGGAAGCTCCTTCACTGGAGGTTTTCAAAAGGAGGCTGGACAGCCATCTGTCTTGGATGGTTTAGACACAACAAATCCGGCATCTTGACAGGGGGCTAGAATAGATGACTCTTGCAGTCTCTACTCATCTTGTGCTTCTATGATTGGTAAGAGCTAATTTAGACTGCCATCATGTTGTATGTACAGTTGGAATTATGTTTTCCTATGTGCATTACTTTGCACTTATCAGGATTTAATTTCATGTGCCATTTTGTTGCCCAGTCACCCAGTTTTATAAGATCCATTTGTGACTCTTGGCAGTCAGCTTTGGAGTTAGCTAGCTTGAGTAGTTTTATATCTTCTTCCCTCCTATCCCATGACCACTTATTTTGCGTAAGAGCCTTTGGTGTGGGATTTTGTCAAAGACTTTCTGCATGTCCAGCCGCACTATCCACTGAATTACCCTTGTTCACATGCTTGTTGACACCTTCAAAGAATTCTAATAGATCGGTGAGGCATGATTTCCCTTTACAAAAACCATGTTGACTCGTCCTGAACATATGTTCATCTCTGTGTCTGATATTTCTGCTCTTTACTATCGTTTCAACCAATTTGCCCAATACTGAAACTAGGCTTCCCGGCCTGTAATTGCCAGGATCACCTGTGGAGCCTTTTTAAAAAATATTGTGGAGGGAAGCTGATAGGAGAGACAAATGGAAAGGAGAAAATATCTTAGAGGCTTAAAATTAGTCTCTGAATGTTCCGCTCCATGCCAACAACAGAAATACTGGTTGAACTGCTTTCAGCTCACTGGCTCCTCCACAGTCAGAGGATTGTACTCTGGTTGTACAAAATCCATCCTGAGCTGGCAAGGAGCCAGCGACAAAGCAAATGTTTGACCAGAATAAGTTCATTTTCACGGGGGAGTGTCTGCAACCCCTTTATTTAGGCTGCTTCACATGTTTCATCATTTAAAAAAAATGTGACCTGTTTTTTTTAAGAGCTCTGCTGTCTCCATGGTTTGCAGAACAACTTTGAAATCCAGCAGTGGGTCACTCTTGGGGCAGGTAGGTACCTGTTGCTGGCTCCATGGAAATCCATTCAGATTATAAACCGCCAAAAGCCACCATCGTCTGTTTTACTCAAAACTCCTTGTTCCTGGCTTACTGGGAAAATGCCTCAAGATTCCATTAACACTGAGCATGCGCACACACTCCTCCAAGTGCCTCACTTCAGCATGGTGCAGACAAGAGACTCCCTGCAGGGGACAGATAAAATGGGTTCTCTCTTTCCCCCATGAAGCTACTCTGGTCCCGGGGACGATGCACGAGGGAACAGGAGACCATGTATTCTAGACTAACCGATGTTAAAGATTTTGTTCCCTTACTGGCAATCATGGCCTCAAAAATGACCCAAGCTGGATTTCTCTAATATGGCAGGCTCCAGTCCCAGTCACTTAGTCACTCGTTAACTCAGAATCTGCCAAACATTTTTCTTGTCTCTGTTGGTATGTACAACAGAGCTTCTCCTGCCTAAAACCCACTGTTTACACAGCCTCACGGAGGGGGCTGGTCTACAGGGGATAACAGCCTTCTGTTGCCACCAGTCGCTTTGGCCAGTCCTGTAGCTAAAGGTGATACTTTCAGAACCATAGGGCAGAACACTAAGGTGCAAACCTGGATGTTGAGGGTGGGGTTTGTTATCACTGCATATAACTCATTTTGGTTTTGCATTACCCAGCTGACAGCTCAAACCCACCACCCCGGCTTTGAGTCTGCAGGGAATGTTTGTAAAAACCCATCCTGGTGGCAGGCAGGGGTTGTCATTTCTGTAATTACCATGGCCGTATCTGTGTAGTTGAAATCCCTCTTTCCGGCTCACCCTTGGTCCCAAATCTTGGAGTGGCCAGTCTCCATCAGGGCCTGAAAAATTCCCTACTCATGCAGTGCTCACCACTCCTTGTCCAAACCTCATTAGCATATGGAAGAGATAATTTACATATTCTAATATGCACAGCCTTGGCATTTTGCTAAGCCTTGAACATGCCTGAACATTTGCATGGGCAATTCTGAAACTCCTTTCCCCCTGCCCAGTTCCCTGCCCCATGGCACTCTGTCATCCTTGCTAAGAAGGGTCAGGCGATGATGGGGTGATAGGAGGACTGAATAGTCATACATCAGTTGATGGCATTTCCTCACTGCAGTTCCATACTCAGGAGAAAAACATTTAAAGATTATGCTGTTTTGCTTCTTTATGATGGAGAAAGGAAGCCTGCCAAGTCTTGCTTTCCATAATAGAAAACCAGATCCAATCAGCCTGGAGAACACTGGTCTCTGCTCCTTACATAGCTTTAATTCCAGAAGGGACCATTGGATCACCTAGTCTGATCACCTTCATAAGGTGAAGGTAAGAATGGCCATACTGGGTCAGACCAATGGTCCCTCTAGCCCAGTGGTTCCCAATCTGTGGCCTGGGGACCAAAAGTGGCCCACGGGGGCTTTCAAAGTGGCCCATATCTCCCCTCTTGCTGGCTGCAGAAAGGAGCTGCTGCCTAAAGATCCAGATGGAGTGTATTTCCCCTGGGTTAAAAGATAGGTGCAGGCTCCTTGCTGCAGTCAGGGGAATAGGAGATCCGTGCACCCCTCCCTCTGGCTGTAGCAGGGAGTATGGCAAAGTGCACCACCTAGGTCCATAGGGCGGGGGTCCCTTCTGGAGCCAGGAGGAGAGGAAACCAGCACTCTCCTCCCCCAGTTCCAGCAGAGAGGAAAGCACTCTGCCTGAGTCAGAGAGAGGTGAGCGCTGATCTTCCATCCCCTGGCTGCAGAAGCGAGCCACTGCCTAGGGACCCAGGGGAATGCACAGGGGTACAGGACTTGTGGGTTCCCTGCTGCAGCCAGGGGGACAGGAGATCAGTGAGGAGACACCTTCCTCGCTGAACTCCTTCCGTCTAGCTGGGGAGGGGGCGACGGGCAGCTGCTGTGGCCCTTCAGGTTTGTAAAAATTATGTTTGTGGCCTTTGAGGCAAAAAGGTTGGGAACCACTACTTCTAGCCCAGTATCCGGTCTTCTGACAGTGACCAATGCCAGGTGCTTCAGAGGGAGAGAACAGAACAGGGCAGTTATCAAGTGATCCATCCTGGTAGGCAGATTAGGGACACTCAGAGCATGGGATTGCATCCTTATCATCATGGCTAACAACCATTGATGGACATGAGTGGTGCATATAATAGGCCAGGGGAGGCTAAATCTCCCCTGACACAGCTACCATCTGCTTGATCTGCTGCCGGATACCTGGGCTATGGTGGATCCATGCTTTTCCCCTCCTTGTGGGGAGTGGGCTTCTGCTGGAAGTTTTTGTTTATGTATTATGCACCATGCAGGTTCCCAGGAAGATTACTGATGAACCTGGGAAGCTGAATAGCAGATACCACCTCCTTGGCCAACCTGGAACCTGCATGACACATACTAAATTAGCTCAGCTCAGGGGAAGGGCTGAGAGCACAAGCAGTGGGGGCATCATGGGAAGGGGAGCGTGGAGGAGAGGAGATGTTGAGCTGGGAGGAAGGGAGGGATAAACAACACTTCCTTATTCACTCTCTCCACACCATTCATGCTTTTATAGACCTCTATCATATTCCCCATCAGTTTTCTCTTTTCTAAGATGATCCGTCCCAGTCTTTTTAATTTCTCCTCATACGGAAGCTGTTCCTTACCCCTAATAATTTTTCCCTTCTCTGTACCTTTTTCCATTCAAATAAATCTTTTTTGAGATGGGATGACAGAATTGCACATAGTATTCAAGATGTGAGCGTACCATGGATTTTTATAGTGACTGATATTTTCTGTCTTATTATCTATCCTTTTGCTAACAGTTCCTAACATTCTGGTAGCTTTTTGACAGCTGCTGTACATTGAACATGTGTTTTCAGAGAACTATCCACAATGACTCCAAGATCTCTTTCTTGAGTGGTAACAGCTTATTTAGACCCCATCATTTTGTATGTAAAGTTGGGATTAGGTTTTCTAATGTGCATTACTTCGTACTTAATGTTGAATTTCATGTGCCATTTTGGTGCCCGGTCACAGTTTTGTGAGACCCCTTTGTAACTCTTTGCAGTCTGCTTTGGGCTTACTGTCTTATAGACTCTTGGACTCAGACTTTAAGGTCAGAAGAGACCAATATGATCATCTAATCTGACCTCCTGAGCAACACAGGCCACAGAACCTCACCCACCCACTCCTGGAATAGACCCCTAACCTCTGACTGAGTTATTGAAGTCCTCAAATTATGATTTAAAGACTTCAAAGTACAGAGAATCCACCAGCAAGTGACCTGTGGCCCATGCTACAGAGGAAGGCGAAAAGCCCCCCGGGCCTTTGCCAGTCTACACTGGGAGAAAATCCCCTCCCAACCCCAAATATGGTGATCAGCTAAACCCTGAGCGTGTGGGCAAGATTCTTGAGTAATTTAGTATTATCTGCAAACTTTGCCACCTCACAATTTCTTCCCTTTTCCAGATAATTTGTCAGTATGTTGAACAGCACATGTCCCAGTACAGATCCTTGGGGAGCCAGCTATTTACATCTCACCATTATGAAAGATAGACCATTTATTCCTACCCCTTGTTTCCTATCTTTTAACCAGATATGGCTCGTTACAATTTACCCAGTTACTTGTGCATTGAGCCCATTAACTTGGGTTAGACAAAAACATTTCAGTCCTTGGGAGACTAAATTGTTGTGAGCCGCAGGTAGAGAACAGAAAAGATCAAGGTGCCACCAATACCTGAGGCCATTGCAACGGCATTGACATCTCCCAGGCAACAGGTGAGAGAGGAAGGATGTAAAGGCAGGCTGTTTAAACACTTTGGGATCTGTTAACACCTATGTAATGTCTGCAAACAGTTATAAATTCACATTTGGGATAGAAGCAGCTTTTGTTAGATTCAGCTTCCAGCCCTTTCCAGTAAGGTGGAGCTCCCAACATGCACATGCTGGGGCACAGCTGATGTTCCTGATACTTGGAAGGTGTAACAGATTTGCACCACTTACCACCAGACTGGCACCTCCTGCAGGATGTCTGAGAATTAGCTTCAAGCCAACACCCACCTCCCTGGGCTGCGCATGGTCACTCTTCCTTCCCGTTCGCCTGCGGCCCTTCCCGCAGCAGCTAGGACCCACAGCATCCTCTGTGTGGCTCAGCCCTCCAGCCAAGCTACAATCCATGCCCCCCCTTCCAGTGGAGGTTTGGCTTCTCAGGAGTCCAGCCCCTTTCCCTAGTGGCTTCTGGAGTGTCTCATTCACCCCTTCCACAGCGGTGCCTGCAGCAACTTATTCTTGCCCCACTGGCAAGAAGGGAGGTGATCCAGGCTCACCACTACTCCAGTCCCAGCCCAGGGATTCTGTGGATCACAGCCTCCTGCTGCACCTTTACTTCCTCTCTGGGACACTTCCTCCCAGCCCTAGCACCATCTCTGCCCATCCTCAAGGGCTGCTACCACCCACTCCCAGGAGTAACACTGTCTCAGGTGCCATAGACGACCCCCCCAGCCTACAAGAAACACAACTTCCCCTCTTTGAACTCTAGGCTATAACTGTACATGCTACAGCTCCTTTTATATGGGCCTGCTGGCCTTTGATTGGCTGTTCCTCCCAGTCTCTCTCTTATTGGCTGCCTCCCATACAGCCTCCCTGGGGCTGCTTTTCACCCCTTAAGTGCTAGTGTGGGGCAGATGCCCCATCACGTAAGGTTAAAAACATGCAGAACCCCCCTTTCCAATCCTATTGCTCTGCCATGAAGGGCACAAGCCCAACGTTTTAAATCCCCGTGCAGGTCACAGTCCGGGAGCCCCTCCACAGGCTTTGTGAATAGGGTTTCAGGACACTCACTGAAGCATTTGTGCCTCTTCATGGAATTTTTCTCTCTCAAATCGTGAGATGAAAATGAGTCATGGCCTGCAGTCTGAGGAGGCCTTTGTTTTGCTCTTACATCTGCCAGTAACCCTGCTGAAAAAAGAGAGTGCCCAACGTACACAAATCCAGGGAGAGGGACGGGGATACAGCCAGAGCGTCTCTGCCCCTTGCCGTATGATTCAGGGGGTTTCCCCACTGGTGTCAGAACTTTGAGGAGCCCCTCTAGAAATGACAAAGTGCACAGCAGCCTTCCTGCCCCGAGGGGTTGGGTATGCCGAAATCACATCCCTATTCCCAGGACCAAGGGAGCAGGAGACCAAGGGGTGACCCTGTGCAGAAGCACACAGTGACCTGGGGCTCCAGGGAGACAGAGGAGTCAAGTGTCCATGCTACTCTGTCCAGTGGGATGAACTGAAGCTGACATCCTGTACAAGGGACTTGCAAGATCGGGGTGGGTGCACTGGATGTGCAGCTAATATCCCGAATGGCTGTGACCACAGCTTCCCCACTGCTGGCTAGAGGCCGTATGGGCCTCTGCAAACATCCACAAGTTCCCTCACACATTGCACACAAGTGTGTGAAAATTCTTGCCACTTCCATCGAGAAGACTCCAGGAACTGGGTGCATGCAGCCATAGGCGCTGTTGTGGCCAGTGCTTAAACCTCCATCATGGGGGCAAGCGGGAGAGCACGAATCTGTTCCTTGAGCTTCAGGCCAATTGAATCAACCTTCCAAAGTTTCCCACCCTGCAGAACAAGGCACTATGGGCAAGGGCAGGGCCTGGGGCTATTGATGAGGCGAAGAGGGCTAGACACATGGGCCCTTTTAAGACAGAAGAGCACCATCTCCTCCAGCACTCTGTTGTTTTGCTCATGCCGACTGAGTTTGGGGTAGGGCGCGGAGGTTCTCCTCTGAGAACAACATGCAGAAACAAAGGAGGGTTGTACAGATCGAGGGTAAATACCAGGAACAGGCTGACGGATGGGGAGGAACCCACACACGATGCCAGCTAGTGCATCTCGCTGTGCAGAAAGACTATGAGTGCCAGGGGTAGCATCAGAGCCCACATATTCCGGCAGCCTGTGTGCCTCACTGTACAGTGGGGCCAGGGCCACGACCAGGAGTTAAGAGAGCGAGGAATCCAACCTCTGCCTCCAGCTGATCAAAAAGGTGAGTATCTGGGACAGGGTCCCAGCTGAGGAGGTGTTGCCTGGCTCCACTGCCTGCCTATCCACAAAGCTGTAAAAGAGACCAGCCTTATTAGGCACCTTGCAGCACAATTTTGCAACAGTTTCATGACAATAAAAGTCTCCAGTTGAGTAACTGATTTTTGTCTGTTCCTGGAGTGGGTGGTGATGATAGGTTTCATCGTATATAATCTCTGGGTCCTCTATGTGCATTGCTGAATTTCTCACTAATGGCTCTGCTGTCTCCAGTGATTTGGGTGTGGATGTTGTCATTCGATCCCCAGCCATCTGCTGATGGATATGCCATGGGGCGGAAGAGATGGAAGGAACAACAATTGCATCAGATCCAACACCCCAAGGTGGGGTGACTGCAGAACAGTAGTGGGAGCAGAAAAGGAAGGGCTGGAGGGGATTAAACTTGGGTTTTGGGGAGTCAAGCCCAAAGTTTTTGGGGGCTCAGTGAGAACTGGGTGTTTCTAGGTATTGGGGAGGAGAGGGGAAGAGCTAGGAGACTATCAGATTTGTGGGAAGCTCTGGTAAGAAGACATTGTTGTGGGGGAGCTGAGAAGGAAAATCAGGGGGGCTGGGCACAAATGTCTGGAGTGGGTGATTCTGGCTCCCGGTTAGTCTTAATCCACCTCCGAGGGGGCGTAAAGGAAGATGGGAGTGGAGGAGGCAGTAGGGGTCATGAGGACATCAGAGACAATAGTGACAACTGGCCGACTTGCTTCCCCTGTCCATCTCCTGTGGCCCAACAGTGGCCTCCTGAGGCAGTGGCAGGAGACGGTACAAGATGGGGGAGCAGAGCATCACCACAGTAGCCCCACAGCCTGGTCTCTGTTGACCTCAGGATTCTGAGGTCTCTCTGAGGTCCTCTGAGGTGAGGATTCTCACTCTGGTGTCCCCTCTGACTTGATAGCGGTGGGATTCCTCTGAGCCCAGAAGAGAGAGACCCATCAGTCAGGGGGAGCAATTCCAGGACTGCTCTCAGCAGGTGTGAGGCCAGAGCCCTAGGCCCAGATATTTAGGCACTTGGGAATTAGGTGCCTCTAAGGATCTGGGCCTTAGGCCTGTGTGTAAGAGGCTTTAGGGTCCTGTCTGAAGCACAGTGAAGTGGGGGAGGGGGGAACGGAGGGGATGCCGAGCCACTGCCATGGGATGGGATGGTTCCAATTAAGACGGGTTCCCAGTGAGTGTTACCAGGAGCTCATGTGTTTGGTTGCAAACATTGCAGCAGCTGGAGCCAGGTGCCTGAGTGTTTGTGTGTCTCTCTGGTTGCTCTGGCAACATTGGATGGGTGGCCAGGAGCTTGCCAGAGTTGTGAAGTGACAGGGCCAAGCCCACACCACTCCCTGCCTAGAATCTGACTCAGAGCCAGGTCAACTGACTGGCCCTTTTGATCTGATTCTGGGAAAAAACAGCCTCCTTTGCCTCAGCCCTGAATTGCCCACATTGTTTCCCTCAGAAAAACACACAGGGCGTTAGTACAAAAGGGGGAAGTTTATTGCAGAGCCAGGTTACAGAGCAGGGAGGTCTTTGGCTTTGGCTCCACCAAGAAGGCAGGGGTCTCAGGACTATACACTGAACGATGGGGCCTGGGGCTGCTGGAGGTCCCTTCTGAGGAGACCGAGGGGTGGTGGTTAAAGGCAAAGCAGGCCAGTTCTCCAAGGAAGGTGCATGCAGGATCCTATAAATGCTGAGGAGCTCAGGGCTGCTTTAATGCTACTGACTGATGTGCCCTGGGAGGGGAGGCGGTGGTGTTAATCTTAGGGCAGGTCCACTCTTAAAAGCAACCGTGGTGCAGCTGTGCTGCTGTACTGCTTCAGTGAAGACACCACCTACGCCAACATGAGGGCTTCTCCGGTCAGTGTAGGTACCCCACCTCACGGAAAGGCGGCACCTATGTCGGTGGGAGAAGCCCTCCCGTTGACATAGCTCTGTCTCTACTGGCATTTAGGTCAGTGTAACTGCATGGTTGGGGGTGCGGGTGGATTTTTACACCCCTGAGCAATATAGTTACACCAACCTAATTTCCTAGTGTAGACCTGGCCTTAGCTGAAGAGAGGGTGGGTTGGAAAAGGCCCATCTATCACTAGCAGGAGGGGAATTGGCACCTGTAGTGGGTAGAAGACTTCACTAGAAGAAGAGATGCAGGCAGGCACTCGGGGGCGTGAGTAAAAGAAGGCCTCATTGTAGCTCATGGGAGGAATGTGGCGGCCTTGTGAGGGGTACGGAGGAGAAGGCCTCTTAGCACTAGCAGGAGGGCCTGGGGTGTCCAGAGGAGAAGGTAGCAGGGGGTCTATTGGGGTCTATTGGGAGAAGGTCTGGTTACTGGTCGGCACTAGCAGGAGGGGCATGGGGCCTTGGGGGCATTCAGGGGAGAAGGTCTCGTTAGTGTTAGCTGGAGGGACACAGCTCACAATACATCTGGCGTTGACGGGACATTGGGAGCAAAGTGCAAGGCCAGGTCACTTTCTAATCACATCAGCCCTTGGTGACAAAAGGCCTGTCAGCCTTGGCTCCATGGCTAGGAGCTGGGCCCAGCAGAGTCTCCTGGAGGCCTGTGTCATTAAGGTGAGTTCCCAAGGCTGATGTGATTGAAGGCCCGGAGACTGTGGGGAGCCTGGACCTGGGAGTGTCAGTGTCACTTCCAGTTGTCCCTATTTCTTTACTTTTGCGTCATAGGTGCCGGCATTCTTGTAGGCGCCCACGTAGCCACTGGTGTCCACGATGTTCTCCCGCCCGCTCTTCCCTTTGCCCTTGCCGCTCTCATCGAAGCGCTCCTTGTGCGAGCCCGTGTACTTGGTGGTGTCCGTTAGCCTGTCCACCGCCCCGCCAGTTGTTGCTCTCTGTCAGCACGAAAATGGGGCAGGGGAGTCAAACACAAAGAAGCCATTACAGTCCTTGCTAGGCCCCTCTTTTCCCCATGTGCACCCAGACTGCATCCTGTCACTTCCACCCATGCCACTGTGCCCCCACACGCGGCACCATCTATCACCACCAGGCCCCTCCATTCCCCATGTGCTTCCTGGGCCCTGCCCTGTCACTCCCTCCCCTCCCCACGCCTTCACACTGATCCACACCCCTGCACTGTCCCTCACTGGCCAGACACCTCCATTCCCCATACACTCTCTGGATCCCAGGCTGTCCCCGCTGCTCAGGGCCCTCCCCTGTATTCGCTCCCTTATGTGGTCACAGCCCTGCCAGATCCCTGCCTTTTCCAGGACACTCTGCTTTGATATGTGACGTTTGTGGGGCCAGAGCAGCGCTGGCATGTCCCCGGACAGACCTCACACCCATTGCCAGGCGTCCCACCCCCCACTCCTGCTCTAAATGGCTGAGAAGACAATCACTCACAGTGACGCCTACGTTGGCTGGTTCCTTCCCTGCCACCAGCTGGCAGATGGATTCGTATGCTTCCTCCTTGCTCTTGCCTTTAAACCTCTTTGGGGCCAGCTCCTCCAGGGCCTTCTTAAACTCCTCGTAACTAATGACTCTGGCTGTCTTCCCTCTGCAAGGCATAAGGGCTGGGAGTGACCTATCGCAAACACCTCCCTGGAACAGTAGCTGCTACAAAACAGACACGGGGGCTGCACTTGCAAATGGGGCTTATATCCCAGCTGTGGCAGGGAGAGCCAAGCTACTAGACCTGTTATGCAGACAGATGGTCTTAGGGAAGAAAGAAAAACGTTTGATGAGTACTTGTACTCCTCTAGCACCAGTCTGTGAAACAGCAGACAGGCTGTAAATGACTTTAGATCCACAGGGATCACCCATCCCTCCCTGAAACGTAGGCACAGTGGAGCAGAACCTGGCAGCTGTTCTGCAGCATAGTTTAGGATAGGAGTGAAGCATCTTAGGTTCTGGAACAGCGTTCCCAGGAGAGCAGGTTGAGGCAAAAAACCTAGCTGGCTTCAAAACTGAGCTCGATTAATTTATGGAGGGAATGATATGATGGGACAGCCTAATTTGGCAATTAACTCATCTTCGACTACTAGCGGTAAAAATGCCAATGGCCTGTGATAGGACATTTGATGGGTGGGTGCTGAGTTACTACGGAGAATTCTTTCTTGGGTGTCTGGCTGGTGAGTCTTGCCCAGTGCCCAGGGTTTAGCTGATCGGCATATTTGGGGTCGGGACAGAATTTTCCCCCAAGGAAATCTGCCAGGGCAGATTGGCAAAGGCTCTGGGGGTTTTTCACCTTCCTCTGCAGCATGGGACACAGCTCACTTGCTGGTGGATTCTCTGTCCCTTGAAGTCTTTAAACCATGATTTGAGGACTAATAACTCAGTCATAGGTTAGGGGTCTATTACAGGAGTGGATGGGTGAGGTTCTGTGGCCTGCGTTGTGCAGGAGGTCAGTCTATGAGATCTGGCTGAGACTCCAGGAGTGATTTAGCCAGAGCAGATTGTAATTACCTGGCCTGGAGCTTGGCAAGAACACAAGAGCTGACACTCCAGTTTATACACGAAGTTCTCATTGACCTATAATCCTTACTAGGGTCAGGACCTTGTGCTCATCCCCCAGCCTCACAGTGTGCCTTCATCCCGCACCGGGCCATTATGGATGTGGAGGGGCTATCCATGAAGCACTACAGGAGCCTGCCCCCAGCAGGCATTAACCCCTTTGCTGGCGAGGTGCATGTCACAGGCCCTTTTTTCCAGGCAGATGACCAGGGGCAAACATCCCTGTTCTATCGATCCCATCACCAACCCTTGCTGCCTGTCTCCACTGAGTCCTCAGCAATGCAGCCTGTTAACATTTAGGGTTAAATATAAGACTGAAAAGCTCCTTTGTAATGAGATGGGCAGCTTACCTACGTGGGTGATACCTATGTCGATGGAAGAAAACTTCCATCCATTTAGCTACCGCCTCTCAAGGAGGTGGATTACATATGACAAATCCCTCCCATCTGCACCCGTAGTGGCTGTACTGGAGCTCTCCAGCAATGCAGCTGTAGCTGTGCTGCTGTAGCATTTTAAGTGTAGACAAGCCCTAACTCTCCCCAGGCCTGAACGCCTACCTCGGGGCTGTGAATTTCACTAGCTGGCAGGGCACCTCATCAGGCATTACAATGCTGAGTCGAATTCCCCTTTGTGGCTATAGCCCAGGGCTTCTTTGGCATCATCTTTACATAGTAGCAAGTGCTTTACTGAAGGCCCCACACGCTCTGTGGACAGCCGCACCCAAGCTCCGCTGCAAGGTCCGTGGGTTTTGCAGACTGCTGAGGATTCTAGGTGTTCTGCACTAGGGCCAACTTTCCAAATGGAGGTTCCTACAGAATCCGCTCTGACAATGCATTATCCACTCCGTTCAGCAGCCCCCACTTTCCTTATATTCTCACTTATTTTGTCGTGGGCTAGTCCCAGACTTCAAGGATGCCATAGAATTCTTAATGGGGAGCGAGTAGCTACCACACAGAAGCTGTCAGGGCAAAGCTGGGGACAGCTGGCACTTTTGGCTCTGGGAAGATGCGAGGGGCAGTTTGGGTTTGTGGGATAAGCATGTGAGCTAAATGTTTCTGCTAAAGTGAGCAAAGAAATCATTAACATTTATATTGAAATGGCCAGCTTTACATTACAGGGCTAATAGCCCATTGAGCTAAATGGGGCAGCTTACACCTCTTAGAGGCACTGTTTCAGGTTCTTGTGAGATCCAGGCAGGTGTCACTGTATCAGTTACACTCAGGTCAGATTTTCAAGGCTTTCTTTTCAACAATGACGGTTAGAAACGGGTGTATATATATATTAGGGCTGTCACTTAATGGCAGTTAACACAAATGATTAATTTGTTTTGAGTTAACTCGATTAAAAAAATTATTCACCATTAATCGCAGTTTTAATCGCACTATTAAACAATAATGAAATGGCGATTTCAACGTATTATAAATGTTTTTGATGTTTTTCTACACTTTCAAATGTATTGATTTCAGTTACACAGAATACAAAGTGCACGGTGCTCTCTTTATTATTGTTATTACAAATATTTGCACTTTAAAAATATAAACAAAAGAAATAGTAATCTTCAGTTCGCCTCATACAAGGACTGTAGTGCAATCTCTTTATCATGAAAGTGCAACATACAAATGTAGATTTTTTTTTGTTACATAACTGCACTCAAAAACAAAACAGTTAAATCTTTAGCGCCTACAAGTCCACTCAGTCCTACTTCTTGTTTAGCCAATCACAAAGACAAACAAGTTTGTTTACATTTACGGGAAACAATGCCGCTTGCTTCTTGTTTACAATGTCACCTGAAAGTGAGAACAGGTTTTCCCATGGCGCTGCTGTAGCTGGCATTGCAAGGTATTTATGTGCCAGATATGCTAAACATTCATATGCTCCTTCATGCTTCGGCCACCATTCCAGAGGACATGCTTCCTTGCTGAGGGTGCTTGTTCAAAAAATAATGTGTTATTTAAATTTGTCACTGAACTCCTGGGTGGAGAATTGTATGTCTCCTGCTCTTAGGTTTTACCCACAGTCTATCATATATTTCACGTTATGGCTGTCTCAGGTGACGACCCAGCACATGTTGTTCAATTTAAGAACAATTTCACTGCAGATTTGACAAAATGCAAAGGAGATACCAATGTGAGATTTCTAAAGATAGCTACAACACTCGACCCAAGATTTAAGAATCTGAAGTGTCTTCCAAAATCTGAGAGGGACGGAGAATGGCACATGCTGTCTTAAAGTAGTCTTAAAAGGGCAACACTCCAGTGCAGAAATTACAGAACCCAAAGCACCAAAAGAGAAAATCAACTTTCTGTTGGTGGCATCTGGCTCAGAGGGTGAAAATGAATGTGCATCAGTCCACACTGCTGTGGCTCATTCTCATCAGCAGCCTGTAAACGTGCTCTGGAATGTGTTCAGAACTAGGGCTGGGTGGACTTGTAAGCACTGAAGTTTTAGATTGTTTTATTTTTGAGTGCAATTACCTGAAAAAAAAAGTTCTACATTTGTAAGTTGCACTTTCATCATGAAGAGACTGAACTACAGAGGTGAATTGAAAAATACTATTTCTTTTATTTAGCTTTTTTACAGTGCAGATATTTGCAATCAAAAATAATATTAAGTGAGCACTATGCACTTGGGTTCTGTGCTGTAACTGAAATCAATATAATTGAAAATGTAGAACACATCCAAAAATACTTTAAAAAAAGATATTCTATTGTTTAATAGTGCGATTGAAACTGTGATTTAATCACGATTATATCTGTAATCGTTTGACAGCCCCAATATATATATGAAAGCTGAGCATCCATGTAACAATGTGCAGCTAACAGGGGACTCCTGCAAATATCATTGAAGAAGATGTGGGGCGTGTTGTCTGGAGGCAATATCTGATAGACAAGAAACTCTGTCCTGGATGCCAGGCTACTCTAAGCTCCATGGTGAGTCTGACAGGGCTGGCAGGGACTGAAATGAATGACCTGGGAGCGTGAGCATGGGAGACCTAACAGGCAGCACACCGAGCTGCCTTACTCTAATCCGCAGCCCTTGGTCAGAGCCACCCAGCACAGCACTGGCAATGCTGCCTCTGCTGAGCTCCAGCAGCCAAGCTGCTGATAGAGAGCAGGCTCTACGGAAGGAGAACAAGTGAGCCACTTACTTCACTTTGGAGAAGACAATGTCTACATCAGTGCTGGTGACACCTTTGCCGTCCATCACTTTACAGTCCTTGCACAGCTTGGCCCAGTTTTTCCCATTCATTTCTTGCCCCGTGGCTTTGGTGTCTCCATAGATTGCAAACTTCCGGAAGCTGTCTTCCAGAGACGCCATGTCAGTGCTTCCAGCCATGCTGACCTTCTGTAGAAACGGATCCCGTTACTCTGCAAACTCCAGTGATCACATCAGATACTGTGCACACCCCTTGTGCACCCCTACGCCTTGCAACACCACTTATGCCCTACCGCCGCACCCCACAAAATCTTTGCCCCATCGTGGCTCCGCTGCATGGGCAGAAGTGGAAGTGGCAGGGAACCTAGAACTAGGATAGCCGCAGAAGCTGAAGGTCAGGATTGTGGGCCATTTGTAGCGCTGTGTGTGTGTGGGACCCAGGGCTAGAATAGCAGAGGGGCTGTGGGTCAGGACTGAGGAGCTTCGATGGAGCTGTGTGGTGGCTCCAAGGCTGGAATAGTGAAGGCACTATGAGTCAGGACAGAGGGGCATTGGCAGAGCTGTGTAAGAGTGTTTGCCCAAAACCAGGCAAGGTACCGAGAATGATGTAACACCTCTCTTTTCCTCCTCCTTCGAACAGCGCTGCACTGTCTGAGTAGCATTTCTTGTCAATAGGAGGCTATTCTCTCCCCTCGGCAGAGTCTCCTCCTCCATGCCAGACTCTTACTTTAGTCAATCCCCTTCCTTTGAGAATTGTCACCAATAGACTTTTTCCAAACTGAACTGGTTGCGCTAAAGAGAAATGTTTTCCCTGTCCAGCATCTCTGAAGCCAGCACCTCAGTGCCATGAGCAGGGGAGGAAGGAGCGCTCTCTGGCCTTAGGGCACTTAGCAGTTAACATCCGGCCCCTCCTCTTCACTTTGCACAGAAACTGGCCACCCACTTCAAACTCTCTGGCTGCTCTGATTCTCACAGGCCTATCTCACCTTCTAAGGTCAGCTACCTAAATGCTGCGGCTGTCTGCATTATCAAAACACAATAAGATCAGCCTCTTCATGTCATCCCATCACATCCATAGGAGCTGGCACTGGGTGAGGCCGGGAGCTTGTCATGCAATGGTACCAGCGTGGTTGTCTCAGGCAGGGTGGCTCAGCTGTGCCTACAGAATGCCCTCCGTGCTGGTAATCCAGCTGCCACCCCACCAGGAACACACACGGCATAAGGGAGAGTATTGAAGTGAGTGAGAACAGAGCAGGCTCTGCAGCCTACGTGAAAGGGGACTTGGGGGACCACAGAGCCAACAGACATGCACCCAGTCCATGGACGGGCACCTACAGGCCTGCCTTGGCTCCAGGCACACAGTACATCAAAAGGCTCGTAGGGTGGAGGAAGGTTCTGTGATCCAGTCCCATTTAGGGCAGCAGGAGGTCACTCGGCCTGGCTTTAAGGGACCCCACTCACTTATGGCCCAGGAAGGCGCCCCCGAGGGATTGCTGTGACATGGTCTCACACAGGGCATGAGAGCTTGCCAAGTGGCCCAGAGGAGGTGCCACCGTCCAGCCTGCTGGGGCGAGAGGAGTCCTGGCCTGGGCAAAGTCCATGAGCACCTGCAGGGCTGTCAGGCCGCAGTCTCCAGTGAGAGCCAGGCCAAGCCTTTCACCAGGGACGGGGGATTCCGGGGCCCAGCCTGAGACGCTATAAAGGGGCCTGGTTTACAGGCTGGGGGGCAGGTAGTGGAGGAGGGGAGCATCTTCTGAACTCAGGGCCCTTTAAACCATCTCCAGCTGGGGAGCCAACGTCACTGGCCAGTTCTGAAATGCCTTCACCCAGCAAGTCCTAGCTCCACGCTACCCCACTCCTGCTCTCTGCCAGGTCCCTGGCCCCACCCATCCGCAGGGCAGAGCTACACGGCCTGGGCTGGGCTGGGCTGGGGGGATTGCCTAGCCCAGGGCCCTAGTTACAGTCTGACATTAAACAAAAACAGGCGTGTGGGCTTGTCGGCTGGCGGGCCGGAGTTTGTGCTGCTTGGCGACCGTTGCTAGGGAGGGCTGCGCTGCTTGGAGCTGTTGCTGCGGGAAGCATGGTGTGGCCAGGCTATTAGCATGTGCGCTCAGTGCAGACGGAGACAGGACGGGTGAGGTCATATCTTTTATTGGACCAGCTTCTGTCGGTGAGCGAGACGAGCCTTGGAGCCACACAGGTCTGGGAGAGCTCCTCCGAGTGTCACAGAGAGTAAAGATACTACCTCACCCGCCTTCTCGCTCTATTACCCGGGGACTGGCACAGCTACAAGGATGCTGCAGATCAGTGCAGACAGACAGACGGGCCTTAATTCCCTTACAATGCTGCTAGAACCAATGCCGGCCATGGGGGGGGGCATTGCAGGAAAACAAGCCGAGGGTGGCACATAAAGAGACGCGCAGACTCACGGAGCCACGCACAGGCACAGATACACACATGGCTATGCACACACGCATACAGAGACACTCTGAAGTGCTGGCAGCCATGCCCAAGATCCAGGGCAGGGACCCAGGGCCACCCCCGGGCGTTGCGGTACTCCCCGTCTTATCTATTTTCAGGCTCCTGTCAATCTGGGGCACTCCTGCTAGTGGACTTGGTGCACAGTGGGGGCGTTCATAGCGCCTGGCCTTCCAAATGGGAGGCCACTCAGAGAGAGGTGGCAGCAGAAACAGCTGCAGGCCATTAATCAGTGGGTGCTTAACCTGCCAGCAAAGCAGCCTGTCACAGACAAAGGGAGCCATGTTCTCACAGAAGCTGGGACCAGAGAGGACTTGGCATTGCTTCGCGCTCCCCCAAATCACCCGGTGACTGGGCCTAACAAGCATGTCCCTCTCCTTGGCACAGGCACCTGAGCTCTCGCTGAGCCGAGCTGATGGCCACCGGTTGGCTAATGTACACGTTCTCCCCACCCAGCCCCACTGCAATGCAGCTTCCTGCAAGCCAGGGGCAGCTCCCCAGCTTGCAGCACGCTGTCTGTAACCGGGTCAGGGCAGATATTCCAACCTCCAGCGCCTCTGCACAGCCCCATGGGCTCTACCGTCTGTGCTACCTGCGGCAGACTAGCCTCTGCATGCTCGTATCTAGTCTGGAGGCTGCACACAGCACCTGGGACTCCACTGCCTCCCATGCAAGCAGGAAGGGCTGATCGCCCAGGCCGTATTTTGCCCGGGCTCATAACCTGAGCGCCCTCCCTCCCCCTTTTCTGGCTCTGCTGTCCCTTTCACTGTCACAATTAGCCCCTGCGCTGGCTGGGACCTGACAGGCCCTCACAGATGGACCTTGCCAACGCTCCTGCCAGGAGGAGGCCCTCCAGTGGCAGGCCAGTGTGGAAGAGGGGGTGTAGGGCAGGGAACGGGGGGGTGATGTGCTGCTGCCAGGCAGTGTCCGCTGTCTGTGGGATGGTTCTTGCTCCCCAGGATAGTCACGCCACCCCCTTTGGCCAGTGTGTGGGTCAGTGCTGCCTACAAATAATCTGACCCCCCACATTCCCACATGCTGAGTGCAGCGCGGGGATAGAGGGAGACGCTCTGCAGGCCGCCCGTGGGTGTAGAGCTTCCATGGAGGCAAAGGTGGTAAGAGGAGGACGCTGCCAGCAGGACACTAACCGACTAGTTGTTTCTGTCTCCCAGAGCCCTGCAGACACTGCGTGACAATGCTGAACAGAGTAGGACGTGGGTGGGGGGGTTCCCATTGCCATGCTCTGAGAAAGGGGCACCACGTAGGGTCACCCCTGCTTCAGGGAGAGCTTGGGGGATTCACAGAGGCATAAGGGAGGGCGCGTCCTCGAGCAGCACGGGCCACTGCCCCCTGGGGCACGTCCTAAGGCCTGTGCTCCTGTCTGCGTGCAGGACGCAGGCTAGTGGCTCGGGTGTGATACTGGGAGATAGGAGACGGGGGTCCTGTTCCTGGTAATGCCACTGTCCTGCTGGCTGATCCCGGGCAACCCACGTCTGGTCTCGGGGCTCAGTTTACCCAGCTGTGAAATGGCGGTGGGGGACTTCCCTGCCTTTGTAGAGTGTTTGAAACCTAGGGATGAAACGTGCTCGGTATCATTGCCGCACTTTGCACGGGGCACACGTGGGGGCAGTGACATCTGTGTGTGCGCACGGGGGAGCGCATGTAGGGGTGCACACAGGCGCAAGGGTTGGGTGCATAGGTGTGCAGGGGCTGTGGGGAACGTGCCTGCGTCTGTGTGCATGCAGGGTCGGGGCGTGGGGGGGGTGGTGCGTGGGGGGAAGGATGTGCTGCCGTGTGCATGTTGGGTGCGTTTCCTTTTTCTGGTCCTACCTGCATTTGCATGCTTCGCTCCCTGTGGGGCACTGACGGCAGCACGATTCTGCGTGGGGTGCCTATGGGGGAACACCCCATCTCCCTGAGCTGTTCTGGGGGAGCAGCCAGCCAGCCTTTTCACCCAAGCCATACAGTCCCTGGGAGCAGCACACGCAGACTGCAGCATGAGCTCCAGCCGCGACGCCCACCCTCCATCCCTGCACGTCTGCGCCATGCTTTCCCGCAGCAGTCCCCGGGCACACAGGACAGCCTGCTTCCCTGCTCTGCACTCCCAGAGCCGGGGATCAGCCCCCATCCACTGATGCCAAGCCAGGCAGCCAGAGCACTGAGCGAGACCCCCCGTGTTGCCACCCAGCCCGCACCCCTCCTTCTCTTCCTGCAGAAGCCGCCCATCAGGTTGCAGCTTTGCTGACTTACCGCCTGGAGTGTCTCTGCTGGAGCTGTGGCAGGCTGCACAGAGAAGCCCTGCTCCCTCCTGGTGTCCAGACTGCGGTGCTGCTCCCAGGCTGCAGTTATTAGCCGCTGTTTATTCCTGTAGCCATAGAGACCCGCTGCCAAACAGCCAGGGAGTGTAGCTGTGGTGTGGTAATGCGGGAGGGTGACCAAGGTCACTGCGAAGAGCAACGCTCCCTCCTCCTTGCAGTGCTCCAGTGCCTCCGCCTGGGGCAGGAAAGGGTCTTCTTCCATAACAAGGAAGCTCTAATTCATGCCTCCATCCAGCCTGCTGGAGCTGAGCCAAATAGCCCATTAGTGTAATCACTGCTGCTGGGAAGGGGTACGGCTTGCAGAGCTGGGCGGGAGGAATTTTACCCCTCGCATGGCTCTGGCTTTGCTTGTTAGCGCTGAGGAATGGTGGCAGGGAAGACGGGCCAGGTGTCAGGGACAGGCCTGGACTCCCTCACTGCTCCTCCTTTAGCAGCGCTGCTTGATCTGAACCCCAGCGCGTCTCTGCCCTGAAGAGGGTGCGTCAGAGAGGGCCTGCAGGCCTCCCCTGTCAGATGAGCTAGGAACCCTCGCAGAAGGGTTATTCCTATCAGGGCAGCACAGCTCTGAGAGGGAGTCCAGTCTCACCCAGACATAGCACAATGGGATTATTAACTAGGTTCCCAGTGCAGGGTCCTTGTTACGGGGGATAATGCATGAGGAGGAGGGAGCTCCCCAGGAGGAGTCAGCAGGGCCGACAGATAGACAACGCCTGGAAATGGAGCCCATCTGCTTTGGCAGTCACTGAGAGGGACTCAATGCGGAGTCCATGGTGCCATTCTACAGCGCACTGATCACAACAGAACAGCACTTCCACCGCAAAAGGCTCAGCACAGGTGGCAAGGATGGGACACAGAGCTTATCTGGGTCCCAGGAGTACAGGGCTGGATGCAATGTGTGTGGACCTGGGGTGCCCTGGGGCTGGAGACACAGTGTATGTGGGTCCAAGGTACAGAGCAGCTATTCGTAGGGTGCCAGGGTGTGCAAGAGCTGGGTATGTGGTGCCTTCAAGTACAAGGGGACACGGGGTCCTGGAGGTTGGGCCTGTGGTACACAGATGTGCTGGGAGACTGAATGGCTGTCTGTGCACTGCATATTGGTCATGAAGGGTCTGCGGAGAGTGGAGGGTGTGGGCACCACAGGCTGGGAACATGGTATGTCAGGTTGCCAAGATGGCTGGGGACATGGTGTGTTTGGGTGCCAGGGCATCCTAAAGCTGGGGACATGGTGTGTATTGATTTGGGTATACTGGTTCTGGGTACACATGGCAGATGGGGGCCCAGCTGGGAACATGGTGTATACGTATGTGGGTTCGCTAGGGTGTGGACACGTTGCGTATATCTGCCAAAGGACTGGGGATAGGTGTTGTGTCAGCACATTTGTAATATAAAGGGACCCATGGCCACAGCCCAGTCCAAATACAGTCCATGTGTATGAACTATACAGAAACTTACCAGACTAGTTACACAGACAGGCTGGGTTCCGGGGCTGAAACATTGACAACAGCGAGGGCCACCAGAAGACCCGCAGGGTAGTTAAAGGGCTACTACCCAGAATCTATACACCACTGTACACAGGGTCTGAATGAGCTCTCCACAGACATTTAGTGATGAGCGGAGGGAGAAGACGTCAGGAATTTGCATAGACAACCCACTCTGCCTAGACGCACAGCATGATGGAGCTGCTGGGCCCAAATGATCACTTGGCTGGCGTTGGATTGCAAGTCACTTTGTTACTGGATGCAGGGGTAATTAAGAGTCATCCTTGTGTGAATAAAGGGGCAGCAGACATGTGCATGGCGTGCCCTGACTGAGGGGGGTTCTCACTCAACTGAACTGCACGCACTCAGCAGGAGGTAGGGTGCCAAAGCCCATTGTAGATGAGAGAAGATGGGGACAAGTGTTTTTGCCTTGTGGTGTGGGCTCTAAGAGCCCTAGACACCAAGTGACCCTCCCCCTTTCTACTGTTTAAGGTCAGAGCTGATTAAGACTTAATTAAGAGTCAATTATGTTGTAGAGCTGAGCTCAGTAATAAACTGGTCTAAGTGCTAAGCCTCAGACCTGCTTACGGGACAGTGTCTCTCATGAAAGAAACTACCCAGCCTGCACTAGCAGTGAGGATCCCCCGCTAACAGCTGAAATCACTGAGATCTGTGTTAAGTAGCAGGACCTCAAGACATCTTAGAAGCTGCAGTAGAGAAGGCAGAGATGGAGTGAACGACAACAGAGAAGCCCGCGGTGGAGTGAGCCACGCAGAGTGAATGGCGCAACAGCAGCAGCTGAGGCATTGCTTGGCGCTTTCCATTCCCCCGCCCCTCCTGGGGTGGAAGACGGACTCATGCGAAAGCACCTCTGAACTCTGGATCACTGCTGACCGAAGACGACAACTGTGAGTAGGGTGCGGTGGTGGGAGAGGGGCATGGCGTGTTAAAGGGACATCTGTTTGTTGGACATTCACACCTCAAGGTGAGAGCTCAAGGAAAAGGACACTGCCCAATGTACTCTGGGGTGGGTGTTTTGCACACGGCCATGTTTCTGACTCATGCTTGTGGTGTTTTCCCACGTTAATGCCGAGTTCCTTCCCCTTTTATAGACAGTTTCTTTTCCCTGCAGACTCATTGCTTGCAGGAGGGAAAATATTGCCTCTTAGAAATGACAGGGATGGAGTGTAGTTTTCCCAGGTTCCTGGGTGAGCTCTCAAGAAAGTTCTGTGTTCTGTTGTCAGAAGGAACCCTGATATATTGCACCCAGCCCTTGCTGCTGCTGACTCAACCTGGCAGGGTCAGCCACTACAACAAGTTGCCATCCCCAGTCACAAATTTCACACGTCAGTCCCTAAATTCAGGAGCCCGTCCTTTCCTCTGGTGATCCAGGCAAGCAAAAATCACCATTTTTTGTGCAATCCCTTCCAAAGCAACCTGTGGCTCAGGAGAACACACATTAAACAGGGATCCAGGAGCGCACATCTCATTTCTCTCCCCATCAGTCTTTCTGTACATGCGACAACACTTCCTACTGTCGGAGGCAAGCAAGTATAACTTCTGGCCTAGCTGGGAAGGGAACGCAGGTCTCTGTGTGACAGAACTAATCTCACTCATGCTGCCTCACTGAAAGACTGATGCACGGATGCTCGTCTAGCCTGTGTGTAACCACTAGACCCCACTCCTCCCCCAGAACCAGGGCTAGAAACCCAGGCTGCCTGTTAGCGAACGTTCTACTGCTGTCTAGCAAATTGCTGTGTGACCCGCTGGCAAAACGTTTGTCACCCCGTGGAACAGCTTCAACAGGAGAGCTTGAGTCCTACCCCAAGATCCCCAAAAGGCCAGCGATAAGAGCCTTCACCTCACAAGTGGGTGGGGGTGCGTTCTTTCCAGCCTAAATAACTGAAGTCACCTCTTGGTGCTTAGGCCAGGCCTACCATAGGGAATCAGGTTGGTAGAGGGGGTGAAAAATCCACACGACACAGTTAAATCGGCCTAACCCCTTGCGTAGGCAGGCGCTGTACCTCTCGGGGAGGTGGCGTACCTACTCCAATGGGAGATGCCCTGTCGGCTACAGTGGCGCAGCAGCACTGACGCAGCTGCAGCATTTCAGGTGTAGACCTGCCCATGGTGTCATTGCTCTGGGGTGACATGTAATGAAGAGATGTTTTTAAAAAACTCCATGAACATGGCTGGCGCCTGCAGCTATGCTAACGAAGGCCTGGCCAAACATCACCCTGCTTAAGAAAAATGTGAGGGCAAAGCAGCAGCCAATGGGGCTTTACAAAGAGCTGCTCAGAGAGTTTGTACTGGCCTGGCAAATGGGAGGGAACCAAGCGAGGCTGTTCAGGCAGTGAGGGCTGCTGGGGAAAATTACAGGACGCCCCAGAGCACAAGGAGTTAATGCTGCCAGGGAGCTAAAAGCTTTCTAATCTCTCAGAGGAGAAGAGCTGCGGTGTATGGAGCCCTTTAGCAAGCAAGGACGGGCTGGAATTGGTGATGACTGCTCAGTGGCTGAGCTGCGGTGAACTGCTGTCTGTGAGAAGGAAAAGGCAGAGTCCTGGCCCACCGGGAAGCATGGAGGAGCTTGTTGCCAAGGTTATACAGGAAGA
The DNA here is from genome assembly GCA_007922155.1 of Mesoclemmys tuberculata. NCBI lineage: Eukaryota > Metazoa > Chordata > Testudines > Chelidae > Mesoclemmys > Mesoclemmys tuberculata. The sequence continues at coordinate 1,209,472 of ML675628.1, read as the reverse complement.
GGAATGATGCTGAATGGCTGATGAAACCGGGCAGAGACCCATCATCAGGACAGGGCTGGCCACGTTGGAGAATGACAAACATGAGAAGTGCAGCCAGAAAAGCCTTGTTTGATAAGCCAGAACAAACGCTCCCCTGGCTCCTTGCTCGTCTCAGCACCTTGGTGCTCTGCACAAAGGTCAGGAGCATCATTCCTGTTTTTGTGTTAGAAGACGCTCACTGACTCACGTATTCAGCGTGACCTTGTGTTACATAGGAAACATACAGCTACTTAAATGCGGCAGAACCCTCTCTCTGGCGAGCAGGGATTGGATGATGGCCAGTGACATGTCTGCGTACTCACTCATTTTTTATCTCAATCTTTACTTGCCTACCAATGAGATTTTCGCAGACAGCTGCTACATTAGCATCTTTTTCAGCATCCGCTGCAATTTCTTGTGCTGTAACAGGAGATTCTTCCAAAAGGCGACCTCAGAAATCAGAGTGTGCAGCAGCCCGGCTAATGCATCAGCATTTCAGCATGTTTCAGAATTCTGATGCTTGCGCTAAATTGTTAGCATAAGCGAATCCTTGAGATCCAGAAGATGCTAAAGCTACATTAGGTCTGGTGTAAGAACTTTAACAAGGGCTTTACGGGCTGTAACTGATGTAAACTTCCTCACATAAACTCTAGTAATTTGCTAAGTCCAAATACACACCCAGCGCCTCCATTTTGTCTGAGTATATTTTTTCCCTTGCATTCTAGAAGGTTCTGGAAGTAAAACCGGTTGACTAACTTTTATGGCCTATCCAGGGTGAACACTTGCGTGCTCACCACAGGGAAGAAGGCAAGGACACGTGGGACACCTTTTAACCAGGCCACTAATTTATGAGTCAATTTATGTCCAAGGTTCCCGTCGGGGAACATCCTGGTGCCGTCACTTGCACCTCATTGAGCTTTTGCCAATTTTGGGGATCTCCCACCACAGTGAGCCAATCGTCACACGAGGAGAGTCTCTGGGCACCTCCACTCTCTCACTAGCACCCCTCCCCCTTTGGAGAGTTGAGTGAGAGGGGACCTCGATCGCCAGCCAGCACCACCAGCCAGTGCATTAGCGTGGCAATCCCACCAGGTAGTGACTCGGCCCCTGGTTTGCATTTGCCCCAGGGCCAGACATGATGTCCCCATTTTGTAAGAAGATGCCCTCGGGATGCCCACTATGTTCCTTTTTGGATCTAAAGCCTAAATCAGTGAGTTCCTGCACTGGGCACCTGCCACGCCCCACCTGCCAGGCTACCTAGAAGTTCAGCCTATTGTGGCAAAAGGCTGGCTTCTCCCTAGTGGGTCTCGCACTTTTGCTTCTTGTAGTGGGCCAGGTTATCGCCAGTTACCCTGTATTCCCAGGGAGGGGGGTAGGGACCCGGGCCCGCCCACTTCTCCAGGTCCCAGCCCAGGGGCCCTCTGAGTAGCAGCTCTGTGCTGTTGGCACCTTACTTGCAGCTGCAGCCTTTTCCCCTGGGCTATTTTCCCCCCTCTGTCTTTCTGGCTTCCTGAGCCCAGTACCTTCTTCAGGACTCCACCTCTCTCCCACACCCCGCTGTACTCCGTTATGCTCCACTTCGCAACTCCACACCACCGTACTCCTTCAGCTCTTCTTCACCACACACCTACTTCTTCAACTCCCATCCTGCCTCTCAAGAATAGAGGGTTTTTATCAGGCACCTGGGTGGGGGCCTTAATTGGTGTCAGCTGACCCTAATTACCCTTTAGCTAGTCTACAGGGAATAAAGCCTGGATTATTCTAGAGTTTATATACTGCCCTTCTAGAACTTTCCCAGTGCCCTCTGCCCTTCCTATACCACACTATCCAATACCAGGATCGAGGAACAAATCTGCACCGATAATGGAGAGGTGCATTCCTTCCTCTCGCTAAAGCTCAGCTGCAGTGTGCGCTGAGGACTCTAGCCACTAGATACTTTGCAGCTGGCCTTCCTCTGGGCCCAAGCCACATTTTTCACGGGTGGACTGCAGTCCGCCAAACCAGCAGGCCAGTATCCCCAACCATGCTGGGAAACATGTCCACCAGGAGTCCAATATCCTTCCAAACCAGCTGGAGCCCGGAGCCCATTCTCAGGTTGTTCTCCTCTAGGGGATAACAGTCATATCCCATGCAAAAGAAGCATGAGCTAGACCCAGCACAAGCCTCGTTGGCTGTTCCAAGACAAACATTTCATCCAGCCTGAAGCCACTTGCAAGCCCCTTGCTGAATTATATGCTCTCCTGGAAGCCCAGTTCAATTCTGTGCCTGCAAATCTGCATCCCCAGCTATCTCTGGGGCTCTGACACATTCTATATGATGGACATGAGGAAGGAAAAAGACATGGTTAAAACTTGTGATGCTTATCGGCCTTAGATCACTCACAACTTACAGCTTGGACCTCTGACGCCCCAGGCCCAGCTGGGTAGTTGTTCTTGTTGGAACAAGAGAGAGGCAAGAATCATAGCCCCTCTAAACCCTCCCACAAACTGGAATTTGGTTAGAAAGGAGTGGTCCCCCCTGTAGGAACAGGGGACCCTCAGTGGGTGGCCATTGAACCATATATGCCTGTAGGGCCCGTAGAGGACACAGGCCCTTCTCACAAAAGCGGTGCAGAACAAGAGTCTTGTCAACCCCAAGTTGATCACTTTTTGATCCGTAAACTTTGAGCTGTAAAGAGTCACCTCTCTATTGCATGTCCTGTAGTTTGAGACCCCACCCCAAAAAGTCTCTCTGGGCTAAAGGGAGCAACTCACTGCCTGAGAAAGCCCCAAAGAAAACCAATAGAGAGGCTGTCTTGCAGACTCCAGCCTCTCTCCATGAAAGATAGACATGAGGAAGAACCTGAATTTATTGCCTAAGGACCTACAAAGTCACGGGCTTCCTGACTGTTATGCCAGGCACTGCTGCTCACAGCGGCCTGCAAGATTCTGGATACCAGGTGAGGAATAAAAACACGCCCACACCAGTTAGATGCACTTATCTTTAATCAGGGCTTACGCTCCAAACAGCAACGGGAGACTCTAGGGCGTGCTGTGAAGCGGGCTGCTGGGGGATTTTGCTACATAATCCAAGTGGATTCATGGCCAAGTCTCATTGCGCAGCTTGCATTCCAAGCTTTTATGTAAAGCATAGCATATCAACTCTAAGGTACAGCTAGCATTGGCAAATTTACAGCGCGTGACCTTGCTTCCTAACTTTCCTCCTCCTTTGGCAGCGCAAACACTTTCACACGGCCTTGCACAGCCTGTTTACCAGGCCGAGCTGTGCTGCTTATCAAACCGGTTCTGACCAGACCCGTCAAGCCCCATCTCTGTCCAACACATTACAAAGCTCTTCCGCGGCCCTATACTGACATTGCTCCATGTCCCCACAACTTGTGCCCAACCCTCCTGAATCCTGCAGATCATGACTCCCCAACTGGGGTCCAGATGACCCGCAGACCTCCAGTCAAAGGCCACCCTGGATATCCGGTTAGCAATAACAAGACCATGAACTGGCAACTTGGGGATTCTGGTTTAGGCCAGGTCCCGTGATAGATAGTCAGCCCCCCTGACACTCCTCAATGCCATTGTGCAACTCGCCATCCACTGTCACTCTCTGCCACTGAGCGCTCGGGGAATAGATTGCAGTGCATCATGGGGGCATGCTCACTGTCCTGGGATGCAGAACTTTTCATCCCATCTTTCTGGGCTTCCGACTTGTTTCACGCCGTTTTTCAATAGACACAGTAAACTGTGCACGCGCCATCTCTGTCTGACAGCATGGATCGTGAGCTGCTGACCAGTTTGGTGATGGGTGTTATGAGCACAACATGGCAGGTCCTGAGGTATTACATGAGCTGCGAAACAGAGTGAATGAGTGATGCCTGCCCTGCTGACTGCCATGGATCAGATAAGTCGGTACTGGGCTCAGGAAACAAGCACAGAGGGGCGGGATCACATCATGATGCCTGCATGGGGTGATGAGCAGTGGCTGCAGAACTTTCGGATGCGCCAAGCCACCTTCCTGGAACTGAGTGCAGAGCTCGCCCCAGCACTGCTGTGCAAGGTGCGCTTCAAATGACTCTTGAATGTGCCGTTGGGTGACTAAAAGAATGCTGGCGTTGCCTTTGTGGCCTGTTAGATCTCACTAAGGAGAATATTCTGATGGTCATTGCAGCCCACTGTACGCTGCATATTTGTGAAGCGAAGGCAGAAAAGTTTCCCCAGGGATGGACCCCTGAGGCTGATTGACTGGTTGCTGATTTTGAGCAGCCAGATACAAGGGCAATTAGAGGGGCACAGTGGGAGGCTATTTGAATCAGGGAGGCTTTGCTGAGCATTTTGACAATGATTCCCAGTAACTGTCTTTATGTGATGCATTAGGCCAGGCAGTGTTTACTTGCCACCTTGAATTACCCTTGTAGTGCTTGCTTCCTGAGTGTTAATTGTACAAAGCAAATATTCCTGCCTATAACCACTGTGTTTGATCATTAGCACTGACTGATGTGTATGTGACATAAATAAGACATTTTATTTCAAAAACTCAAATTTAATAACAAGAGAAAACAATTTTTGGTCAAACAGGGGACATGGAAATGAGGAGCAGTCTCATGGTTGGGGCTCTCACAACTGGGTGTAATGCCAGCTTTCGTTGGGAAACCACCCCTACACATGAAGTGCACAGGGTACTGTGAGGGACTGGGAACATATGAGGAATGTGGTGGGGGAGTTTGGGGAGGGCATGGAATGGAGTTCTGTCTTGGCTGCATGGGGAGTCATGCACAGATGTGCTCAGACTACAGGTTAATGAGAGACTTGAGCATCTCTGTCTGGCCTTCGAGGAGCTTTATCATCTGCTCCTGCCCCTGTGTCCCTTCCAGGCTATCCAGCATCACTCTTTCATTAATCGTCTCCCTCCACATTCTTGTTTTGCTATGTGCTGCATTTGTTGACTCTTCTGAATATTGGTACCCTTTTCCACAGGCTCAGGTAATCAAACCGGGTAACCCACAATGCATCTGTTGCACGCGTGTGTCTTCAGACTGGCTCCATATGCTGCTTGCCTGTGTGCCGTTCTGTTCCCTGCAAAATAATTGTTGGGTGGCGCGGCAAAGTTTCCTGCAGCGGAAGGAGAAACAAGGCAGCTCTGCCAAGGAACCTTCAGCAGAGGATTGCAGAATACCCTCAGGAAAATTTCCTACAGGTCTCTACGGAGGATTCCTGGGCCATCACCATGTATATTAACGAATTTTTCCACTGTAGCCCCTTTGCATAGACGGGCAGGATCTGTTGTTAATTTCTGTCCCTTATCCCTCCTCTGCCACGTAACAAAGTACATGAGAGCTCAAGCACCTTTCACCGTGCAGTATCAAAGCAAATGAGCACTTACAAGAGCTCCCCTCTCCTGCATCCTGTGCGCCAGAGCAGGAGTGCTGGGACTGGCTAGACCTCCCTGACTCATCGCACCACTGGACAATTCTGTTGCATGTCCCACATCGTCCTCCAGCTCCACTTCCTCATCGAAGTTGAGGCCACTGACTGCTGCCTCCAGTCCCACCACAGCATCAATGGGGCTCTTGGCAGTGGTGCCTGGGGTTGCCGCCAAGAATGGTGTGCAGCTCCTTATGGTCTGCAGAGCCACACCAGAGCAACGGTTGGCCTCCCTTGCCTTCCGGTACGCCTGCATCTTAGCATGGCACTACTGCGTGTCCCTTTTGTGCCCCTTCTCCAGCATGTCACTAGCAACTGGCCCGTAGGGATCAAAGTTCCTGTGGCTGGAGGGAAGCTGTGACTACACAGCCTCCTCTCCCCATAGACTCAGCAGATCGAACAGCTCTGGTGTGCTCCACGTGGAAGAACGTCTGCTGCGGAAAGCTGGAAGATGCCATGTGAACTGTGCAGCCCAAGCAAACAGGAAGAGGAATTTCAAAAATTCCCAGGCCTTTAAACGGGGGAGGGGCACATACCTGTGTACCTTCAGGGCAGCGGAGTTCAAACTGCTGACCAGAGCGGTCAGGATGGGCATTGTGGGACATCTCCGGGAGGCCACTTATGGCAACATAACCAAGCACGGTGTCTACGCTGACGCTGAGTCACTCTAACTACGTTGCAAAAAGCTCCATGCTTCTCGTCGAGGTCGTTTTCTGATGTCAGCATAGCAGGGAAGTTACATCAGCGGGAAGAGCATTTCAGTGTGTACACAGAAACTGACTTCTGTCGACAAAACCGTGTTGTGTGACAAGGCAAATTCGGAGTGAAGATGGACACTCCTCACGCGGTGTCTGATTAGATCAGTCGTGCTGAGCACATCTCAGAGGGACAGTTACCAGCACCAACCCGCCCCCCGCCCTCCCGGCATGCTAGCTATTGCCAGTGGCTGGAGGTTTCCATTTGCACTTCCAACAGTGCCAGATTCTACGTTAGGCATAAGTGTAGGGGTAAGCGTGGCTAGTGCGCCACAGATTAGTGGGAGCCACAAGCATGTGGAATGCTTAACTAGGCAGGGGCACTGTATAAGGAGAAAGGCCAGTCTTTTAGCCCAGTGGTTAGTCTGGCCTGGGATGTGAGAGACTGGGTTCCATCCCCGCCCCCCTTCTTCCCCCCACCACCTGCAGAAAGAATTTGCCTAGGCAGTTCCCATCTCTCAGGGGAGCACCATAACCACTGGACAACAGAGTCGTTCTCACTTTCTTTTCAGCCCAATGCCTATTAAGTTATTGATTCACAGAGGAATGGCTTCAGCAAGAGCGACTGAGAGAGCCCCACATCAGATTAGCCCGGTGGCTAGGGCACTCACCTGAGAGGAGAGAGACCTCTCTTCCAATCCTTTCTCCTCATCAGGCAGAGGGGGGGATTTAATTGGGGACCGAACACCTGGGTATGTGCTTCACCACTGGGCTAAACGGCATAAGGGAGGCTGCTGCCCCCAGCCCCCAGGCTGTTTTATGTGCAGTGAGGTGTGCTCTCAGCACAGACAGATTGGGCCCCGCACGCAAGATAGGCCAGGCACTGCTTCATTTGAGATTCCCACTGCAGCTTGGCACTTGGGGAATTTAGGTGGCAACTGAGCAGAGGTTTTGTGAATGCCGGGGGTGCCTAAAGTGGGAATTAGATTCTAAGTCCCTCTGTGACTGACTGCACTGTAGCTCTCATTGACGTCAATGGGAGCTGCTGGCTCCTTGTTTAGATGCCTAGATATGGATTTAGGAGCCTAACTTTATGCTTCCAGATTTGCAGTGCTCAGCCTTACTGTTTGGAAGGTGTTTGGAAAATGCAGAGCACCATTTTACACAGATGTGCTAAGGATTATTATTAGCCTGCTCAAATGCCAATGTACATTTCTCAGGCCAAACCCATGCTAGCTCTTTTCTAACACTGGATTTGTTCCTGTAGGTCACTTAGGTAGAAATTTTCCATAATTAACCAGGGCTGAAAGGATCTAAATTCTGCTGACATTCTTCAGCACAGTTATTTTGGATCCTGCTTCTGTTCCCTCTGGCAGAGGTCTCAAGCCTTCCATATCAATCACGAGTCAAGTCACTTCTGATGAAAAAGCATAGTTCTCCTTTTCCACCTGTAATCCAAGCTTTTTATAGCCTTTCAGCATGGACTCTGAGCGTCTTCATGAGCACCTCTGAACGTAACATCTAGATAACAGCTTGTACCACTTAAACGCAGTACTCCATTGTATCCTGAACTACATCTGGACTGGAGCACTAGTCACTCATAGGGAAGCTTGTTATGGTGCACCAATCCATGACGGACATAAGAAGAGATGGTTTTTGAGACACTTGCACATATTACACTTGACCCCTTTGGCAACTGGGCAACTCGACTCTAGGCTGTTGGGATCTGATATCATTCCACACCCAAGCCAGGCTTAACAGGTAACCCATCGTCTCCATGAGTTGCGGGGCTGTCCTGTTTGGCATTCAAGAATCCCTGCTAGATCATAATCCCCATTTAGTTCATGCATTAAATCAGACGTTCCCTCTGTCAGATGTCCTTGTTGGTTGGTGCTATAATTCACAGTTATGTGACCTTCTCTGTAGCTAATAAGATTTAGTCTGAGCTTTAGAGTTATCGGGACTGAGGCATTGCAACAGTTCCCTCACTAGACTCTCTGCATCCTCCCATTCAGCCCATTCACAAACTTCAGCCCACCTGTCATTCCAGGCCCGTGAAATTCCTCTTTCTCTGTTCTGTCCTCACTGGATGGAACAGAGCAATAGGTCCACGCAACTGACCTGAGGTAGTGCAGACACTAAAAGGTGTTACCTCACCTACCTCGTCTCGTGTTCCTGGAGCAGTTCTGTTACCTCCTGTTGGAGCTCTGCAGGCTTTCACTCATGACACACAGATTCGAAGAGTCATAGATTCCAAGGCCAGAAGGAACCACTGCATCTGACCTCCTGTATAGCACCGGCCAGAGACCTGCCCCAACATAACTCACATCTGGTCTGGGGCAGATTCAGGGGAGTCAAGGATGGCAAAGACCTGCTCGGTTCCATCTAGCATATTCCCCTGGTATCTCAGAAAGCCAGAGACTGTACAGTGGTAAAGCATTATTAGTAATTCTTCCTGTTATTAATGTCTCTGACTCTCCATCCAGCAGGCTCTCCGCTGCAATGTCACTGCATGCACTACCAGCCCCCTGCCCCCCCATCCCAGCACCCTCTGGGGCAGACTGGGACAAGACCAGAGGGATCTGCTCCTACCTTGCTGTAGCACTTCAGTTTAGACACTACCTCCACCAATAGGAGGGAATATCCCATTGGTGTAGGTGATCCACCACCTTGAGAGGCAGTAGCTAGCTCTGTGCACACAGGGGCTTCGGTCAGCTTAACGATGCCGCTTAGGGGTGCAGTTTTAAACTGACTGATTTTCTAGTGCAGACCAGGCCACAGTGATTTCCTAGGTGCCTAAGACTTAGGCTTGGCAATGCTGAGTGTCACCACAGCTAAGTCTCTTTGTGAATCTAGCCCGGAATAGGGCCTGGTCTACAATACAAAGTTAGGCAGATGCAAGGCAGCTTACATCAACCTAGTTCTGCGTGTGTCTACACTTAGTTTTGTCTCCCATTGACATAAGTACCCCACTACACTTATTTAATAATACCTCCTCGAGTGGTGGAGTCATAGTCACTGTAATTCGGTCGATGAAGTGTGAATGTAGATACTGCATGACTTACATCAACTCTAACTGTTCTCCAGCAGCTGTCCCACAATGCTCCACACTGATTATCTGGTCATCATTGTGAACTCCACTGTCTAGGGCTGGAAGCCCCTCCTCCCATTTACAGCCCCATGAATTTTTGAAATTCCTTTTCCTCATTGCGACACCGAGCAGCTCTCCATTCTTGAGTGCAAATGCCCAGCTGACCACGCTGGCTACACGGTCCAGGCACGCTCCTGCCTGCAGTACAGAGGAGGTATTGGATCCCCTGGGCCTGCAGGGAGAGGAGGCTGTGCAGGTACAGCTCCGAGCCAGCTGTAGAAATGTGGACATCTACAGGCTATGACAAGACCAGCAGCAGAGCGGCATGAAAGCCAAGGAACTGCGTCTGGCAGAGCAAAAGGTGAGGGAGGCAAACAGTCGATTCGGTGCATGCCCTACCCAGCAGAGATACCACCCACCCCCGCAGCACAGTGGGTACCTCTGAGGAGCCAGAGTCACAGGATGGTGCCGTGAACAATGAGGAGGCGGAGTAGGTGGGGGACAAGGAAGAGAGGAGGACGAGAATGGGGGGCAGAAGACCAGGGGATCCAGCTGTACAGTATAGGCATCGTTTGACTTCATGGTGAGCATGCAGAGATGTGCAGGCTCCATGCTTCTGTTGGGGTGGTGGACAGCAAGGAGAGTCACACAGGTTTGTGGGCTTCTGAAAAAAAGGCGTGAAAATGACAGGAGGCAGATAACGTTATGGGATGGCGACAACTGCAAACTGGAAAGGTGACCTCATGCTCTCTGTCACCTCTGCAACTCATGCGTTGGCAAAACTTCCCCAAAGACGGCATGCTGGATGGTGGTGAGTTGCACAGTGGGTACCAATCTGCGGTGCACGACAGTCTGCATCGATACAAGCGCTCCTGGGGAGGACACACACCGCCGACACGAGGAGCCACGTCTGCACGCGCACATGCAGTGTACTAACTGCAGCGGCCATATGCCGATGCAACTTGAGTTGCCATACGTTTGCCGTGTAGACGTGGCCTGGGTAACTGCTGTGCAACGGCCTTCTCTAGGCAGGTCTTGATTCTGCAGCAGGGAAGGGACGCTGGCCCCATGGCAGTCTCTGCACACTGGCGGGGTGAGACTGGGAACCTGCAGCATGTGAGGCACTTTAACCCTGGCCAGTGTCGCATTTAAAGTGACTTCCTACCATGGACAGTGGCGATTGTGCAGGAGCCCGTTTCAATAGACGGGACTTCTCACCCTATTACGATATACCAAGCGAGCCCCGTGTCAAGCAAGGGGCAGAATGCTGAAGGAAACAAATTCCTGTTCATGCGGATGGTGTGCACACTGCCGTGCTCCGGGGCACTGAGCGGCGCTCTCACAGGCGGCCGGGCTGCCTCCCCCCACGGCTGGAGATGCAAGGTTATGAGACACAATGCTGAAATAAGAAAACCAAGCACCAGTAGAGATCTGCTGCTGGCTGCTCCCCATTTCGTAAGGGACAGAGAGACTCGGGGTTCACTCCCGTGCTAGGTCAGTCCCAGACCGTGCTGGCATTGTCTCGTAAACATTCGGTGTGCTGCCTGAAAACAGAAGACTAGCTCCTTAAGTATGGATTTAAAAGCTGGGATGGGAATATTCACGTTGGCCGCCTGTGCGGCTCGGCTTTCAATGGGGCACAGCATGGCATCCCAATGAGTTGTTTATGACAGTGAAAAAAACTGAAGTCTGACTCATTTGCTTGGAGCATCTACATAAACTCCCTTGGTGCTCTGATCTCCTGGGGGGCCTGGGAACCTGAGGAGAAGAGCCAAGGTGGGCTCATGTCTGGAGAGCTGCTGCAGCTCTGCACTTGCAGCAATGTATGCCTCACACGGGGCTGGCAAGCTGCCCCACCCCACCCAGCTGTCAACAAAGGGTTCGGTTTCCCAGCAGACTTGTTTTCCCAAGCAACGGATTTTGTTATGTGCCTAGTTGTCACCATAACACCTTGGGATACAAAGGCCGCACGGAAGGGACTGAGGGAAACTGGAAATCTATGTACATTGTTCAGGGAAGGACATTGTTTAGGGGTGGGAGAAGCTCTTCTAGATGCTAGAATGGAGGCCGGGGAGAGTGAGGACATGGAGAGAGACACTTTTGGCATGAAATCTCCAGGTTGGTGCAAAGTGGCTACAGAGCAGCTGTACATGACTCTCCCCTGCAGGCTATCCCCGGAACACGGGGCCTTCACAAGTGTCGCAGAGTTGGTTACATTCCCCACAAGCGCCCCCGTTCAAGGGCACGGGGCATGCAGGCAGGGGGATACTGCAGTCCTGTGCCCCATTGATTCCTTAGCTGTCACTAGGCCCATAGGCATCCGTGCAGACAGTGTGCAAACTGGAACAGCCCTCAGCAGCCTCAGGATCGGGGGACACAACCCACCTCCCCCTATCTCTGCTCCAGTGTCTGCTCCAGCACAGGGATAGCGCCTCTCCAACAGAAATTCCTTCTGGCTCTTCTCATGAAGCAGGGCCGGGGTGGGAGCGCAGAACTGACAACCCAAGGGGATAGTCTGGTCTTTGAGTGACCGTGGAGGCCATGCTGTAATTTCAAGGGAGCCTCCCAGGAGGCAGCCAGGGCGGAGAAAACCTCGGGCAAAGGGTTGAACTGGAGTACATCATGTGGAAAACCAGCCTGCGTTGGGTCTTGGCTGGGGAATGGGCCACACTAGGGTTTTGCCATCTCTGCTGTGACCCTCTAACGTCAGAGAAAACACTGACAAGAAAGAGTGGATGGAGAATTGGCAGATGGGCAGTGCCGCGAGCATGGGAACACTACACTGCAGTACAGGCTTCCAAGGAACATTTGCCTTTGGTAACCTCTAGGAAGGGCCATCTGCCCCCTGGCAGCCCATGACACTCTAGCTTAACAGGTTCATTGACGCCTGTAACTCTGGAACTTACTGAGGGACTGGCAAAACACCTTTGTGTCTGAAGGTGACGTGGGCGAGGGCCACCCATGGAGTAGATGGGCTCTCTGCTGGCTTAAGGATTTGAAAACAGTAACAAAAGTGTTATTGATGCAACTCCTAGGATCTCAGGTAGTCTGCCAGCCATGCAGGTTTCCATGTTGGGCTGCCCCTTGAGTGCTGTATCCAGTCACAGAGAGAGACATCTCTTGAAATTGGTTCTCATTTATCACTGAGTAAAGGGTTTACATCTTCCATGATAGGCCTGTCTATTGTGGGTAGACTCTCTGTTGCGGACTGTAGTATGGTGAGGTTCTGAGGACATACCAGCAATTCCTTGTCCACAAGCCATCTCCAATTACAAGCCATAGGAACCTGCTGGAGTATTTCCAAATCCACTTTGGCAACACCCTGGGATGGTTGCTGACTGTCCTCAGTGTTTGCCTGTCCCTTTCTGTTAGTGAATCTGTGCACCAGTTCTTGGTACACTTTTTGTATTGACAAGGATATATTGTTTAGTTTCCCAATTACTGTGTAAGATCCCCTCCTCAAACAAATAAGTTTGTGATTGTTTCCTGGCTGCCTTTTCTAGCTGCATAGCCACACCTTCTCTCCTTCTTGGATGGTCACACAATTCTTCTTTTTCCTTGCGTCTTATACCTGACATGCTTGCTTCCAGCTCTTCAGTTGCTCCACCTTCTAGAATGTTGATTTCAGGTCACTGATACAAGACACTGCCATGGCTTCCACTTGTGTAGGTTGAGGGGGCCTCGCTGGTTCTTGCTGCCTGAACATGACGTCATAGAGAAGTAGTAGTTTGGAGTCCAAAAATAATCTCCGAAGGAGAGGAATGGATAGTTGAGTGCTGGCTGCTGTTGTGTGCAAAGATGACAAAAGGTAACTTTGTATCCCACTCTTGTTGGTCTTAACATATGAACCTAAGTACGACCATACTGGTCAGACCAATGGTCCATCTAGCCCACGATCCTGTCTTCATTATTACCACTCCCCCAATTTTCGTATCATCTGCAAGCAGCCATTGGTGATTTTATGTTTTATGTCCAAATCATTAATAAAAATGTTAAACAGAATAGGGCCAAGAATCAATCCCAGAGGGACCCCAATAGAAACACTCTCATTCAGTGATGATTCACCATTTACAATTACATTTTGAAACCTCTCAGTTATCCAGCTTTTAATCCATTTAATGTGTGCTATGTTAATTGTATATCTTTCTAGATTTTCAATCCAAGTGCTATGCAGTACCAAGTCAAATACCTTACAGGAGTCTAAGTATATTACATCAACACTATCTACCTTTTTAAACCAAATTTATAATCTCATCAGAAAAAGATATTCAGTTGGTGTGACAGGATCTATACTCACAAATTACAGTCTCAGCTGCATGACCAATAAATATGTCAGGTAAAAGTACTTTTGCCATCTTGAAGCTGCTGCCACCAGTTGTAATTGGTGAAATTTTTCAATCAAATAGTAAAATTGGGTAAAAAATAGTAAATCAGTTTCACAAATTTGGGTCCAACTGATCTAATAGTTTGGGCCAAATATAAAATGAGGAAAAAGTTTTTGAAATCATTTCAAATCAACATTTTTCAAATGTCGTTTCAAAACGTTTGAAACCTTTAGTGCCACACAAATAACGTTTTTATTGGCATTCTGGCATGCAAAACAACAAAAATCAGTTTTGGTTTGAGCTGATTTTTTTCTTTTTTAATTCTGCTGCCAGAAGAAAAAGTCACTAATTTGCTCAGCTCTAGTTTTAATCCTGACTTACAGAAACCGAAGGATCTATGGCAATGCTGCAAGTAACAACCACACACAGGGAGGACTCATCGTCGCCACCTCTCCCAATAACGTAATATGAAAACAACATTAGCACCACCTTGCTATTAGCAATGATGCGATTTACACTGGTCATTACAATCTCCCTCAGTCCCAGCTCAGTGCATTCTGGGCAATATTTGAGTAGCTTTATGAGATAGTGTTGGGGACCCTGGGGAATTGAGAGGCGCAGCCAGACCTCTCCCCTACCCCCACAGCCTCCCTTATATCCTTCATCTTCTGCTCTGCTCTGCCCTAGCCTGTCCCTCCCTTGGGGTGTGCATGCCGGTTTGGCAGGCTGGTTCTGCTCTGCTAAAGGCGAGCAGCTGTCAGTCGCTGGCTGGCTCTGCAGAGTCTGGGATGGGAGGATGTCACCGTGGGCCCTGGCTTTTGTAATGTCAGTTGCTACAAAAGCTGGTGAAGTATTTGGGGGGTTGTGCAATATGTGTACATTAACCCTGGCAACCGTCATGTAGCTCACTGTGTCTGATCAACATCCTGAGCTTGGTCATGGAGTCTAGAGCAGCGGGGAGGAGGGGAAGAGGATGGGCATGCAAAAGACCCACTGTGCCCACAGCTTGATAAGTTGCCCTGGAACTGAGACTAGCAAATGAGAGCTCTTGTCTTTGGTCCAGGCAGGAACGAGAGGAGAGGACAGCTTGGCTGCACCCTCCAGAAGGGTCCACAGTCTTGTGCAGCCAGCAGTGCTGGGTCCCTCTCCCTCCTCTGCTTTAACCGGAGAGAGCAGGCTGACCCCCTCATGCTGCTGTGTCAGGACCCAGCTCATGCAGAGACACAGCAGAGGCAGGTTCCAGGAGCAGGGGGCGCCAAGGTGTTTAACTGACAAGTTCTCAAGTGAACATGAAACTGACGGGTACCCTCCAAAGGCGTGGCTTTTCTGACACTGCCAGGCCCTGAGATCCTGTCGGCAGGGAAGTGTGCCCCCACCTGGGGCAGAGTAGACAGATTGCACAGAAGAGAACAAACGGGAGGGTTGGACTGACTGAGCAGATGGCAGGTGAGCAAGCACCCTGATGTATAACCCAGCACTAACGGGGTTCCTGTCATCTGTCAGCACGCTGCACATGGATTGTCCGTAGCTAGAAATGGCCAATTAAGGACATTACTTCTCACAAGTCAGGAGTATTCAAAGGACACGTTCACTTTCTGATCTCAGAATGAAGTCCCCTGAACTGCTGAATGCTACTCTGCTTTATTCGGTGCTGGGGAAAGATGCCCTGGAAACTGTAATCCTCTTAATTCTCACAGAACGAGAACAAAGACCAGAGCACTGGAAGCTCTCTTCCTGCCGCCGGCCTCTGAGCCTGCTAAGCAGGGGCCCCATTAGCAGCAGCTGCAGTGGTGCCTATGCATTAGGAATTGGCCTGCGACTGTGACTGTTTACAGCTTTGGGCGATGTTGTTATGTTGACCTGATTTCCTCGTGTAGAGTAGGCCTAAGTCTTCATTTCACATGACAAACAACTCACAGAGGTTGTGGAGCAATGTAACACAGCTTTACATTCTAAGAGGTGAAGATATTTTACATCCCACAACCCCATGTGTCACCTGAGTTTATAAAGAGTTACAACCAAAGCTTTCACAGAATGATATGCACCACACCTGTTGATGTTAGCCCTCCAATTCTCTGAAGGTATGGAGAACCGTTTATCCAGTTTTAAAATAAAGCTGGTTGTTGCCCTTTTTAGAAAAGGCAGCCATGTGAAGCAAAGGAGCTTTTGGAAAAGGTTATGAACAAATATTTGCTGATGAGATATTCATAGTGGATGAAGCCTTAATGGAGGGACAGAGACCAGTATACCTATTAAAAGATTATGGGGATGAGAGGGTGAGACATTTACTGGTTCTTTTTACCCTAAAGAATTATAAAAAGTTAACCATGTTGATTAATATATGCTGGCTAGCATATAAATATATATCATAGTAATATGTATTATCTTCACCAAATAGCTATTGCTATTAAATAAGCACCAATATTGTAAGAATGATATAGCCTAAACTATATTATAAAACTAAACTATACTATAATCCTGTTCACTTATGCTAAATATCCTGTAACACCTAGCATTTACTGAAGTAAGCATTTGGCACCAGCAGATAGGAAACTTGTCAAAAATCAAGATACGTTCATTTTACATCTTAGTACAAGCTAGATCAGTATCACGGATCAGTATCACGGATCAGTACCTGGAAAGCTAGTATCCAAAACAAAGATAAGGAAGGAACAGAATGACAAGTTAGGGAACCGGAACAAATTGATGGGTTGGATTTTAGTGATGTGTAAAAAATGTGTAACTTGTAAAATCATACAAATCATACCAGCTGAAATGTGTAACTTGTAAAATCATACAAATCATACCAGCTGAAATGTGTAACTTGCGGAGCACACCTTCTGCATAAGGTGAATATAACATTGCTGCATGGGACCACTCTTTGGAGAACGGTATCGTATAGAACCTTTTCCCTGTACCATATTAACAATGTCAGTCAGGTTTATTATTTGGTCTCGAGCATATTTTGTAACAACAAAGTGTGGTCAAGCAATTTATCAACAACTGCAAACAGGACAGGATTGATAAAAATAAATTATTTTTTTATTTAAATCTGATTTTTTTTTAATTTTTTTTTAAATCAGCAATAAAATAATAAATTTCTGTCTTGTTTAAAATATAACAGTGACAATTAAATGCTATCACAAACATGCTAAACCTACACTTACAGTCTCATAAAAATGAATTAATGGCTCTAGTCTTTCCAGCCTAACTACCAGCTCCTGCTTCTTGAAAGTTCTGGGGTTTCAGTTTCTGTTTCAGTTTCTGTTTCTCAGCAGACTAAAGTCACGTGCAAAGACAGACACAGGCTGGATAGGACTGTTGTTGTTCTGTGCTTATGTGGTGGTGGAGCTGGGCCAAGCAAGGCAGAAGAGTTAGTTAAGACACTCTCTTAAAGACAGAGAGACAAAGGATACAGGCAGAGTAGAAAGGAACAGTGGAGTGGACTGGATAGAAAAAGAGATGACATTATTCAGTACACACACAGCTTCCTATATTCGCCCACACTTTTGCCACAGAAAAACTGTCATGGCTTCTAGGCATAAGAGAGACCCTATCTGGGAATATTTTGAAGAAATTCCTTCCCTCGGTAAAAAAGGAAAAAGTGTCAAGTGTAAGCAGTGCAAGGAGGAGATGCAGGGGGCCCAGCTGCAAGAATGGAACATCATAATGAAAACTGCTAGTTGGGAGAAAATGATGTGGATGAAGATGTGGAAATGTCTAAAGAACAATGTGGATCAAGTGGTTAGTAACTTAAATAATTCACTTGGCAATGCATCATTCTTCAAGACTCTCTCTATGCCTTTTAGTATAAATGTGATTTAACAAGTAAATTCCCAAGCTGTTTGCTGTGTTGGAAGTTGCTAGGAAAAAAGTTTAGTTTAGCTAATGCTTATGGCTTGTTTAATTAGTTAACTAGGTTTAGAATCTATCACCCAAGTATACGATACAGAAAGCTGCAGTAAGGGAAATCCAGACTTGCCAGTTGCCACTGGGAGTCATCTTCCTATTTTATATTACATAATACATGCCCCTTATTTTGGAACATCATGGCCACAGACCATAATGGCGATATTCCCTATTTTACTTCAGCATTACTCAGCTTTCCCAAGAGACCACCACCCCCATACTCATTTTCTCAAAAAATAGAAGTGCCAGTGAGTTCTATGGGGCTTACTCCAAAATTAAGTGCACTTTAAGTGCAGTCAGTCTTTGCTTTTTTGGTAATTTGGAATCAGATCAGCATCCTTGCTGAAAAAAATGTAAATGATCAACTGAATAATAGAGTGAAAAGAACTGATAACAACAACTATTCAAAATCCTTTTTGAATTTTGTTTCAGGATCCCATTTAAGCATAAGAGACTGTGACTGTCTATCTGCAACAACCTCAGAGTCATCCATTGGTACTTTTAGCAGCAGTGCTGCACCTAAACGTATTTCAGACAACGAAGTATCAGTAGCAAGCAAAAGATTTCAGTCATCCAGTAAAACCACCACCATGGATGGGTTTGTAGTAAGGACCGGCAAATACCAACAAGACACCATAGATTAAAAGATTGCTCGGCTCATTTATGCCACAAATTCTCCTTTTCGCATTATTAACAATAGACACTTCATTAACATGGTTGAGTCCTTATGACCAGGCGACACTGCACCTGGTAGAGCAGACATTGGTGGAAAGTTGCTAGATACAATGTATGAGAAGGAACTTGAACAGTATGCAAGAAATACTGAAGAGAAATTTGCCAGTTTAAGCCCTGACGGGTGGAACAATGTACACAATGATCCAGTAATATGTGCCTGTGTGACAATAGAAGATGGGGTTGCATTTCTTTCAGAAACAAGATACACCAGGAAATGCCCAAACTACAGAATATTTAAAAGACGTGGCAGTGAAAGCTGTAATAAACTGTGAACAAAAATTCAATTGTCACGTGCGCAGATTTGCCACAGGCAATGCTGCAAACATGGCAAAGATGAGAAGATACTTAGAAGAAGAAACAGAAGGAAGCTCCTTAATAACATCTGGCTGCAGTGCCCATTTAATGCATCTTTTAGCCAAAGACTTAAGTACATCTTCTCCAGGAATAAAAGAAAATGTCGTTGAAGTCGCAAAAAACTTCCGTAACAACCATTTTGTTTCAGCTTCACCGAAGGAGGATCCAAATTAATTCTCCCTCAAGATGTTCGATGGAATTGTGTGGCTGATGGTTTTGAACAATTAATTAAGAACTGGCCTATTCTCATAAAACTTTGTGAAGAAAAACGTAATAAAATAGATGGAGGTATCTCATCCAAAGTATCTAACACTGGATTAAAGAGGAATGCCAAGCATATGCTTAGTATAATGAAGTCTATATCCATGGCCTTAAATAAACTTCAGAGAAATTGTTGCTGCATTGCTGATGCTCTCAAAATCTGGAAGGGACTTCAAGAGACATTGAAGAAAGAAATACCTCATTAGAAAGTTAAACTTCAGGCAATAAAGAAGAGAATGGATCAAGCACTAACTCCACCTCATTTTCTTGCAAACATTCTTGACACTAGATATATAAGTAGATGCCTAACTTCTGAAGAAGATGCTGCTGCCATGGCATGGGCATCTCAAAATCACTCCTCAGTTATGCCAGTCATTATAAATGTCAGGGCTGAAGCAGAACCATTTAAACAGTACATGTTTACTGATGATGTTTTGAACAAAGTCACTCCCCTGAATTGATAGAAAATAACTAGCAAAGCACCTTGAAACAGAGTTCCTTCAATTGCTAAGCCAACTTTTCACAGCAATAGCTTCCTCTGCAGGCAGAGAGAGAACATTTTCATCATTTGGTATTATTCACTCAAAGCTAAGAAATCAACTGGGAGTCGAAAAAGCTGGAAAACTCGTATTTTTGTTTCAGTCTATGAATAAAAATGACAGTGGGAGTGGGGAAGATGAGAGCTAGTTGTAGAAGTTTTAAGGACAGTGTACATTTAGTGTTGTGATGACTTGTCTGTTAAAGTTAATAAAATTTGAACATTAAAAAAAAAAAAGCTTAAGGACAGCTGTCAGCCAGCAACTCATGAGACTGCTGCAATTGCAAATGTGAAACATTTATTAAACTAAATCTTAAATGTTACATAAAATATAAGTGCTATTGTGTTTGTGTGTATGATTTAGTTCTTACCATTCCTAATGTACTGCTGCTGCATCTGTAGCTTGACACAGGTAATGAGTATTATGCATCATTTCCTAAATTAATAAAAATCAAGTTATCTAAAAAATCACACAACGTATACTCTCCTAGATGTTGTAAAATGCTGTATTGAGTTGTAAATTAACACGTTTTAGTGATCAGATTTGCACCATTGTTTAAGAAATATGTGAAGAAGTATCAATCAGAAACTTGATTTAAATAATTGATTTTCTCTTGGTGATTTAAATCGCCTTGATTTAAATCAATCCACTCTGCTGGCAAAACACCTGTTTTGACCATAAGGAGAATTGTTTCCACCTCAGCAGCTAAGTGTACCTAGCAGATGGCTTTCTGCTATTCAGGAAAATGCTTTGCACATTCCCCAGACAATCTGCTTCTTGAGGTATTAACTATGGAGCACCCAGGCCATAAGATGGACAGCAGCTGGGTAGGGATCTAGCAGGCAAACATGGTCAGGTCCTGGAGGTAGTGTCAAAGGACTCCCGGAGAGAGGCTCAGCAGACTGGAAAATCAGTGCTGGCAAGGTCAAGCCAATGCTATGAGGATCACCCTGCTGGAGCTTGAACAACACCTTGGGAAGAAGAGGAATGGGAAGGTAGGCATCCCTACCATTCCATGGTGTTTGTTCTCCCAAGAAAACATGGTTACTTACCAGTAACTGTTGTTCTTCGAGATGTGTTGCTCATATCCATTCCACTTAGGTGTGTGCGCGCCCTCATGCACGGTCTCCGGAGAACTTTTTCCCTAGCAGCCCCCTGTAGGGGCCGGTCTCGGCACCCCCTGGAGTGCCGCCCTCATGCGGCGGCATATAGGGCGCCGCCAGCCCCTCGCCTCCTCAGTCCCTTCTTTCCATCCGTGACGGTCGTCAGGAACAACTCTTGCTCCTCGCAAGCCTTTCCCTTTACTGTAAGGAGTTAGTTAGCAGTTCTCCCTGAACTCAGTTAGTTTTTCAGTTAGTTCAGGTTACTTAGTGTAGGAAGAGCCTTAGGGCTCTAGCGACCCGGCTATGCCGGGCTCACCGCGGTTCAAACCCTGTGCTGGCTGCAGAATACATATGTCAGATATTTCTGACTGTGACCTGTCCTGGAACAAAAGAGTTGTCACTCTAGTTGAGATAACTAGCAAACGGGTCTATGTGAGCGACCCCTCAGGTTTGACAAATGAATCTCACAATATCTGACCCACTAGACCCCCTGTGATCTTTGCTGAACAATCTGCTCAGATGATTCGCCAAATTGTGCTGAGCACTAGGCAGGTGAGAGGCTTTGAGATGCGTTGCACTGGTGATATAAAAGACTCCAAATATATAATATATATATTTATTATTTATTATATATTATATATTTATATAATAATAATATATTATTATTAAATAATATATTAATAAAAATATATAATAATATTAATATATTTATTATATATTATATAATATATAATACTCCAAAAGACGTATCACCTCTTGACAGAGACTGTCTAATCTAGCTGTGCCCTGCTGATTCATGTAGAACATTGCTGCAGTATTGGCTGTGAGGATTTGTAGATCATCGCTTTCTTGATGTGAGGGAGAACAGCTTGACAAGCCGGATGAAGAGCCACAAATCCCACATGTTTATGTGGAAACTCACATCTTGTTGAGATTACAGACCGTGTCTTTAGGTTCCCTAAGTGAGCTCCCCAAACTACAGAAGAAGAGCTTATAACCACAGTCAATTGTGGGTCAAAAAGGGATGAAGGGAACTCCCATACACATGTTGGCTGGGTACATCCACCAGTCCCAGGAGGCTAGTACCTCTTGCAGGTACTCAAATCAGCATGGCCAATGGGTATCGAGCCAGGCAGTTCACTGATTTTAACCAGTACTGCACATCTCTGAGATGAAGTCTGGCGTACCAAACCACACGTACTGGGGGCCATGTGCCCCAAAAGACTGAGGCAGTTTCTTACTGTTGTGGTTGGATGGATTTTGAGGTCTGTGGAAATGTTTAACACAGTCTGGAATCAGGCTTGAGGCAGGAATACCCTGGCTATTGTAGGATCCAAGATCATCCCTGTACATTCTATTCTCTGAACTGGGGAGAAGACTGACTTGTCCTCATTGATCAACAAATCCAGAACACTGACGAAGGATTGGATCCTGCATAGGTTGAGTTCTATCTGGATCTTGGATCGACCTCATAGCAGCCAGCTGTCCAGGTAAGGAAATATTTGCACCCTTGTTTTCCTTAGGAATACAGCCACCACAACCATGCATTTTGTAAATATTTGTAGGGCAGCAGACAGGGCAAAGGGCAGGACCGTAAACTGATAATGGGTGCTACTGACCAGAAATTTTAGAACTCTCCTGTGGCTTTGATGGACAGCCACATGGAAATATGCATCTCTGAAGTCAAGGACAGTATACAGTTACCGGAATCCAGGGAGGAGATGATGGAGGCTAGGGTGACCATCAGAAACCTTATTTTGTTCATGTATTTGTTCAAATTTTAGGTCTAGGATGGGTCTGAGGCATCCTTTTCACTTTGGGATCAGGAAGAATAGAAACCTTTTCCTCAGAAGAGACAGGGAACCTCTTCTGTATCTCCCAAATGGAGGAGAGAGTAGTACTCCCTGAGGAGGACAGCCTCATGAGAGGGATCCCTGAAGAGGGATGGGGAAGGAAGGTAGGAAGGTGGGATGAAAATAAATTGCAGGGTGTATTCTTGTTCCACTGGACTTAGAAGCCATCAATCCATGGGACTATGGACCCAAGCACAGGAAGTGGGACAACCTGTTGGAGAAAAAAGGGGAGGGAGACATTGGCATGTAAATGGCATTCTGTCTTCAACAACACAGTCAAACGGATTGCCTGGGATTTCCAGTCTGTCTCAAAGAACATGTTACGGAAGAAAATTGAGGATGTGGAGGGCTCCTTGCGTCGTTTTTTCCCCTTTTCCTGGAGTGGTCACACTGCTTAGGCAGGAAGAGTGGATATCTCTGGAAAGACTGAAGGTGGATTTGCTTTCTTTTAGGGAAAGGCGTGTAAATTCCCAATGATTTCAGCATGGCCCTCGAATCCTTGAGACTGAGACAGAGAGATCTTGGATAGTCTTCTGAACCTCCTGTGGGAGACCCAACAACTGAAGCCATGAACATCTGTGCATAGTTTTTGCAGATTTCATGGCTCTGGCTGCCAAATCTGCAACATCTGAAGCAGTTTGCAGAAAGATCATAGTCACTAGTTTGCCCTCTTCTAACATGACCTGGACCACCTGCCTGGCATTCTCTGGCAACTTGTCTGAGAACTTCAGTATAATGTCCCATTGGAAGAAGTCATATCCAGCCAGTAAGGCTTGCTGATTACATATATGAAACTATCATATCGGTTTCAAAAGATCTAGTTGCTTTGCATATGTGTTCTTTGGAGTAGAAGAAGGTCATCCCTGATGCGCTCTTTCATTCACTGCTGAGATGACTAAGGAACCCAGCAAAGGGTGGATGTAAAAATATTCTGAACTCTGAGAATTGACACGGTAGCTTTTCTTGGTCCTCAGCTGTTGGAGGCAGAGAGGATGGTGCTTGACAAAAAGATTTTGTGGGTTCCAGAATGGCTTCATTTATAGGCAGAGCCATTCAGAAAGGTCCTGCTGAACCCCGTATGACCACCAGCCTCCGGGACCTCTCCTGAACCACCTTGACCTGAATATCAAGAGAGGTAGCTGCCCTCTTTAGTATTTCCTGGTAGGTCCTATACTGAGCCTGGACAGGTGATGAATCCCCAGACACCACAACCTCATCAGGTGAAGAGGAGGATGAGTGCAAAGGAGACTGAGTTTGAGCCTCCTTTACTGAGGTGGACTGAGATTCCAAAACCTTGAGGTCTTGAGGTTCCTGCTTGGGACCAGGGTTAATGTAATGGGCCTTCTCATGGGAATTCGCCTGGTGTCTGCTTTGGGATCTGTTTGAAGGAGGTACCGGGGAGGACCTGGTGGTGGAAGGCAAGCTCCACGGGTTACGGGCAAGCTCCAAGGCCAGCTGTAAGGCATATGGCTGCTTCCCGAATGTGAGTCTCTGGACCATCTTGGGAAATCTAGCAGGCATCAGAAACAGAACCCTTGTGACAAAGATGTCACCTCCCGGGAGCGAGAGGCATAAGAGCTTCAGGAGAACTCTGAGGAGGACCCTGAATTGCTTGACCACAGAGATGGTGTAGCAGGAGGTGGTGGCATCTCTCTGAAGATGTCAATACAGGGGCAGCATGTTAGCTTTACCCCTGGACTTTACAGGGTGAGGAAGCACTGGATGGTCTAAAGATGTAGCCACCCATGGAACTGACAGCTGAATTTGTCTTGGAGGTAGATCCGTTGGCACAGCCTGAGGATCAACTGGTACCAGCTCGTTTGTCTCCTGCACTACCAGAGAATCTGGCACCAATAGGCAGTGCAGGTCCCATGCTGTGGCATAGGCCTCCGGTGTCATCAATACCAAGATATTTCCTTGATGCTGTTGTTGCATCAAAGGGGTTGGCACCGCAATGAGGGTCAGCCTCTAGGACCCCTGACAAGAGGAGAGCGGCACTAGGGAGCATCTCTTTCCCAGTAACACTCTCCCTTCTGATGGGTTACTAGCGGACAGTTCCAGGAGAACCTCAACCTTCTAGAGGAGCTTGGTTCATTTGAGGAATGCTGTTCCAGTGCTCTGTGCTTCTTCCTTGGCACCAAACAAGAGGACTGGTGCCAACTTTCTGCAATGTCCAGAGGGGCACTCCTAACCAAGGTAGAAGTACTCAGTACCCGCCCTGAGTGAGACGGTTCAATAGGTGAATGCAGGATGGCCTCTATGAGGAGGTGATGCAGTCTCAACTTTCTGTACTTTTCTGTCCAGGATTAGAAGTTCCTGCAGATCTGGCAGGGGTCTGAGCCTCACCCAGGCACTTTAGGCATCTGGAATAAGGGTCATGCACCAACACAGATTTTTTGCACCCAGCACAAGGATTAAAATCCTGGAGACCAAGGTATACCCTGGCACTGAGCAACGATACTCTTTGTATAGTAGGGATTCAACACCCAAACTTGTAATAGAAAATAACTAGGAAAACCTACACTAACTTACACTAATGAGCACTACTAAATGACCATTTACAGGATTGAGATAAACTGCCTGGAGTGAGAGAAATCTCACAGCAGCAAGTCAGTGTGCTCTGACTACTGATCATGGGTGCTAAGGAGAGGTCTGGGGCAGCTCCACCCTTATAGTATTGCATGGCAGCAGGAGGTGACACGGGGCACATGCACTGCCCCAATGGGTACCACTAAGGAAAACAATTGCTGACTCTGGTGCACAGGGCACACGCACACCTGAAGGGGAATGAACATGTGCAATCACTTGAAAAAGAATGAGCTGACTCAAACTGCAACGCAAAAGACACTCCCCTCCCCCAAGCATCTGTCTCTCCACCCTAGCATTAGCAGGACAGCTGGTGAATTCCTCTGGCAGCTGAACACAGGATGGGAAAGGAAGTGAAGCAAAGTGCTGAGCCTGGATAAGAGCCTTTTGCACTCACTGTGTGAGCGCTGGGCTCACGGCAAGAGGTTGGCATGTGAGGAAACCTCCCTGAAAGGACCTGGCTGCCTGAGATGCCTGCCTCGTTTCTAGCCATCTAGTGCACTTACAACGTGCCCATCACTGTGGTATCCAGGCACCATTCCCTGTCCATTCCACAGCACTCGTTAGGTAGCGGCTAAGTGCCAGCAATCCCAGCCCCAACTGTCCACTACATGAAGCAATACTTGTCTGCAGCGGAGTGCCTGTTCCCATGGCCAGCTGTACCCGAGCTGGGGGACAAAGTGGACACCTAGACTGCTGCTGCTCTCCTCGTCCTGCCTCTTCCGTGCCACATTCATTCAACTCCCGCTGCAGCAAAGTGACTGAGCCGCTGTCCCATGACCCACCTGATAAGGGGGCTGCTTCCCAACATCCAGGGAAAAGCAATATTTTCTCCTGGCCAATGAGGTGCTGTGCACGGGGTCTCATTCTCTCACATGGACAGGTTAGCCATAGGAGGACTAGCTGGGACATATAGGCAAAGCTGCCTCTACCCCTCTTAATAACCTGGGTACCACCAAATGGCCAGGGCAGGAGCACAAACAGCTACTGCAAAGAAGAATGGAAAATGATTAGCAAAGGTCATAGAAAATTTTATTGTGGACAGAGCTGATTATGGAGCTCCACACAACAAAGACTCAGAATATTGCTGCATGAAGAGGGAACATAAAGTAGTGAGTTGTGGCTACTGTTTGAGAGAATTTACCAGCTCTTTCCGGGCCAATGGGAGCCGTCAGCCTTCTGATTATTTCAAGCCCAGAGTTTGCACAAGGTGAATTTCACCTAGATGACAGACACAGAGAATGACAGATGTGAGGAGTGGAAACAATGTAGACGGACATTACCTAGTAGTGATACCTCAGTGGTATGATGGCTCTATTCCTGCTATCAGGCTGAGTGGTCTCTGTTGACCTGCAGGCATTGCTCATGCACGCGCGCTACCCACCATGCTCAAAGGCTCATGTTATTAATGGGCAGTTCAGAAGAGGGAAGCTGCGTTCTGGACTGAGACCTTCGGAATCAACACCTGTAGATTTAAGTGTGTTAATTTCAGTGGCTGGCACATACGGCTCACCCAACCCTCTGAGGGATCAAGCCATCCAATCCAGCTTCTTCGCAAGGTAAGCCAATACAGAGATGGTGAGAGAGCAATCCTCAGACATCTGGTCTCAGGGCATCCCTCCTTCACATATACACCATCTAATAGCCTTAATGGAGAACAACTTTTCAGAAGGCCAAGGAGTTGGTGGACTCAGCACAAGTTTCAGCTGGAGAGGTAGTGTCCCTCTGCCTAGGGGAAGCAGCTTTCCATAGTAATGTGCCACGGTAAGCAAAACTCTCTCGTCTGCTACTGTAGTACCCCTTGCTTCTGGTGGGGCAGCCATACTTGTCTCATTGCAGTCTGATGATGACCACCCAGTTTAGGTGTGGGCTCAACAGCACACTGGGAAACACCTGAAGTCCCAATATTATACTCTAATCCCCAAGGACAGCCACTGGCACTTTCTTATCAGGGAAGACTGCTCCCTCAGGATAGTGGGAAGGAAGCTGAGCTGCTAACATCTCACCCTGCTCTGGTGCACATGCTGCTTATTTTGAAGCCGGCAGCAGCCAGAGAGGTGTCATAACAGGTCTCCTCGTGCTCTGCAGCTTCGTCTGCTGGAACAGGGATGGCATCAAAGAAACTGAACCCAGCTGACTCCAGGGAATACAGAGGATAAGTCATAGGAGTCGAGATCTTTGGACACCAACGTACGTGTAGAGTGAGCAGTCTCCTTTCCCTTCCCTTGAAAATGCTGGAGATTAAGCTTTGGAAGGCTTATGCCTAAGCTGCTCTTGTGTTTGTCCTCATATCCCACAAGTGTGGGTCCTGCTCATCCACATGCTGTTTGCTGGTGCACTTCCTGTGGTGGGGCTTGGATGTTATCTCAGCAGGTGGGACTGGAGGCTCACCACTGCTCTCACTCACAAACACAGCAGGCATCTTAGAGACCAGTTCCAGTTCTTGTTCCCCGTCACTGGCTCTCTGGCAGCTTTTTCTGTTCATCCGATGCCCAGGATATAGAGTCTTCTCCCCATCACCTCTGGCATGGGCTGTGGACAAGGAATGATGGTGAAAGTCATTAAGGCTGTTGTTGGAAGCCCCCGTAGGAGCAGCGCTCCCCAGGCGGGTCTGAGCCACAGGGATCTCATCCATGGAATCTGCAGACTCCGAGTGGTATTCAACAGGAGGTCCAGCTGCCTGGACAGAGCCAATGCCGCTTGCAGGAGTGGCAGCTCTGTGAGGGAAAGCTGGTATAGGGAGATGAAGGCTGCTGGAGGATGAGGAGATGGCAGCAGTGGCTGAAAATTCTGAAGGTGGAAAGAAAGGAAACGAAAGTATCAGAAGAGACTGTGGTTTCCTCATCCCCCAGATACATGTCCCCAGTCTCAGGGACAATTCAGATAAAAAAGGGACTGATCCACCAGAATTAAAGGAGTCCATACACACTGATGCAAGGCCCACAAGTCAATTCTCAGTAATGGAAGAATACACTAAACATTTTACAGTATTCCCAACACCACACAACCAGTTCATTTCCCTTTCTAAGGTAGGCTATGTTCTCCCCAATGCTGGGTTCCCGTACCCCCTTTATCTTCCTTTCACATACAGGTCACACAAGACCCCCTCACCCTACAGCTACATTCCCTCATGTATTCTGACACATGAAATCACATGTGCATACCATGGAACGGAATGATAAAGTACAGTCAAATTCCTGAATTTCAGAGGACTTGCATGCCTCTTCTAGTGAAGACTCATTTTCCTTGTGGGTCAAACCCTGCCCCACTGAGCTCTGCAGAGCAGAGCTGGCTGGAGCCCACTGTAGTATTGCAGCTCTGTCTCACTCCATAGCTGTGACGTGCAATCAGAGTCCTGAAAAGCTCAGGCTTGCCTGGTATTTTCTGATAGTAGCACCTTTAAAAATACCATGCCCTCTAAGGAAAAAAAATCACATATCAAACTCCATAGTTCTTATGAGCCTTATGTGAGAAGTGACTTAGAAGCTGTATAGATTCTACCCCAAGGTTTGAGAGGAGGATGGGCAGTGTCTGAAACAGCAGCAGTTCCTCAGCCTAGCTTCAGAAATTCATCCATCTGTCAAGTGACATAATGCAGAGAGGTTGGGGTCTCATTTGTTGCTGCTATTATTTGGAGCCTCCCCTGGCTCTACAAATAGTCAAGTCATCCTTTCTGCTGCTGGACATCCAGGGTCCTCATTTCTCCACTCAGCCAGGCCTAAGGCCACAGGAGGAGAATAGCTAAGAAGTAGCTATTCATCATCCTCCATCCTAGCCTGGACAGTAAAGCTCAATGGACACTCCCACCCTCATATTAGAGAAGGTCCAGAGGCATGGGATGGTGAGTTCTCTTGTCCTTGCTGCTGTTCCCAGTCTGGACATATCTTCTCCAGATTCTGTCCTTTTAAGAGTAGCCATGTGGGAAGGGATGCAGGAAATGCTGTTCCAAGAAGCAATCACTTTGTCTTCAGTTTAAAAAGTGTTTTGGCCTTTCCAAAGTTCATCACACTCCTTGTTTTTGCTCTTCATTGCATCTCCCCCTTCCACCCAGGGCTCACACATAATTTTTTCAGGCCCAGTACAAACTTGTAACACGGCCCTCCTTCCACACACATCCCATAATCCCTCATCCCATACATACAATCTCATGAGCCATGAAAAAAGTTTGAATTCTAAAATTACTGTTACATATTCTACATTGCTGAAGAAAGCTCCCCCTTTGCTATTTTTGTTGTTTAAACCTCCCTTCAGTAAACAGCCAAAACGGAAAACAATCCAGTGCTTGGTTGGTAGCACTCCAAACAAGCCAGTCTCTTGGTATCTTTTCTCTCTTGTTGGAAGTCTTACATTTGAGAAGAAATTCAGGAAAATTATGCCCATCAACATCTTTTGGCATTGACTTTGTGAGCGTCCGCATTTCTTTGAAAGTCAGGACATCAGATAGAACAATTTTTTGATAGAATCTGTTCTGTTTTCAGGCTACAAGCCTGGATCTTTGAAAAGACAAGAATCAGATAGCATAGCACTGCTCTCTCCTGCTTCTTGGAAACCTTCTGAATGTGGTGGTACTACCCGACTATCTTCAAGCATTAGGTTGGCGTCACATGATGCATGTTCTAGCAGCTTTTCTATGTCATCAATTGCCAGGGCCACAGACACAGACTCTATATTGAAATCATTTTCATCTTGATTTTGTTCATCTGCTTCCCTGGTTAGTATATTGCCTGACTGCAGAAAAGCCTTGTATGATTTGAAAAACTGGAGGATAGATTAGTGTCCTTTAACTTCTTTTAGTTCCCTTTCTTTTACCACCTTACATTTCTGGCTGCCTGATTTGTATTTATAGCCACCAGCAGACATGGCAGTGTGGGGTGTGTGTGACTGAGTGAATTAGACACGTACTCACTTATATTTTGGGTCTGCAAATCCTATCAGAAGCAGCAGCAGCCCTGGCTCCCACTGTCTTATGGTGCTTTGCTTTGCCCCTCCCATCAGCTGTCCCTCTCTCTTGCCTATGCACAAGGAACTCTGGAACTGGTAGTTCGTGATCTTGATATGCTAGACCATGTCACAGAGAGGAGCACAGATCTCTCTGCCTCTCAGTCTCAAACGACAAGTCCTAGTTTAACTACACAGGCACACTCTCTGTTCTAGAGAAGGGCCTGGGCTGGGCCAGGAGGCCCAGCAACTCACTGTTCAGAATGTTGCTTGAGACTGCGCTAACACTGCTTCTGATTGGCTCCAGCAAATCTCACAAGATCTGGACAGGGAAATAAATTTCTATAAACATCCTCGGGCACGATCTACAATTTAGCCTCAATTTTTTTCTCATGTCAATGGGGATTGCAGCCTGGGCTGGACCCCCCAGGGCCTCTGGGCCCCGGTAAAGTGTACCCATCTTCCTCCCCATGTGGGGGCCCTGCTTCCACCTATTATTTTCCTCCCTCTTCTCTTGCTCCCCGTGCACATACTTACTCCTTTCTTTGTCAGCTGGTCTCCTCCCCTCCTTTCCCCTTCCCTGCATGTGCTTCCCTGCCACTCAGACAGTTGCTCCCCCTACTTGCACATATTACTTGACTGCCTCATTCCCTTTTCCCCTATACAGTCCTTTCTCATTGGCAGCTCCAGTTCCTGGGGTGGCTCTCATTTTTCCCTTTCCCTTTTGAAACTGTAGCTCCTAATAAAAGGAGATGAGCTGGTTCTCCCTATTTGTTCCCAGCTCCTCCAGCCTTCTTTCCACTGATGAACCTTGATATTTGAGGAAGTGCGAACTGGCATCACGTGATATTTGAAATGCCCTAGAATATTTGGTATTACCCCACAGGGATTTGTATTCTTCACTTTGCTTTTTCTCTCTTCTGTTTTTCTAACATTTTCCCTGCTAATTCCCTTAAATGTCTCCTGATTGTGGGGCTGAAAAAGCACAGCTCTGTGTGGCTTACTTACCTCATCAGGGTGCTGGGAGAGGGGTTCTTTACGGCACATTCACCTGCCTGACTGCCATGTAAAGGCAGCTGGAAGAGAGGCTCAATGAATGAAGCACACTCACCTGGTTGGGGAGCTGGGAGAGGGAGCCTGGGCTGCGTGTTTGTCTTGGATCTATCTTCCATCACTGAGGATGGAACCTTACGCACCTTTTTCTTCCTCCTCTTCTTCTGCTGCTGTGAAAACAAGAAGTTCAGATGAAGGGGAAGCCATTCATTAGTTCCAAGATGCTGTATTGACACTTTTATAACTACCGTCTCTGTTTAACTTCCAACATTTTTCAAATTGGTTTTATAAATGATTTCAGTTTAGAGTTTAGGGCTGTCTCAGTATGGAGTGGTGGTCAGCAGGCATTTTATGAAAGGGAGGGATAGCAACGTATGTATTGCATGGAGAGTGGAGTTTGTTTGGAAGTGGATGGATGTGGACAGGGTGATGGCTGCCCATGTGCATGTGTTGTGTGCACATGTGGAGATGGCAGATAAGGCGTTGGTCGGGTGAAGGTGTCTAAGGGATCATAAACCAGAGGAGGGAACTAGGAGACACAACATACAGTGCATACCAAGAGCAATTGACTCTGCAACCAGTGGGACAGAGAAGAGAGACACTTTCTTCTTTGATATAGAAAATATAAGAGAGTTTGAAATAGAAATTTCTTCAGATTAATAAACGATTGGCCAAATTGTGAAGCCTTACACTCCACTTGATGGCATTTGTCTGTATGTAACGCAATGCTGCAGCTGATCAATTCCAAAATTTCAGGTAATGTTCTAGGCATCAAGGGCCAGAACCATATTGATTTTGGAGGAAAACTGGAAGGGGAAAAATAACGGACATATGAAACCTCTTCTAGTTTTTTAGTACTGCCATGGCCTCAACACCTTTTCAACTTCCTATAGACCAAACATCTGATTAATGGCATCCTATAACAATATCTCATCTCAGATCTTCCCATCCTCCCAATAGAGTTTAACATGTTGAAATCCTGAATGACTTATCACTGACACAGAAAAAGGGCTAATGGTGTGGGGGGAAGAGGGAATAGAAGGACATGGGGGGAATGAAATATGCACATTGGTGGGGGGCAGATAGAGTCCCTGGCATGCAGGGAAAGGGGATAATGAGGATTCGTACAGAGCTCCTGCCATCAGAGGGAAATGGGGAACCCTGAAGTGGGAGGAGGAGAGAACTGGGGTATTGTGTTAATTTTGATGGAATATATGAACACAAAGAGTCAATAGTGTTAACAGGGACTTCATCCTGATTAGCAATCTGGTGCAAGCACCATTAAAAATAATTTAAATCTTTTATTGAAGATACTAACGAGAGGGGAAAACATTAAAAGCATCTGAACTGTGAAATATTAAGTAAGGTTTCATTTTAACAACACTTGTTCTCTTTCCCTTTAGCTGGAGAGAATTTTAAGAAGGAACCCTCTCTCCCTCGAGAGTCTCTGATGGTATAAAGATGGTAATAACTGTTCTTTTTTGGGACAAGAGGAGTTAGTGGAGATGGTGTGAAGCTGTTGTTGTTGTTAAAGTCCAATCCCATTTCCTAGAAGACAAAACAAAGACCCACACACAAAAGAAGGAGAGAAAAGAATAACAAAGATAAAAAATGCAGCATCTGTCTCTATTATTGACTTTTACTTGCAGTGTTACTGCTGGAAAAACCCAGGCACTTCAAACCGTTTTATTAGCTGCTCTGAGACCAGCAAACTTCTAGCAGCATCAATCTGTTCAGGGCATTGATTTAGTCACTTTTCTGGGCACAGGCTTAAAGCAGTGTTGCAAAACATATAGTCTTGGTTGGCTAAACCAGACTCTTATTAAACAGAGACAGATAGGAAAGAAAAAAATACGGTGTGGAAGGAAACAGACACACAACGTGGGGCGATGATAAAGTCCCACACCTTAGGTGGTATTCCGAATTTAACTGGAGCCAGTAGTGGTGTCACCTGTCTCGCTCTCTTCCTGGTCTGGTCATGACATCTCTCAGGATTAGGACGGTGAAGGCCCAGTGATGTTATGGTGGATCCCAAGAGATAATGAGAGCGGCAGCCATGATAGGGAAGTTCACTTATTCCTGTTCTTTTCTTTCGGTCAGTCAGCATTCACATCATCTGTCCATATTTTGCTCCCAAAGTCTCTTTTTTTAAGAACGCCAAAAGGGAGTGTTAAGTGGAATAGCCCAGCCCCTCGTTATTTTGTTCGCCATTTAGACATAATTTTTGACATCAATTTTGGTTCATTGATTTCTGATTGCATATTTCTCTTGTTTAACAGGAATGATCATAACGCATTGATCAGTCCTGGTAAAGTTATATCAGGAGGCCTTTTTGTTTGGACTAATTCACTCTGTCTTTTGCACCTTTTCCCATCAACATTTGTTGCTACAGATTATTGTGACATTTTCTAAACTTTTATCCACTTTTCCACAATTAGTCTCACAATTAGGGTAGACCTACCAGGCACAAGTTATCATTACAGGAGCACACAGAACCACTACTATGGTGGGCAGAATGGGTAGAGGGAAAAACGGGGGGGACCGCAGAATCTCTGTGAAGGCAAGATTATGGGGCCTGGTATGGGGGAATGGTGTGCTCGGTGGCAAAGGGAGGAATTGGAGCACACAAAGAGACCCTGCCAGGGGAAAGAATGAGGAATCTTGGAAGGGGGAAAGAGGACCACACAGAGCCCCTAGCATGAGGGGGAAGGTGGGAATGGGGGCAGGGAGAGGGTGGCACACAGCAGGGGGAAGGGACCCTGGGGATCCACATACAATCCTCACTATGGGGAGGAGAATGAAGGAACCCTGGAATGGAACGGGGGGAGAAGAAAATGGAGGACACAAACCACTCCTGCTGGGGTGGAGATTGAGGAACCTGGTATGGGAAGGAGAGAACCCAGAATCCCTGGCAGGGAGAGATTGTGAAGGAGCTGCAGAATCCCTGAAAAAGAGGGGGATGGGAGGAAAGGGATTGGGGGAGTGATACAAGGAGCCCCTAGTGAGTGCAGTGAGCTTAGGCTACACAAGCTATGAAGTGTGCAACCCCCTAGTAAGGCCTTCCACTAAAAAGCAATGAGGAACAGCTGGGCATAAGCCCAGAGAGAAAAGAGAGTGCATCACGCCACAGATCAGCACAGCAGCCCACCATCTAGAGCAAGTCTCCCACGTACCTGGATGTGGACTATGGAGTGAAGAGCCGGGAGCTCGGGAGAAGAGTTGAGCTCGGGGTCTGCTCCATCGCTGTGGACACAGAGCTTTGAAAGGCTGAAAGACACAGGAATACGCATGACATTGTAGCTTTCTTAAGGAACAATTAACTCTTCGATGCCTAGGTGTCTCTAAACAGCTGAGCTGGGCTCCTTCTTTGCAGGAGAGTGCTGTGGGGTAACTGCTCCTCCCCCAAGGAAACTGTTATGTGGAACTCCCCGGGGTCTCATCTTGTTTCCCCGCCTGTTCAACATGCACATG
The DNA here is from genome assembly GCA_007922155.1 of Mesoclemmys tuberculata. Lineage (NCBI taxonomy): Eukaryota > Metazoa > Chordata > Testudines > Chelidae > Mesoclemmys > Mesoclemmys tuberculata. The sequence continues at coordinate 1,175,130 of ML675628.1, read as the reverse complement.
GGATTGGTCACTAGAAGGGTTAGCTCAGAGGCCTGGGCATGGATGAGAGCCAAATGGCTGATGCTAGTAGTTGGAAGAAGTAACCACAAGATACAGCAAGGCTGATCCTGACCCCTTTAATAGAGTGTGAGTGCCCATGTGTTACTTGGGATTACCATATGCTGTTGGATGACCACATTGCAGCAGCATCCAGGAACACTTTTTACCACATGTGTGGCTAGGGGAGTGTAAGTGTTTATCTGCTGTGCTATCATGCTACTGAGATCCATGCCTTTGTCACCAGGAAACTGGATTACTGCAGTGTGCTTGATGTGGGACTACACCTTAAATCTATCCAGAAATTTAAATCGGTACTGAATGCAGCCACCTGCTTATACCTCTGTCAAGAGGCACCATTAACATGTTATCTGGCTGCCTGTTGGTTTCCAGGTGGAGTTCAAGATGTTGGTTTTGATTTATGATCCCTAACCAGCTTGGGAACTGTACACTTGAGAGCATCTCTCCCCACTGTCACACAGCCACAGCTGCAATCTGCAGAGGAATCCAAGCTCAGTTCTCCATCATCACAAAAGACAGGAAGCTGCCAGTAGAGTTTTCCTTGTAGGTGCCTTTTTTCTTTGGAATGAGTCTGAAATAGCCAGAGTGACCTTCCAGGCACACTGCAAAGCCCGTTTATTTGCATGAGCACTGGGGGAGAGCTGAAGTATTCAAAGGTACGCTCTTTCTAGTGGGAAAGTGTAGTAGGAGTTTAAAGCTGTATTGGTCACATACATGATGCATGGTAGGAAGAGGTGCTGTTGCTGTGGGGGATTGTTACTTTTTGTCTCTAATATGCTCCTGTTTTTAAATGTGTATCAAGAGCACCTTGCGCTCTGGTGCGGACTTTGAATAAAACTGAAATCTAACTAAATATAAAAAGCAATCGCCATACTAGAGCACTGATTCAGTGCTGCGTCACCAAGAAGAAGCCAGCCTCTAAAATCCTCAACTCTCCTGTGGCATTTGAGTTTTCCTTGGAGTTTCTCATCCAAATCCTTACAAACTGGGCCTGACTCTGCCTACCCAGTGAGAATATGATGAAAACACAGTAGATGGCAGAAGTCTTAGTATTAGCTAGTAAAAGGCTAAAGCCTGAAAGGCTATAGACAGAGCACCACTTGAGAAGGAAGGTGGAAGCTATGAAGAAGAGTGTGCCAGCCCTCCACGTTTTGCTGCAGCCTCAGATTGCCAGTGGTACATTTTCTTAGCAGTACTTTTGACAAAAGGCTTCTGCTAGAGTAACATAACGTTTCCAGGGCTCTGAACATACTCACTACAGTAAGAAATGAATAACTGTATAAGGAAATAATCCCAGAGCAGAGGAAAAAGACCCGGAAGGAGTTCACAATTCTCTTGAGGGCTGTGTGTAAAACAGCACTACAGACTGTCAGCACTCAGGACTGTTCCATCAGCTACATTCAGCAACCTCTGTGCACAGGAGTTTGGCGCCTAAGCACACAGCCTGCTTGCTTCAGAGTGGAGCCTGCTGGAGGGGACTCATATTAAACTCACAGTTAATGCAGTAACCACGAAGGAGAATCTCAACTTTAATTTTAAAAGGTCTCTAGACCTTTTCCTTTCGAAGATAGCCCTGAAACCATAAAACCATCACTAGGGCTGAAAGGAACTAGGGCCGCACTCACTACTTTCTCTAGTTACTGACTCCATAATAACGGAACACCTCCCAAATATTAAAATAGCAGTGACAAAATTCTCTCTCCCCTCGCCTCTTTCTTCCCCTGCCTGTAGAAGTAAACAATTTGCAAGGCTGTGAGAGTGCGCGCACCTGCGTATACGTATGTTTGTGCAGAGCATATTGAGGGACAATTATGCTGAAGAGGTGAGTTTGGCATTTAGTTCTGAATGACCTGCGTTTGGTGGTTATTCTTACCTCTCGCAGGAGTGAATTCCAGAGAGCAATTCCAGCTCCCAGGAAAGTTCCATCTATCACAGTCATGAACTTCCATCTCTTGGTTGGCAGTTTCATTGTTCCAGTGGAATGTCGCTGTTGTGGGAAGTCATGGTTGTGGTGGGAGAGGATCTCTCCAAGGAAGCTAGGGTCAATCCCCTAGAGGGTTTTGAATACTGGGAGAAACACCATCAACTGACCTCTGCATTCAATAGGGAGCCAATGCAGAATGGAATACTACCACGATGTGTTAGACATGATCTTTATTGCTTTTGTTCACATGACCTTTGTTGTTTAGGAAATGGGCTGCTGAGTTCTTTACAAACTGGAACTTTTTCAGAATGAGTGGCTTCATACCTAGCTTTGAGTGCAACAGCCAAGCCTGGTAGTCATAAATGCATGATTCACTGTGGCCAAGTATAAGCTTGGCAGACCAGGACACAGATACAGATGAAAGCAGGTCTTTTTCAGTGCTGTTGCTATTTAGACAGCCAATAGAATTCAGATCAATAGGACCCAACAGCTGTGACTATCTCATTCTGAGGGCAGATAGCAAGTTACTTTATAGAGGAAACAATTCTTTAAGCAGTTCTCTTTTCCTGACTGTTCTTAATCTAGGTGTTGATCTCAGCTAGGCACTGGGAAAGTTGGAGATGGTGCTGTTTACATCTGAGGTAAAAGAGATATAGACTTTGATGTGTCAGTGTATCACTGGCACCAGTTCCCCCAATGGTTTCACGTAGACCAGTCGTTTTCAACTAGTGATCTGCAGTCCCCTGCAGGTCTGCAGACTACGTCTAAGGGGTCCACAAAAGGTGATTATGAAAATAAAGTTTCAGATCTCAGAAAAGGCATTCCATTTTTCTGATCAATGAAAACCCAGAAGTGTTGCCGTTACCATAGAAGCCCACTGTTTAGTGCCCTTTCTCGTGCTGTGTCAAATGCCGTGCTGAGCATTTTCCGTTCAGCTGAATGCCATTCAGTCAGTTTTCAGCCTACGACTTCTATGGTAGGGGTCTGCAGACCACAAGTTGAATTTCCAAAGGGTCCATACCTCCATTTGAAAATTGCTAGGGGTCTACAAATGGAAAAAGGTTTAAAATCACTGACACAGATGTTGAATAAGACAGGGGGCAGGACTGAACTTTATGGGACCTCATAGATGAAGACTTTAGAGGTTAAGGAATGAATCTCAGGGTGCTGTCTGAGAGGAGGACTTGTAGGTAGGACAAGAAAATTTGGCAATCCACATTATCAAAATGCCAAAAAGGTTCAGCTGGAGGAGTATGGATGTCCCACCCTGACAGAGGACAGGAGGAAATCAGCCATCATAGCACCACCGTACACACAGGTGGCGGCCCTGATTGCTGAAGGAGGTTGGAGGGAGGGGGGAACCTAAGAATTCCCCCTACAAACACACTTTTTATGTAGAACAAGATGCCATGGGATGTACTCAGTGAGGTAGCAGAGGTTCCTCTGAGCTCCTACTTCCCCTCCAGTTTTACAAAAAAAAATTATGCTGGCTCCCAAAAAAAGAACATTTAAAAGCACGGGGAAGTTGTCTCTGGCTGATTTATTGAGAAAAGGCTAAGATATCTCACAGAAGACAATTTCATAAGCACAAAGAAAGCAAATGGAGGATGAGGAAGACACACCAAGAAAAGCTTTGCAACCACCAAGACAGCAATAAATAAATACAAAAAATAGAAGAGCAAAAATTGTTCTAATTTACCTTCTGCCCTGGAGGCTAAGCTTGAAATGCTGAAGAGTAATATGGAACTGCTAGACAACAAAATTACTGCAGTAGCAAAAGCCACACATGAATGTGAAAAGAGATGACCACCAATGATCAGCAATAGAAAGTGACCAAGGAATTTGTGCCACAACGAATAATCATTTTGGTAAGACCATAAATATGCTACAAGATAAAACGGGAAATTTCAAGAAAAGAGTTAAGTGTAAAAATATACGTGTCATTGGCTTCCTACAACATCTTGTGAAATATTTTGAACCCCCCACTCCTCCACACACACACACAGCCGAAAGGAACTGCAGGTCTGATAGGCGACAACAACAGACCCAGAGCTATAATTGTGAGATTCCAAAAATACAAGGATCAACAGCGGGGCCTTAAACCATCAAGGTCAATGGGAGACATCAAGGAATTAAAAACATATCCATTCCCTTGAGCTGTATGTGCACCCAATGCACTCAAGTCAGAGAATTTTGCCAGCAGTACCAATGGAGGGCACATGTGCCCTTGACACCCTTGTGCAGTGAGTCAAGAATAGAAAGGGCAGAGCTGCCCAACTCTTTCTTTCCATTTCTTCACACCGCCATATAACTATAAATTGGAAGGAGCAACTGTTTATGTGCACCACATACCTCAAAGAACAAAGTTACCATTCAGGTAAGTAGCCATTTTCTCTCTTTCAAGAAATCATGCACATATACATTTCATTGTAGGTGACTCACCAGCAGTTTTCCCTAGTAGGTGGTGAGATTTCGGAATGCCTGAAGCACTGATTTACTAAAGATTGTATCATCTTAAGAAGCCTGAGTAATGGTATAATGCTTTGGAAAGGTGTGTACAGATGACAACATTGCAGCTTTGCAGATGTCTATAATAGGTATGTTATTTAAAACAGCCAACAAAATAGCTTGAACTCTTGCGCAATGAGTTGTTAACCTTGACAGAAGAGTGATATTAGCAAGGTCATATAAGTATTTTGGTTATGCAGATATCCAGTGGGACAACCGCTGAGCTGAAGTTGGTTATCCTTTCGGTGTATGCAATGAAACGCCTTTGAGATACTCTGCATGGTATGGTCTGCTGAATATAAAATGAGAAGGCTTTAGGCACGTTCAAGATATGGAGCTTTTCTTCACCTTTTTTAGTCTGTGGCTTAGGAAAAACTATGAGCAGCTGAATAGTCCAATTCAAATGAAAAGCCAAAGCTACTTTTTACACAAATCTCAGAAGGGGTCTCAGAGATCCTGTTGGCACCTCTGTTGTCGTTGTCACAGGGCACCTCTGTTGCTACCCAGTGCACTTCATGCCTGGACAGTTCATGTGGTCTCATGGTCACGAACACACACCAGGTTGTTACATTTTCACTAAGTGTGTATTTATTTCCTTACAAATTATAACAGTGTAATGCAGGCTTACAGCAAGACTAGGCTTCCCTGCAGCCTCCACTCCTCAGCCCAGGCTCACCCTCTGGTCTTTCCCCTTCTGAACTACCCCTTGCTTTCTGTTCCTTCCACTTTTATCCTCCCAGTTACATCGTTAGCCTTGTGATTCCCAGCCAGGTGCTCATATTCCCCCAACAGAAAGTGTCTAATTGCACATAACCGAGTCTGCAGCCTTCTTCACGCTGCAGCAACATCAGTGACCAGGGTGCTAATAACACCCTTGTGAGATTCGCTAAATGCCCAGTCCACTAAGAGCAACTGCAGCTCAGATTCTCTTCTAGCAGAAGTAATTGCTACTAGAAATGCAGTTTTCACTGAAAGACGCGATGATGAGGATGTCTCCATTGGCTCAAAGAGGGGCCTCATTAAATGAGATAGTACCAGGTTGAGATTGGGGAGCTGAATCAGAGATGGAAAGATAAACATGAATGAAACCATTAAGGAACCTTACTACCATTACATGTGAGAAAACTGAGGCACCTCCGGAGGGGTCAGGGTGGGGTGGTGAATGGCTGAAGTGGTCATCCAATGGACTTTGACCAAGCTAATAGATTCCAGGTGTAACAAATAGTTCAGTGTGTTTAATTTCAGTGTGAGCAGCAGAGAGATGGCAAGACAGGACCAAACCAAAAACCATATTCTATTTGGCCAAACATGTAGCCTTCACTGAGTCTTTTCTATTGCTAATCAGGATGGTTTGGACCTCTTATGAGCAGTCCCTCTCTGTACAGCTTCACCATTGCTCAGCCAGGATGTGAGATGGAGGCTTTGTAAGATGGATGCAGATTTCATCCTTATTTTGGTACAGTGGACCTTTAGCCACAAGCAAGGTGATGGTTGGCTGGCTGAAAGTTGCTGGAATTTGGCATACCAGTACTGCCTTGGCCATGCTGGTGCTATGATCATTAATGTTGCATGGCCTCTTTTCAGTTTTCTTATTACTCTCCAAATCAAGGGAACTGGAGGGAAGGCACAGAGGAGCTGTCTCAACGAGGAGAGGAGAAAGGCATCTGTTACGGAGTCCAGGCTGCAACCTGTCTGGGATCAGAATCTCTTGCATTTGTTGTTCAGGTTTATTATGAAGAGATCTACCGTGGGAGCACCCCACTTGTGAAATATAAAAATTGCAGAATCTATCTGTATGGCAGTTCTTGCACAGTCTTTCTGTGGTCACGAATCTGTCTCATGGGAGGTAGGCAGTTGCTGCCATAGTGTCAAGAATTGCATTTATAAAGTTTATCTTCTTGGACTGGAAGCAAAGCTGACTTCTCTATATTTATTTTCAGTCCCAAATAACCAAATAATGCTTAGATTCAAGCAATGTTATTCTGAACTTGTTGTTTCAATCGCTTTCTGACCAACCAATTGTCCAAGTAAGGGAAAATTTGTATGCCACCACGATGGATAAAAATCGCTGGGGCCAATGACAGGCCAAAAGGTAGATCTTTCTGAATCTCAAATATCTCCTGTAGCCTGGGTGTATGGCCACATGAAAATAAATGTCCTGCAAACTGAAGGCAGAGTACCAGTCTCCAAGATCTAGGGAAAGGATAATGAAAGAAAGGAAAAATAACCTGAACTTTAGTTGCTTGATGAACTCAGTTTTCTTGAGTGCAGAATGGATTTTACCCCATCTCGTTTTGTGGGGGGAATCAGAAAGTAATGAGAATAAAAGCCTTTCCCTCTGTGGTGGGGAGAGACTTCCTCTATAGCCCTTACATCCAGAAATGATTGAGCATCATGAAGTAGAGCAGCCTTGTGAGGTAGGGTGCTGAACAGGACAGGGAGATGGGTAGGGATAAGGAAGGGAACTGAGCTGAATGACATATCCCTTGTCCATAGTGCTGAGAACCCACATGTTGAATGCTAAGGTGGCCCAAGCATTGTGAAAAAGGGACAGAGTTTCCAAAGGGAGGTATTGGCTCCAGATGAACTAACACAGCTGATATGCTGCCCTCGTTGTAGACACCAGAATGATTAATAAGCTGAAGTCAACGTCTGGTGAGAGAATCCTGTGGCTGATGAAGCTGTAGGTGTATGTCTAGGAGACTTGGTTTGATGTGTGGTCCTTTTTGATAGCTAGGGGCTAGTGGTGTGCATATGTGGGGAGGAAAGAGCATGTTAAATACTTAAAGAGTTTCACACTGCGTAGTCATGAGGGCCTGAGAGTTTTGTATCAGGAGAGGGAGGAAGAAAGCAAGGGACTGGATCTTGAATGCATCCCAACCAAGGGCAGGGCCCCAATGGTGTGTTCTGAGCACTGAACTTTAAAGAAGCATGTCCTATGGAATGTGACAGGACAGTAAGTGAAGATTAGTCATGTGATCAAATTAGCAATTTCCCTCTTATCAGTGTGGCGGGAGCAGGGGATCTCTAAATGAATTAGGAAGAACAACCTCTTTAGGGAGTTCTTTATATTGTAAGTCAGAGGGCTGCCAATCAGAAGAAAGGAGAGTCCTGGAAGAGCAGGGCAAGTGGAAACTCTCTCTCGTATCCCTACTGTAGGCCTAGGGAGACGATGCCAGAGGCATGTGTCCCTGGTGCATATCCCTCCAGCAGTGGAACAACTGGTTGATGCTGCTGCTTTTGTTTCAGAGGAGGGTTATACCTGGAATGAAGGGTATCCAGTTGTCCAGTTCTGGCTTTTCCTACTGTCCTAACTGCATAAAAATCGGTGGCATACATTCCTATCTGTCCTTTTTCGTCTCTCCTCTCTATCCCTTCCCTGGATGGCCTGACCTGATGCTGTAGTCCTGGGTGAAAAGAGAGGTTGGAGGAGGAACACAATGAAGCAGGTTTCCTTGACACACACACTTCCTTCCACTTAGATTAGCAACATCCCCTCGCTGTTCCCTCAACCCACACAAACCCCTTCCCTAGATAAACACATCCAGGCCTGACTTCAGGTCTGTTGTATTAAATGCTTACTGATCCTGACATACCTGCAGGAACTGTGGAGAAACTTGTTAGAACTCTCATTGTTTTTTAGGCATACAGAACCAAAAGCACCTCAGTTATAGAAATCAGGATTCACCTCCACCTGGTGTAAGAGTACCTAGCACGCAGATAGCACTTTCTGCCTTCAAAGCACTACACAAATACTAACTCGTTAATCGTCACAGTACTCCTGGGAGCTAGGTGACTATTATCCCCAATTTACAGGTAGGGAGACTGAGGTAGAAAGGTTAAGTCACTTGGCCAAGGCCACAGAGTGACTCAGCATCAGAGCTAAGATTAGAATGCAGGAATTTCTGGCTCCCAGGCCTGAGCGCAAACTACTGTCTCCTAGGGAGCAAGATGTTCCGTGGCACCGCCATCATTCAGAGAGAACAGTTGGAAGGCATGGAGAAGGTGCAACCTCATCAAACTTTATGATGCAAGGATAAAGTCCTCTACAGTTTCACTGACAGCTACTTGGGTAAAAAATCTCCTCTGCCAGTTGACCCCTAGGAGCGTAGATAAAGAGCATTTTCCTCATGAGTTTATATTAACTTGACAGGCAGTAAAGTCCACTACTTCTTAACCAGGGTAGTTCTGTGTCGATACATTATATGCTATATTGCATGGGCTTCATGAAACGATGCCCAAGGACAGTGAAGCAGCCAATGAGAGAGAAGCGGCCTTAGAAGTAGCTTACATATTATTTACCATGGAGTTTTCTGGATATCACAAACTCACAGAACAGCAGAGCCCTTTTCATGGTAAGGCAGGCTCAGATGCCCATTTGCCACCTGCTTCTATCTGAAAGCTCTCCAATTCCAATCATGTTCTCAGACATGCCACCTGCCGTGTGGAGCTCCCAAAGGCAGGTGCACACCCTGAGCTCAGGATAAAACTTGGCGTTCAGGCTTTCAGTCATATTGCACAGGATTTTTCACAACCACAAGCAGAATTTTCAACAGCAAAGAGCCCATAAGTAATGTTAATGTAACATTGTCTAGGAAGAGAGTCCTAGAAAAGATGTTTTCCGAGGCTCTGAGGTTCAAGCATGGCATGCTCAAACACACAGATGCACTGCCTTAGTCTCCTAAGCACTTCTGTCCCACTGGGGCCACAAGAGGTGACTTTGGTGACAACATCATACGCAGCACACACCATGCCAGGAAATGCCTGCTAGCATTAGCTGTACTCACTCTTTGCCTGGTGTTACTGTTGAAAAGTCCTCCACCTGTATCTCAGGGTTGGTGTAGCCCAGGTTTCCTTCATAAAAATCTGCTTCCTAAAAAGTACAAGAATTAACTTTAACAAGACAATATGAACACTTGAATGAAGGACATACATCAGCAAGTTTGAGGACCGGGTTTCTTCCCTTAATCACAAATTGGAAGGAAGCCTTTCTGCACACTCAGCCTGCAAATGAGACGTATCAGCAGGGTCTATTGTTTAATGAGATGAAAAAGATAAGGTTGAGACCCCACTGTGTGAAATGCTCACTGGACCAAATACTGAGACTAGACCTCCAGTTCAATCAGAATGGAGAAGTGAACACCAACCTCAGTGTCTTTGGACCTTAAAAAAAGTCATTCGTAAAAATATCACTAGACCCAAAAGCTAGATTAAAGGAAAAAAAGAGTTATTAGACTATTAAATGCAAACATTCCTGTTAATTCAACATTGAGGTTGCAAAAAGAAGCGTGAAAAAGTCAGGAACCACAAGAGTGAGGGGAACTCTACTCCTTTCGAAGAATGTTTTGTAGATGTACATGTTCCCAAGATAACATACGAGCTGGAATTTACAGATTACATTATAATGCCAATGTACAGGAGGGCTGGGTACTAAATCTTTTAAATGCCAACAACTGGATTAATTGAAAGGCCCCCCACCATCCCATCTTAAGTCATGATTAAAGGAAAGCAAAACGTTGGAATACTTCAGAGCTATCAAATTTTCTAAATGTTCTTGTCTTAAATTGATCTTTGAAAAGAAAAAAAAGGAAAGTGATTCCATTTGATTTTAAATGTTCATAACTTTAAAATTATTTTTCTTAAATATTATATAATATTGGTTATTAAATAACAACAGTTTTCTTAAAAATCAAGACAAGTTTGAAAATAATTGATTTAGTAGATTTAGGGTATGTCTTAATTGACAGCTGCAAATTCGCCACCATCAGATCGATTCTTCGGGATCAACTGAGCAGAAGTGAAGACCCGCTCAATTGATCCCAAAGGCTATTTAATAAATCCACCCCTGGAAAAAGAGTAACACTGCACTAACGGAAGCGCATGTCCCATCGGCACAGCAAAGTGAAGACGTTGCGGTAAGTAGAAGCTAGGAAGTCGACAGGAGATACACAAGCTACTCTATGTAGCTTTCCTATCTCCTGCCGCCAAATTTCCCTGTCAGTGTAGACCAGGCCCATAAGATATGAATTTTCTGATGTCGACAAACCAGTTTGGGAATATGCAATTACCTAGCTGTTCACATTATATGAGCAGGGTATATGTCACATGAGGCAACAGGGAGGCCACGGTAAGAGACAATCTCACACCAAGGCAGACATGAGGCAGGAGAAAGATAGATCTTTTCAGAGAAAACCACCGATGGCTGAAAAAGCTGCTGTTGGAGAGATCCAAGAAAGATTGTGGCCATTAAAGGGCGCAGCTATTGGGGGTGACTGGGGCTCAATGTTTACAAAGTTCAACCCCACAATCAGCTATCCAAACAGTTATTGCTCAGTAACAAAGGGCGACATCTTCTCCCTTAACAGAGTTGGATGAGAAATGTGTCAGTGACAAGGCACTCTCAGTTTTTTTCTCATGTTGATCTGAATAATCTTTCATAGACAAAGTGTTCTGTTTCCCTACACACAAAGAAGCTACCCATTAAGACAAAAGGAACATTGATCATCTGTTGCATCAAACATTCTTGGAAAACATTCTCTGTTATGTTCACAGAATGCAAACACATGAGTGAACTGCAATGCAGGACTGGCAACATCAATAAGATTAACAAAGAACACATCTCAGGAATTTTCTGAGCTCTCATGCAGAAAAAAAGGCCTTCTAAACTCCACTTAATTCATTTTAGTCTTGTAAATTACATATAATCGGAATGATCACATGATACCCCGACCAAGTAAGTCATAAGGGCTGGCCAGCAAAAACAAATGGAAGCAGAGTGGACAGTTAGTAAATGTGATGCACTCTCACTGTGTTACAACAGGAATAATGTGCAACATAACCATAATCCCCTCCTTGGCTCAGAGCATCGTTTAATTGGGACATCAAGTCGACTCAGTCTTGGCGATCCGAAGAATCTATGCCTTAGATTGTCCAAAACCAGCTCCCAACAACATAGTGGTCAGAAAACTTAGCCTCCACCTCTGCAGCAACATTAAATAAATATTACTGCAATGACTAAGTAGTGCTTCACATTAACCAGCTATCCCAAACCTACAGTACAGGAATAATGCAAGGTTACTCTTTTCACAGCTTTCACTGCATGTCCCCAGGCCAAGGCCACATCTACATTAAAAACATTTGTCAAGGCAAGTCACACCAGCATAATAAAGCCACCACAGATAGTATATCACTTGTGCGCGTACATACTTGACTCCTTGCGTTGGCACTGTGCATACTCACCGGGAGTGCTTGTGTCAACACACAATGCACCATAGGTAGATATCCCAGCATGCAACCCACCACCATTCAGGGAATGCACGGTGGGCTCAAAATGAGTTGTGCAGGGCTGACTGGGAGTAAGGGATCAACTTCTCAGCATGTATCTGTCTCCAGTCCATAATGTCATCTATATCCCATAATTGTCACAGTTGTTTTCAAAATCCCATGAACCGATGCAGCCCTCCCCATTATCCACCATCTCTGACAGGAGCATGGGGCCTGAAAAGCTTTGCACTGTTGTCATGAACATTGCAAGCACAGGACACACGATCGTCTGGTATTTGCAGAACCACAAGAATAACTGAATCAGTGGGAGAACATGACGATTTCTTAGAGGACAGACTGCTGTTGGACACAGCAAGAACCAATTCAAGATTGATGGTGGCATTCACAGAGCAACTGCAGATGGTGGCGCACTGCTTCTGGGTAGAGCCCTGCAAATACGTGGATATCCAGAGACCATTTTTGTGGATCAGATGCAGATACAAATTCGTATCCCTGGTCACGTCCCCCATCCTCCTCCATTTCCTCCTTGTCCTCATCCTTACTGTTCACTGCTTCTTGGAAGTATCCATGGTGGAGTGCCTTCTGGTATGCCTGCCACAGTTCTTTTGCTTTCACACTGCACTGCTGCTGGCCCCTGTCATACCTCTTCTCCTTCATCCCTCATGCAATTCGCTTGTATTTTGGAAACAGCAATTCAATGTCTCCGCCCCTTCCTTTCAATTTAACTAATCTCCTCACTAAAGCTACCCTCTTCCCCCATGTATCATGGCACTAACCTAATATTTGCCATTCTTCACACTGTTTGCACTGCTTCTATCTAATATCCCTGTCTACTCACTGCTTGTCTGTCTCATCTATTTAGATTGTAAGCTCTTTGAGGCAGAGTCAGCCTCTTCTTATACTGTTTATACAGTGCCTAGCACAAAGAGGGCTCGAATTTCAGTTAAGGCTTCTAGACATTACCAAATAATATATACTAACAAACGCAATGTTAAGTTAAGCATTCAAAAGTGTGGATGTGTGAGCCAGAAACTACAATTGTAGCTCTGCCTCTTGTTCAAATGTGTTAAAATACTACCTTTATTTACATTACCACGTTCTATTTCTCAGGTCTCCAGACAGATTGAGGATGAAGACAAGTCAAATAATTTGTTTCTTACAAAACATCAAACTGGTTCTAGCATCAGGTAATTTAGCTGTAAGGGACTAGGTAAGAGAAACAAGGAAAATTTCTGTAAAAGAAATAACCAGGAGCCTCCCAATTTATAACATAACCCAAAAGGATTTGTAAAATATGGAGACATGTTTCAGTAACAGAGTGAAACACACAGGGCACAGGTTTTGATAAGATCCCTGAAACTCACCTCTTCTTCCTTGCTATTTAACTTTGGGGTTAAAGTGAAGACCACGGGGAATGGCTGGCTACACTCCAAACATGATTTACACACCTTTTCTTTCCTAGATGGTACAACTTGCTATTTGGTATTCCCAAAATGATCATTTCTCCAAGTTAGTCCAATCCTAGAGCCTTGTATAGCTCTGTCAATGCACCTCAATTATAACCTGCTAGTCCTGTCTGGGGCCACACACAACCCACTGAAGTATCTAAAAAATCCTGCCTTCAGCATCTGTCTAACATCCTGAGCAGATATGCTGGATGAATCAGGATTTCCCACTGAAATGCACCAAAATATTCCACAGCAAACAAAAGATGTGTTTGACGGAAAGGCTGAAAGCACAATCAATACCTGATTGGGTCTCACTGGGGGAGGACAAGACTCCAGTTGTTTGTTGGTCTCTTTCATCTCTTGTCGGGGCCGCTGCTGCACAATGTACTCATAGGTGGTCAGTTTATTCCACACTGGGAGGAAACAAAAAGACATTTCGGTGGGTGGAACTCTGTCTGCTTTCTCATTAGGAGCATTATAATTACTAGGCTGCTTAGTTAAGTGCACGCACACACAGCAAAGTCTACGTTCTCTCTGAATGGCAGCAGGAGCTGGTAAAAATACTACAATAATTATGAAAACTATACTTCATTTGCACAAAGCAATCCTGACCCAGTGAAATCTAAACCAACTTTCACTGTGACACTCAAAGGCAGTGATCCGGATAAGGAAGATTCCTTGCTAAATTTCAGCTGTCACTAGAGCTGGTCACAATTATTTTTTAAACATTTGGGAGAATGTATTTCCCCTGACCCTTAACTGCATGCCCCAAAATGCTGCACAGTTTTTGGAGTCTCTCTAGGCTTTACTATAATACAATTAATAAGGATAATAAATAAAAATCTCTTTCACTCTTATGGCTCACAAATGCTTTTAAAACAAAATTCAACTTGGCTCAAAAACGTCCTCTAAAAAAATCAGAGTAAAATCGATTTACCAGGTGAAAATCCTCCTTCATACAAAGGAAAGCCCGTCTGCTGTACCAACGATACTGCCAAGAATAAACTTGAGCAAATCACTGCAGACTATGTGGCTCTGGGAAGAAGGATAAAAGAGTTTGGGGTACAAATGTTGTTCTTGTCCATCCTCCCTGTTGAAGGCCTGGGCAGGGATTATTGAATCATGGAAGTAAATGCATGGCTATGCAGGTGGTGTTGGTGAGAGGGCTTTGGTTTCTTCCACACTGAGCTGATGTTCCAAGAAAATGGGTTACAATGCTGAGATGGGCTCCATTTCTAAAATACTGGGAAGAGCATTTTTGGACATTGCCTGGCTAGCCTGATGAGGAGAGCTTTACACTAGATCCTATAGTGGATGGTGACAAAAATCCAGCCAACATGCATCTAGGGTCAAGTAATGAAGATCAAGGGAAGGGGATAATTTCTGGAGAAGGGACTAGAAATCACAATTGCATTAAAAAGGCAAGAAGAAAAGCAACAGGTCAGTCTGCAAAATATTTTCAATGCCTGTATATAAATGCAAGGAGTATGGGGAACAAGCAAGATGAACTGGAGGTCATGGTATTTGAAGAAAACTCTGACTTAATTGGCATTACAGAGACTTGATGGGACAACTCCCATTATATGAGTACCAGCACTGAGGGATACAGCTTGTTCCGAAAGGATTGGTTTGGAAAAAAAGGAGGAGGTGTTGCGCTGATTGTCAAGAATGTATACACTTGCTCTGAAGCCCAAGAGGAAGTGAGCGACAGACCTACTGAGAGTCTCTGGGTGAAGATTAAAAAAGGAAAAGAATAGTAGTTATGTTATGGTGTGGGTCTATTATAGTCCACCAAATCAGGAAGAGGAAGCGGATGAGTCATTCTACAAGCAGGAAACAATATTAGCTAACACACATGAGGTAGTATTAATGGGGGATTTTAACTTCCTTGATACCTGTTTGGAAGACTATTACAACAAAACATAATATGTCCTGCAAATTCTTAGCATGTGTAGGGGACAACTTTCTGATTCAGAGAGTTGAGAAAACAACTAGAGAGCCATCTATTTTGGATCTGATTTTGATCAACAGGGATGAATTAGTTGCAAATGTGAAGGTAGTAGGGAACTCGGGAGGAAATGATCATGATCTGATAGAATTCAAGAGCCTAAGGAAAGGAGGACATGAGAACAGCAAAACAAGGACACTAGGCTTCAGAAAGGTGGATTTCAACCAACTCAGAGAAATAGTAGGCAAGGTCTCATGGGAAGTCCAGTTAGGAAGAAAAAGGAGTCAAAGGGGGCTGGCAGTTCCTAAAAGATGTAATACTAGAGGCTCAACATCAGGCTAGTCCAACATATAGATAAGAAGCACCACAAGAGGCCAATGTGGTTGCACAAAGAGCTTTTTAGTTATCTAAAAACCAAAAGGGGCATAGGGGATGGAAGGAGAGGCATGTCACCAAGGAAATATACATGGGAATGGTGAGAGTGTGTAGGGACAAAAATCAGGAACATCAAAGCAAAGAATGAGTTACAGCTGGCAAGGAATGTTAGAGACAACAAGAAGGGTTTCTTCAAATATGCTCGACCAAAAAAAGGCTCAGGGATTGTGTGGGTTCGCTGCTCAATAGAGGTGATAAGCCGGTAATGGAAGATAAGGCACAGCTGCTCGATGTTACTTTGTTTCAGTCTTCTCCCAAAAAATTACATGTGACTTGATGACTAATGAAGTTTCCATAGACAATAAAGAGGAAGGGATGAAAATCGGGATGAAGTAAAGAACACATCAGAAATCTTCTGAAGGATTAGCTGAAGAAATCCTGGGGCCACTGGCAATAATATTTGCAAATTCCTGGATGACAGGAGAGGTCCTGGAAGACTGGAGAAGAGCTAATGTAGTGCCCATCTTTAAATGGGGAAAAAGGAGGCGCTGCAGAACTATAGATTAGACAGCCTGACTTTGATTCCTGGGAAGCTACTAGAGCAATGTATAAAACATTCAATTTGTGAATACCTGGAGGATGAAGGGGTGATCACTGGCAGCCAGCATGGATTTACTAAGAACAAATTGTGCCAAACTAGCTTCATTTCCTTCTTTGACAGCATAACTGGCTTGATGGATAGGGGGAATGCAGTGGACTTAATATACCTGGACTTTTGCAAGGCTTTGTACACAGTCCCACATGACATTCTGATAAGTAAATTAGAGAAAGGCGGGCTTGGTGGAACTATCATTAAGTAACTGGTTAAACAACCTCAAACAATGTAACTATTAATGGAATGATGTTGGATTGGACGGAGGTCTCAAGTAGGGTTCCACAGGGATCTGTTCTGGGTCCAGTGTTGTTTAACATCTTTATTAAAGGCTTGGATGTAGGTATAGGGAGCATATTGATCAAGTTTACAGATGACACAAAGCTAGGTGGGCTGCCAATGCTTTGGAGGATAGAACTAAAATTCAGAGGGATCTTGATAAATTGGCTATAAGACTGGGCTATAGACAACAAAATGAAATTCAACAGAAGACAAATGTAAGATGCTACACTTAGGGAACAAAAACCAAATGCACAAATGTAGAAAGGGAGATAACTAGCTTGGCTGTGGCACTGCTAAGAAGGATCTGGGAGTTGTGGTGGATCACAACCTCAACTTGAGTCAGCAATGCGATGCTGTTGCAAAAAAATCAAATGCTATGTTGGTTGCATTAACAGAGGCATAGCATGCAAGTCAGGGAAGGTAATAGTACCGCTCTACTCGGCACTGGTTAGGCCTCAGCTGAAAAGCTGTGTCCAATTTTGGTCACCAATGCATAGAAAGGATTTAAAGAAATTGACAAGGATCCAGAGGCAAGTGACAAAGACGATCAAAGGGCTGGAATGCAAAGCTATATGAGCAAAGGCTGAAGAAACTGGGCATGTTTAATTTGGAAAAGAAGAGATTAAGGGGGGACATGACAGAGGTCTTCAAATACTTGAAAGTCTGCCATAAAAAAGATGGAGAAAAGTTGTCTTCTCTTGCCACAGAGAACAGGACAAGAAGCAATGGGTTCAAACTACACCATGGCAGATTTACTTTAAATCTCAGGAAATATTTCCTAACTGTAAGAAGAGTAGAACAGTGGAAGAGACTACCCAGGGAGGTTGTGGAAGCTCCTTTACTGGAGTTTTCCAAAGGAGACTGGACAGCCATCTGTCTTGGATGGTTTAGACCCAACAGCTCCTGCATCTTGGCAGGGGGTTAGATTAGATGACCCTTGCTGTCCTGTCTCACCCTCTGAGTCTATGATTCTATATCCTAATGAAATAGCACCACCTTGTGGAAACTGTGTATCAACACAGTAATCACATAGCTTGCATTAGATTTGCACTTAACTAAGTAGTTTCTAGTCATAGGGAACTTCTTCTGATACAGCCACAGCATTTATTTTGTTTTTAGTCTTTTCTATGTTACTAAACTGGCCCTTTCACTTTCCCGATGTTATCGTTATTTTAGTACTGGTATTCTCATCTTCCCTTCCATTCTGCTATCACTGACAACTGCAACTTGCAAGACAGATCTTCCTGCTCATGACTGGTGAAAGTCTGCTGGGAATTGTCAGTTTCATTGTTGGTGGAGACTGACAAAAGGGTACTCAGAAAGGTTTTCAATGCCATCTACACTTTTAAAGGTGAATGCGTTTCCTAGATGAGGCAGCAGATGGGAAAGCCTGTGGGTAATCCCCTCCACCGTGCTTCCATCTACATCAGGGGTCGGCAACCTTTACTGTCAAAAGAGCCGCAAATCTGGAGCCGCAAAACATAGCTTACTGCGGCTGAAGAGCCGCATGTGGCTCCGGAGCCGCGGCTTACCGTGGCTGAAGAGCCGCATGCAGCTCCGGAGCCACGGGTTGCCGACCCCTGATCTACATCCTCTTCTAAATCTCACTTTGGGTAAATGCAGTACAATCTTCACAGTCCTTATCAGGGGACTTCAACCAAGAAATAGAGCTTCCTAATGGAAAAAAAGTGGATAAAAGTAAGCAATATATACAGTTATTTTTATTTAAATAAAAGCCCTATGTTGTTGTTATATTAACGAAGAGCCTCCAAAATGTTAACAGTTTAGTTAGAGAGTTTATTGCTTCCTTCCAGCCTTAAATTCAAAAAGCCACCACTTGAATTAAGGATTTAGCAGCTACTGCCCAGTCTTAAACCTTTTTTCTGGGATGGTTCTGGAAAAGGTTATTGAAATAGTTGCAGCAGGGTAATTCTGGGTTCAGCTCAATTCAAGCCTGGATATAGCACTGAAAGTGCATTAGTAGCCTTGGTCAGTGATTTCCTTCTGATAGACAAGTCAGGTGTCCATGCTGATTTTATTAGATCTATCAGCAGCCTCCGATACCATTAACCACAAGTGCTGCTCACCCACCTGGGGGAACCTAGCAGATGTGGGAGTTTGTTCTTTAGTGGTTTTATTCCCTTCTATCGGAGCGGTACAACAGGCAGTGTGACAAGGTGGGGCGAGGGGGGGAGAGATATTCCGCCCTCGTGGGTCTCGCACTCCCCCGGCCTGGCCGGTGGTGCAGCTGGGGAAGGGTCAAGGGAGGGGCTGGGACCCGCTCTGCCTCTGTGTACTGCTACCTTCCCTTCAGGGTAGTCCGTGGTCTGCTCCCTGCTTCCCCAGCCAGGGGTTCTGCCCTCCATGGCTGTAGGCTGCAGGCCGCAGCCTGTCAGCTCCAAGCCGCCAACTCCAACTGCAGGCTTTCGAGCTGCAAGCCTCCAAAGCTGTAAACTGTAACTGCAAGTTGTAACTCCAAACTATAACTATAACTAACTCCAACCTCCGTCCTCCACACCTCCTCACTCCAAACTCCACGACCCACACTGCCTTCCTGCCCCTGCAGGCTTTTAAGTGTTTGGGGCGGGGCTCCTTAATTGGCCCCAGGCGTCCTAATTGCCTAAACTGCCCCAGGTGGTCTGATTAGTTAAGCAGCCCCAGGTGGCCTAATTGCCTAATCAGCCCCATCTGAATTACCCAGGGAATAGGGCTTTTTTGAGCCTGGGGCTAATATACATGCCTTCTAGTACTTTCTCATAGCCGTCCGGCCTGACCAAGGAGCGTATAGCATGAAGTGAAGAGAGAATCAAATAGACAGTGCAGTGCAACAGGAATTCGATACCTACTAAGATAGATGTGAAAGATCAGCAGATGGCCTAACAGGAACACAGTCAGCAGGCCCAGAAGAATGAGAATCCCAGCTAAGACCAAAATGGCAGGAGCTTGGGTCTCGATGGGAGCTGCAGGTAGAAACACAAACCAGATGTCCGTGTGGTTCTTCAAAACTGAAAAAGAGAAACACAACAATGGAATGAAAGCACATCAATTGCACATGTCAGGAAGTGAGAGTGAGCAACTCACCATGGTGGGGAGCGCTGTGGGGCAGAAGTGGTGAGGCCAGAAAGTAAGAAGGAGTTAAGAGGTGAAGGGAGAAGGTGACTGGGTCGGGGAACTAAAAGGGGGAGTCGAAGATAAGGGAATGAAAACAAAGGAACTGGGGGAAAACAGATCATCCAGATATTAAACACCTCTCACTAATAAAACCTCATAGCTGGAAATATTGTAATTTGGATAAAAAGCTAACAATAGGCCCAATCTGCTGGCCTGAACCCCCAGAGTGCCTAAGAACCCCCTTGGAGAGCAAAGTCATTGGACTCTAGAGGTACTCCTGTCCAGCCCATATGGATCATAGACATGGTTGCAGTAGCATAATAGTTTGAGGCAGGGGAGATGGAGGCTCCTCTTGCATGTGAGGGCCCAGAGGGGTTCAAGGCCAGTGAACTGCTGAAACCCCGGCATTATGGCTGATGTGTGGATCAGAAGGAATTCTCATCCAGAGCGCGGCCAGATACCTTCGAAGTGCGGGCTGGTGCGCAGCATCAGCGGGTTAATGAAGAACTCCACGAAGATATAGAAGGCAATGAGCAACAAGAGGACAAGGCCCAGGATGGCAGATACCACGCTGTTCACAAAGAGCCTGCCGAGGAAGCATAACAGACCTCAGCACTTTCAGAGCAAAAGGCAAAACCCACCCCTTCAATAACACCACACACTATACAAATAAACAGCACCCAGCCTTTACTGACTGGAAGGAAATGACAGAAATGGTGAAACAGCTTTGTATACACTCTATAACTTCAGTGGTGCTCAGATCCCTCAGTGATACCTGGGTACCAGATAACAATCTAGACCAGTGGGGTGTCCCATATGTTGTACTGGGGGCTCTAAAGTGTGGCCTCTTAGAGCAAGTATGGTAAGGAAAACAGGGTGCATTTGATTAGGAATGGAAAATGAGCTCCCTGCACAAGAACTTGTTTGACTGAAAGGGGATAGTGGGGGACAACACTTGCCTCTGCTTTCCTTGTGGTCCCAGGAACAGCTCTGAGCAGCTGCTCTCCTTGGGCAATTGCTGAACAGTTCCTGACTTCTTCCTATCTATTGCTTCACAGGGAGGGAAGGAGTGTAGCTCTGGCTGTTCCATTTCCTGCACCTCGCCACCCTTCCCCACACAACCAGCCAGAGCAGCCCAGGTCCGAGGGAAAGAAGAGGCTGAGAAACAATCACCACTTATGGCTCCCTGCTTCTCTAGACAATCTGCCCCAAAACATTGATTGTGGAGCTGTAACCTTTTAGAAATAATTTATTTGGTGCTCTTTCTGCAAAGCTTGGATACCACTTCCCTAGACAGACAGATCAATGGAAGAAGTAACACGCCTTT
This sequence comes from Mesoclemmys tuberculata, assembly GCA_007922155.1. Classification (NCBI taxonomy): domain Eukaryota; kingdom Metazoa; phylum Chordata; order Testudines; family Chelidae; genus Mesoclemmys; species Mesoclemmys tuberculata. The sequence continues at coordinate 1,154,214 of ML675628.1, read as the reverse complement.
TCCTTTCTCCTCCCCAATACACACATACTCTGGCTGCTCCTCCAGTCCCTGGCTTTCACTGTCTCACAAGAGACAAAAAACACCTTGTTTCTGCTCTCCTTGCTCCCTTCCAGAGCATTACACATTGAGACTGGTGTCTGGCGACAAGAGTGAGAAGGCAGAAAGCTTTAAACTCCTGAGCAGGCTGCGGCTGGAGCCTACTGAAATAACTCCCTCCCCTTCCCCATAAAGGGGAAGGGCCACAAAACAATCCCTCATCCAAAACAGGGCACATATCCCAACATAACCACCCTGAAAGAAGGAGGGGGTCCTCATATAGGCACCTGCCAATCCCCGAAACAAGCTGAACTGTGATCCTGTAGCCACTCTACGCTTTAGAAGTATTAGGGATATCTCTATAACATCCAATAAAAGTTTCCTAACACTACAGACAGACACAATTATGAAATTATTTATTACTTGGATTTTGGCTTAAAAATGTGTCATGTGAAACAGCCCCCAGGGTAAAGCACCGTAGATATACATTTAAAACTATAAGAGAGCAAAAGATACAAACCACATACCATCCAGAGCAGCAGTTTTTCTTCCCACCTCTATCACACCTGATCTGATCACCAGGCTTGTGACCCTACAACTTGACAGGGAGATTTTTAAAGAGCAGGTAGGTAACCCACCTCCCACTGAAAATCAGTTAGAGTTGGGTGCCTCACTCCCCTTTGAACCTTTGAAAACCCCCACTAAATCTCCACCACTTTCCCACCAGACACAGCCCAACTGCCTCAGTCCTCGAATAGTGTTCGCGCAGTCAGATGGCTTTACAGCGTGCCTGGATATTTTGGACCTTGGGGAAAGAGTGAGACCATGCCGCCAGCTCTCTCCCTCTAATAAAGAGGTGATCACGCTCAAGGGCCTCTGCTGATCACAGCTGTGGCACTATTGCATCAGTATCAGTTATTTACAAGAGGTTTAAGTATTGTGCAAAGGTCCTGAGCAGATGTGCTAATGAAGTTCCTTTTACAACCCTGTCACTCAAGTCTAGGACGGCAGCAGTGATTCTCAGCCTGAACATTGTTACCCACCCCAGTTGTCTGGGTGTCACAAGCCTGCTCCCATTTCCAATTTCTCTAGTTTCTGGCTGAATTGAATTTGTTTGGCTCCTTGCCAGCAGTGACCTGCAAGCTGTTGCACCAATTTCTGAGGTCCTCCTTTAACATACAGTGAGAATCAGTTCAAAGAAACCAGAAATCTCAGCACAGAGTGGCTTTGAGAAGCTGAATATAAATTGGGCCAAGATGCGAGAAAGGCTGAGAAGTCCTGGACCAGCATTTCCTGGGTGGCTTAGCACTGCTGGCAGAGTGCCAGACCCTCACCAGTAGTTCCTCTCTCCCACACAGTTATTGAGCCATTTGCAATGATGATCAAAGCCACAGACACATTTGTTGCAGGTTCCACAGTGTTTCGACTTGGAGCTTCTGCCAAAGAAAGGGTTGTGTTAATGCAGATAAAACCAGAACGGTAGCAGTAACTCATCAACATCCAGCTAGAGAGGTCTCTTGTGAAACAAATGTTCAGAGGAGGACTGGGCAACAATGAGAAAACTAACTAGATCAGAAACACTAAAATGCCTTTCTGGTCTCCATCCTTTGTCACCAACAAATATAACCAGTACTGAATTAGTATTGCTCTTGGGGTGAACACATGCAATAAAGCAATACAAATACCCCTCCTTACTTCAGTCTTCATCCTGCTATGCCAATCTCTTCCTTCACCATCTGCCATCACCCAAAGCTTTCCCCACAAATACAATGACAAATACAATGAAATAACCAAGCAAAATCTTTTCTGGAACCTTGATAAACTGCACCCTTGATAAACTATGCCCACTGGTCACAATATTTACAAAAGAAAGGCCTAACATATTTTCCTCCTTCAAATCCCTTTATAAGATTCAATGTGTTGCCAGCTGATAGCACTTATGTTAGTAACAAGCTACACTGTGCACATAGCTAGTCTACATCAAAATGTGCTCTGACTGTTGTTACCACATCCTTCCTCTTCCCCATCCCTACCTGCTTGGTTTCTATTCTCCACCTACTGCATCATCATTAATCAAGACTGCAAGCTGTTTAAGGCAAGGAACTCTTCACTGTGTATTTGTATGGTGTCTAGTACAATGGGACCCTGATCCCCCATGGGGACCTCTGGGCACACTACAGCAAGGATAAGACTCATAATCTCCAAAACACAGCCTCCTTTACAAATATGATAAATTCAATACTTAACGGACAATACAGTGATCTGACAGCTTTCCTCGCATAGCCGATGAAGTCAGAAAGACTTCAATTACATCAGTGGACATTGCATCAGACCCATAATCCCACGGGGACTGGCCTCTCTCAAGTCATAATGCTAAAAATTCCCAAATCTGCTTTTTCTGAAGCCTTTTCCCCAAATTTAGAGATTTTAAACCTGGAAATGACCACTAAACTGCTTTCAATCTTTGAATCTCTTTACAAAATTCTGCTACCACATGTTAAGTTTAATGTCTCCCATGGTAAATGTATCCAGCTTCCAATTGGTATCTTCCCAGAATCCAAACCCACAAAGAAATGTATAGAATCATGGATTCCAGAGCCAGAAGGGACTACATCTAATTTGACCTCTTGTATAACAGGCCAGGGAATTACACATTGCTCTCTGGGATTCAAATAACACAGAACTACAATCCCTCCGCAAAAAGAGGAGCTTAATTAAAAATAGACACATGGATACGCATATGATGGGGAGCTCAGAAGTCTTTATGGTCATGAGTTTGGAACACATTATGCTCTGTTTGCTATCCCAAAGTCACACCCCTAAAGATTTCAGGGTACCCATCCCATCCCATCTTCTAATTGCGATGGAGAAGAAAGAAAAAAAGGGGAAGATATGGGGTGGTACTTACACATCTACATCACAGACATGGCAGTGACGGTTTTCAATGACATGAGCATGGTGGCTACGGCTGAAAGTGGCCAGCTGCCCTAGGTAATTATTCTCTCGCACATTGGCATCAGCTGGATCAATGGAGACTGCAGTGAAATGAACCACTAGGTGGCAGATAAAAAACACTCCTGGACACTGAAGAACACAGTTAAGGATTGGCTCATGCTTATCATCAATGAACAAAGTCCAAACAAGCAAGAAATTTATGGTCTGCAATTAGAAAGTTTCAAGCAGCTGTGGTAAAGCACCCACTCAGTCTTGCTGGGCTAGGGCTGTCTCCCTTGGTGGGACAGGCCTGGAGTAAATCTGCCCCATGCTGGACTAGTCTTTTGGTTCTCCCCTCAGTGTCTCTGTCCTAGAGTTTTCGGGGTGGGTCTTGGTTTGGGCCTGCGGAAGGTCCCTTCAGCCCTCAGGGAGGCCTGATGCATCTAAATGCCCAGGCCCCAGCAGAGTACCTTGCCTTGGCTCCTTTGGTAGGGCTGCAGTCGTGGGGGTGCAGCCTTGGGGAGGAGCAGATGCCCTTTCCCTAAGCTAGTGCCTGGGTTTTCCTTTTTTCCCTTTTGCTGCTCTCCTTCTGGAGGAAGCGCTGTCTCCTATAGTGGGGAAGTCTCACCTCCTACTGCCACAAGCCTTCTAGCAGTTTGTGTCTCAACCCTGAAGAAGAATTTCTGGACAAATGCACCATGAAACCAATCACAGGAGATACATCAATGATATTTTCATCATCTGGACAGGCAACTTCAACTCCCTCATAGATTTCCACCACAATTTCAACAACCACCATCCATCCATTATACTCTCTCTGGAACAGTCCCACACCAGCATCAACTTCCTGAACACCATGATCAGCTTTAGACAATCATATACAAGAAATATACAGATCACCGCACCTACCATCACAAATCCAGTAACCATACCAAACACACCAAGAAATTTGTTATCTACAGCCAGGGGCTCAGGTAAAACAGAATATGCTCTAAGGAGAAAGTCCAGGATATATGCCTTAACACACTCAAAACTGTCTTCACCAAATAAGGACACCAGATAAGTAGATTACATCAAGGAACAGGCCATCCAAATACCTGAGAGAACCTACTTCAATTCAGAAATAAAATCTCCCCTGACTGCACAGCCTTAGTTGTCACCTACTACCTCATAATAGAACCCGTACAGGGTATCATCAAACAATTACAACTCATACTCGATGGGGACCCCATCCTGAAATAAATCTTCCCTGAACCCCACTTCCAGCTTTCAAACTACCCAGCCCCTCCAAGCTCATCATCAGGAGCAAGCTCCCAACAGAACAGAACACACCAACTCAAAGCTGCACCAGACTGTAGCAGAACAAAAGATGAAAAACCTGCAGACATATCAGCACTGCTACAATGATCAATACACCCCACAACACGCCTTTCAAGATCCATGGATCCTACACATGCCTATCACAACATGTGGTGTACCTCACTGAGCACACTAAATGTGGGTCAACCTAGACAATCACTATGCACTTGAAGGAACTCACATAGAAAAATTATAAAAGACATACCTACCACCTGTGAGTGAACCCTTTTCACAAAGCAATCACTCTATATCTGACCTATCAGTCCTCATCCTTTATGACCCCCAGATCCCTTTCCAAAGTACTCCTTCCTAGGCACTCATTTTCCATTTTGTATGTGTGCAACTGATGTTCCTTCCTGCATGGAGTACTCTGCATTTGTCCTCATTGAATTTCATCCTATTTACTTCAGACTACTTCTCCAATTTATGCAGATCATTTTGAATTTTAATCCTATCTTTCAGAGCACTTGCAACCCCTCCCAGCATGGTATCATCCACAAACTTCATAACTGTATTCTCTATGCCATTATCTAAATCATTGATGAAAATATTGAACAGAACTGGACCCAGAACTGATCCCTGTGGGACCCCACTCGATATGCCCATCCAGTTTGACTGATTGTTTCATGATAGACTGTTGATGTACACTCATGATAGATTTGGTAGATTGGCTCATGACATGATCTCATGTTCCTTGAACATTTATGCAGTGTAGTTGTAGCTGTGTTGGTCCAGAATACTAGAGAGACAAGGTGGGTGAGGTAATATCTCTTATTGGACCAACTTCTGTTAAGGAACTGGTTAAAGGGGAGACTACAGCGGGTTGTGCTGAAGGGTGAACTGTCAGGCTGGAAGGAGGTTACTAGCGGAGTCCCTCAAGGATTGGTTCTTGGACCGACCTTATTTAACCTTTTTATAACTGACCTTGGCACAAAGAGCGGGAATGTGTTAATAAAATTTGCGGATGACACAAAACTGCTAACACGGAGAAGGACTGGGATACTATTCAGGAAGATCTCGATCACCTTGTACATTGGAGCAATAGTAATAAGATGAAATATAATAGTGAAAAGTGCAAGGTCATGCACTTAGGGATTAATAATAAGAATTTTAAATATACGTTGGGGACGCATCAGTTGGAAACGTCGGAGGAGGAGAAGGACCTTGGGGTATTGGTTGATAGTAAGATGACTATGAGCCGCCAATGTGATATGGCTGTTAAAAAAGCAAATGCGGTTTTAGGATGCATCAGGCGTGGTATTTCCAGCAAGGAGAAGGAGGTGTTAGTGCCGTTATATACGGCGCTGGTGAGACCCCATCTGGAATACTGTGTGCAGTTCTGGTGTCCCATGTTTAAGAAGGATGTATTCAAACTGGAACAGGTTCAAAGACGGGCTACTAGGATGATCCGAGGAATGGAAAATCTGCCTTATGAAAGGAGACTCAAAGAGCTTGGCTTGTTTAGTCTGGCCAAAAGAAGGCTCCGGGGGGATATGCTTGCTCTATATAAATATATCAGGGGGATTAACGTTAGGGAGGGAGAGGAATTATTTAAGTTTAGTACTAATATAGGCACGAGGACGAATGGGTACAAACTGGATATTAGGAAATTCAGACTTGAAATTAGACGAAGGTTTCTAACCATTAGGGGAGTGAAGTTCTGGAACAGCCTTCCGAGGGAAGTAGTGGGGGCAAATGACTTATCTGGCTTTAAGACTAAACTTGATAAGTATATGGAGGGGATGTTATGATGGGATAGTTTAATTTGAGCAATTGATTTTGGATTATCGGCAGATAAGTCTGCTCAATGGTCTGTGGGAATGTTAGATGGGATGGGAACTGAGTTACTGCAGAGAATTCTCTTTTGGGTGCTGGCTGGTGAGTCTTGCCCACATGCTCAGGGTTTAGCTGATCGCCATATTTGGGGTCGGGAAGGAATTTTCCTCCGGGGCAGATTGGCAGGGGCCCCGGAGGTTTTTCGCCTTCCTCTGCAGCATGGGGCATGCGTCGCTTGCTGGTGTATTCCCTGCAGCTTGAGGTCTTCAAATCTCACTTTTGAGGATTTCAATAACTCAGTCATGGGTTCGGGGTTGTTATAAATGTGTATGGGTAGGGTTTTGTGGCCTGCCTTGTGCAGGAGGTCAGACTAGATGATCATATTGGTCCCTTCTGACCTATGAGTCTATGTCTATGTTAAGCTATTGAGCCACACAGAGCTTTTGAACACCTGAAGAAGAGCTGTGTGTGGCTCAAAAGCTCATCTCTCTCTCCAACAGAAGTTGGTCCAATAAAAGCTATTAATTCATCCACCTTGTCTCTGTTCTCCCAACATTCACATTTGTGCAGACATAATCCCCTCCTATTCATAATCATGTAACATCCTTTGGGCAACTATAGCAATTACTTGTATGGAAAAGTAATATTAGGAAACTAATGCTTTTGTAGCTATCTTTTACATGAGTTAGCAATTGGAAACAAGACAAGCCAATGCCATGTAACTAGCCATCTCTCTGCAGCTCATCAATAAATGCTCTGTATGCCACAGTTTGAGACTCTCTGATTTTATAGAATCCCACACATTTTCATGGCACCATTCAGAACACGCAAGAGACGATGCCCATGCTGTGATGAGCTTGCAATCCAACTCAAACAAATATCAGTACAAACATGGGACAGCAGTTCATAACATGAGAAATGTGGAGATATCCCTGGATGAGAGATCAACACAGGAAGGCTTAATGAAATAAATGAGTTTTAAAGAGGGATTTGCAGAAGGAAACAGAAGCTATTCCAAACACAAGAGGCAGCATGAGCAAAATCAAGAAGACAAGATTAGAAGAGACAAAAGGAAGCACTGGTATATAGGGAGTGCAGGATGAAATGAGAGACATAGGCAATGGTAGAGATCGGAAGAGCCCTGGAGGAAAGGATCAGTAGCTTCAATGTAAAGAGTACAGAGATAGGAAAGATAGAGCAGAATAGTAATAACATAATTAAAGTAGCAGAAGAGAAAGAATCTCAAAAGAAGTGTTTTATATAGTCTAGAGAAGAGCAAGGGGATGTTATGGTAGTCAAGGCAGTTGACACACACACAATTTCAATCTCCAGAGCTTTCTACACTACTTAGATAAACTTAAAAATACCATCATCCTTTCATTATAGTTGAAGATATGTCTGTAGTATAATATTAACTGTCAGTCTGAAAGGATACAATGTATCCAGCAGGCACCCAGTGGTGAGGCAGGAGAGGCACAAGGATTCCGAAACCAATCAGAGCAAAGAAGAGATATAACAGCCAAGCAATAATCTGGAAGGGATGTAGAGGCCAGCTCCAGCCATTCCTTCGGGCGTGCTGAGATTGGACTTCAGCAGTTGCGTCACCCACCTTTTCTGGAGCAGTCTTATTAGGAGGTTTATTGCAGATGTTCATCTACATAGAGCAGGAGAAAACAACACAAGGGTAATCCTAAAGAAAATTATTTTCCTTTACACTTGGCATTCTCAGAAGGTATCCTCAGAGATTCCAAGGTCAGAAGGAGATCTATTGTGTTCTTCTAGTCTGACCTCCTGTTTAACACAGGCCATTGAACTTTCCCAAAAAAACCTATAGGGCAGACCCTTTAGAAAAACATCCAATCTTGATTTTAAAATTGTCAGTAATGGAGAATCCACCACGATCCTCGGTAGATTGTTCCAATGATTAACCACAAATTTACACCTTATTTCCAGTCTGAATTTGTTTAACTTCAACTTCCAGCCATTGGATAGTATCCAGGGTCAGTATAGCACACCACAACGCATTATTGTGGTTCGCTGTTAAAGTGTACTTTACAAAGTTGCCCTGAGCTCTATAGCTGTCAGGAGTAAGGCCTTCAGCTACACCACCTCAATACTTCTGATGGCCTAATGAGCCCTGCCCGATTGGCTGAGAAAGCCAGAAGACCAGTTCTTAAACATAGCAGCAGCAGTAGCTTGCTGGCTGTTCAATACACACGTCCAAAGGCTCTCTGCCTTCCTGTGCTCCTTGTTCATCCACAGCTCCAACCCAGATCTTGCCCTGCACCCAATCTTGCTCCCATTCTTTCCCAGCCTTGCTCCTGTCTCAGAATCAGCCCTGCTCTTGCCTTCCCTGACTCTTGGTTATCTGGTTCTGATCCTTGGCTCTGACTCCAACTCTGTTTTGACACTTGGCTCTGGCATTTGGACTCTGACCACAATATGCCCAACTCCCACTGCAATCACAAGGCCTGACTCCCACTAAGCCTGACCGCCTATTACCTGATCTGCTGACAATACCTCTGCACTGTGCTCCTTGTATATGGCTGTTGAAACTCAGCAGATACTCCACATCCTCCCTCCTCCACGGCAGCAACTTTCCCCCTTTGCTTCACAGATATTATGCAGGACATAGCAGGCAGCTATCACCATTGGAATGTCTCTTTCACAGAGATCCAATTTGTGGGTAAACAACCCAAGCATCCTTTCAATCTACCATAAGCACATTCAGCTGTCCTTCTGCACCTGCTGAGCCAGTAGTTGAATCTCTCCTTGGTGTACTCGATGGCCTGTGTACGGCTTCAGAAGCCAGAGGAGCCAGGGGTAGGCTGGGTGGCCTATGATCACTCTTGGCATTTCATCATTGCCAGTGATAATCTGCCAATTGAGAAAGAATGTCCCAGTTTGCAGATTTCAGAACAGCCCTGTGTTCTTAAACCTTGAGTGCAGTTATACCAACCTAACTAGCAGTGTAGACAGCACTATGTTGACAGGACGGCTTCTCCCATTGACATAGCTACAGCCTATCAGAGAGGTGGATTAACTACATCAACGGGAGAAGCTCTCTCACTGGCACAGTAGCATGTTCATTGACACAGTACAGTGGCACAGCATCACCAGAAAGAGAGCTGCACTGACAGTGGAGAAGTGAGTAGAGATCACACTGTGGAAACCTGCAATGCAAGATTGCTACAACTCAGTTGGGAATCAATTTGAAGTCAGGAAATCCATCAAAGGGGTTGTTGTAATGCAAGTGTGTAGGGCCATTAATTGCCTCATGTGACTCTGAGCAACGTGCAGGACATGGGGGATGGAGTGGCAGCAATGGGGTTCCTGAAGTGAAAAGACAGCATGCATAGTCCTATTTTGGCACATGACCACGTTGCCAGAGTACATCAACAGAAAGGAGTGCTTTTCTATGGTTATGCAAGCACTGGTGGATCACTGGGGATGCTTCACTGACATCAGAGTGGGCTAGTCAAAGAAGGTGCATAATGTTCACATGTTTAAGAATACAGGACTGTTCAGAAAGCTGCAAGCAGGGACTTTCTTTCCCGACCGGTGGATTACCACTGGCAATGTTGAAATGCCACTAGTAATCCTAGGCAACCCAGCCTACCCCTTGCTCCCGCAGTTCATTAAGCCATTCACCACCCACCCCAATGGCACTAAGGAATGCTTCAGCTACTGGCTCAGCAGGTACAGAATGACAGTTGAATGTGCCTTTGGTTGTGTGAAGGGATGCTTGCATTATTTACTCACAAGATTTGACCTCAGTGAGAAAAATATCCCATGGTTATAGATGCCTGCTGTGTCCTGCATAATATCTGTGAAGCAAAGGGGGGGAAAGTTTCCACCGGGTGGAGATGGAGTGTCTCTCGGCTGAATTTGAACAGCCAGACACAAGGACTACTAGAAGAGCTCAACGTGGAGCTATACAGCTCAAGAAGGCTTTGAAAGACCATTTTAATAGTGATCCAGAGTAATGTGTGTTGCTGTAGCGTGCTCTATCTTTGCAGTCTGGTATGAATCATGTGGTGATTGCTGTAGATATGGGGATATAACATTGCGCCTATTCATTTTGTTTGTGAATGACCTTATGAGTTGTGTGACACTGTACAGTAACAGGTAATTGGCTGCTCTCAGAATTGCTGAGCACCAGTCAGCACATGTTGTAAACAAATAAAGATAAACTGTTCCAAATAATAGAATTTTATTCTGTAACCAAACCTGAGCAAAACACACACATCATTTAAAAATACCACTTAGAAATAAATACATTTAAAACTTAATAATTAAGAGAACCGAATTTATGAAGGGGAAAGACTATTCATGTCCCCTTCAGCTACATATAATTTACCTGTTGATTTGACAGGTCAGTGCATATGAAACGGTGTTTGTCTTTAATGTCCATTGAGGTGGAGTGGTAGGGGTATTGCAATGACCCCTCATGCGACATGGAATGTTGAGGGGGGACATAAGGAGGTCCAAATATTGAGTTCTCAATGGGCTGCAGAGAGAGGCAAGCATGGGACTATTGAACCTGCTTGTCCACCTGAGTCTGCAGCATTTGTGTTTTCTACCTGAGAAGACCCATTATGTCCTTGTGTATCTCCCTCTCCTTTTCCTGCACCTTTCTCCTATCCACTCTATCCTTCTCCACTCCAGGCTGTCCACAACGTTCATCCTCCAGGCCCTGTGCTCACTCTCCAATACAGCACTGGTTTGCAGGATCTCCTGGAACACATCATCCCATCTTCTTTCTCCTTCTTATCTGGCTCAGGTGTTCTGGGGGTGTTGAGGGGGACACCCTGAAGGCTGCAATGGCAGTAGCTGCAGATAAAACACACGGTGGTAGCATTGTCATGTATTCATTATGGAAAGCAAAACTTAAGATGCTGAACTTATTCCCCTAAAGTTTTAAGCACTATATTCTCACTTCTGCCTGGGATTACTTGTGCGCTGCGCCAGTCACAGCGCCAGCCACAGTGAAGTATGGCCCTCCAGGGGTTGGGGAAATGAGAAGGGAATTGCTTGTTTGCATGATTCTAGTGGCCTAGGGCAATGGCACTGAATATGGCACCGTATTGCCCAGGCGGTGGTGATTTCAGTTCATCTCACTTCTGAGGGTAACAGGCAAAAAAAGCACAGGAGCTGCTATTGTCTGGAGGTCACCCAGGCCCATATGATGCTAGACTGTGCACTGCAATGGTGCCTGCTGAAGTTATTGCTAAGTGGTATGGGAAAGCGTCCTGCTGTGGAGGAAGAAATAAGGCAGCCCTCCCTAGAAACATTCAGCAGAGGATTGCAGATTACCTCCATGGAAGTTTCACCGAAATGTCTTTGGAGGATTCCTGGGACAACCCTGCATACATAAACAAACTGTTCTGCATGCCCTGCCCCCCTAGTAACTCCAAAGGGGAACAAAATGCAGATATCAACTTGACCTCTCTTGGTTGTACCACTACCTCTTCTAGCATGAATAAATTAACAATAAGCCAAAAGATGTGTCCTGCTACTTTGGGAGAGCCATCCCTGTAATTTTAAATTAAATGACACACTTATCTGAGGTTCCTTCCTCTGTTTAACTGGTGGGACTGGCTGGACTGTGCTGGAGTCAAAAACAGGTCTAGGCTCACTGGCCAGCTGATTCCTCCGGTCACCTGTCCCCAATACGTCTCCTCCTCCTCCTCTTTTTCCTCGCTGTTCACAGCAGGGACCTGTGATTTGGGCTTCTCAGAGGTATCCACGGTACTCTTGAGGGGTGGGAGGTGTCACTGCTGAACATGGCATGTAGCTCTTTGTAAAAGTGGCAGGTCTGTGGCTTGGCACTGGATCAATTGTAGGCCTCTCTCCCTGGCCTTCTGGTATGCCTGCCATAGCTCCTTGGCTTTCATGTTGCACAGTTGCTGGTCCCTGTTGTAGCCCTTGTCCTGCATCCCCAGAGACAGCTGCTCACAGATGTCCATGTTTCTACAGCTGGTTTGGAGCTGTGCCTGCACAGCCTCTTCTCCACACAGGCCCAGGAGATCCAATACTTCCTGTCTACTCCAGGCAAGAACAGGTCTGAATTGTGTAGCCAGCATGATTAGCTGGGAAGATGCACTCAATAATGAAGAACTGGTGTGCTCACTAAGCTGGGCAATCAGGAAAAGGAACTTCAACAATTCATGGGGCTTTAATGGGGAGGTTGGACTACCGGCCTCCGTGACCACTGGGCAGTGGAGTTCACAACAGTGATCACAGTGGTCAGTATGGGGCATTGTGGGACAGATGCTGGAGGACAGTAAAAGTTGACTAAGTAATGTTGGGGCTACACTCACACTGCATTAACCTAGGTACAGAGACCTTAGCTCTATGCCACTCCAGGAGGTGATGTTATTAAGTTGGTGTAACAGGCACTTACATTGGCAGAAACCAAATTTTAGTGTAGACACATGTACAAGTAGGTTGATGTAAGCTGTCTTGAATCAACCTAACTTTATAGTGTAAACTAGGTCTCAGAAAAGCTAACAAGAATGGTGTGCTTCACTACCTTAATTCAGAAACCTGTAGGCAATGTGAAATTAACCTGATTCTTGTCAGTTTCTTGTTTGGGAAAGCTCTGAGCAGCAGGGGCAAACAACTGATCTAGTCACTGTTCAGGAAGACCCCAAAAAATTAAAGGCAGTTAACTGGCACAGGGACAGTTCCAACACCTGAAACACTTCAATTCACAGATCTGGTCTATGGCTCTCAGGGAAAGTCATCTCACCTCACCTGGAATCCCAAAATGTAAACCTCCTAAATAACAGGGACAGAAACAAATTCTGCATACCCTTAAGATCCTTTCCCTAGCCAATTAACATCACTTCCATCTTATATAATATAAGCCCCAGCCTGCCTTCATCCAGCTCCTGATCTTCTCACTTCATGTGTTCCTACAGTTTCAGGCATGCTAGCAGCTCTGTTGAGTGAGCCATACTTGGAAAGGGAAATTGCGCCTCCTACATCACTAGCAGCTTGCACTGTTGTCTCATCAGTTTTCCATTATACCTAGAAGCAGCATTTGGCTTGATGCCACGTAACATTTCGATTAAAAAACTAGAATGATATAAAATTAACATGGCACACATTAAATGGATTAAAAATTGGCTAACAGATAGGTCTCTAAATATAATTGTAAACAGGGAATTATCAACAAGTGAGGGTGTGTCCAAAGAGGTCCAGCAGGGATTGGTTCTTGACCCTATGCTATTTAACATTTTTATCAATGACCTGGAAAAAACCTAGAATCATCACTGATAAAATCTGCAAATGACACAAAAATTGAGGGAGCGATAAATAATGAAGAGGAGAGGTCACTGATTCAGAGCGATCTGCCTCGCTTGGAAAACAGGGTACAAGTAAACAGTATGCATTTTAATATAGCTAAGTGTATAAATCCAGGAACAAAGAATGTAGGCCATACTTACAAGATGGGGGACTCTATCTTGGGAAGCATTGACTCTGAAAAAGTTTTGAGGGTCATGATGGATAATCAGCTGAACATGAGCTCTGAATGCAACACAATGGCTTTAAGAGCTAATACAATCCTGGGATGCTTGGACAGAGGAATCTTGAGGAGTGGAGAGCTTATTTGATCTCTGTATTTACCACTGGTATGACTGCTGCTGGAATATTTTATCCAGTTCAAGTGCCCACAACTCAAGAACAATGTTGATAAACTGGACAGGGTTCACAGAAGAGCCATGAATAACGAGCTCTTAAATTTAGCAAAGAAAGGTATAAAATACAATCTAATGGCTGGAAGTTGAAGCTAGGCAAATTCAGATCGGAAATAAGATGTAAATTCTTTATACTGAGGGAAATTAACCATTTGAACAATTTACCAGAAGTTGTGATGGATTCTCCATCACTGAAAACATATAAAACCGAGACTGGATGTTTTCTAAAAGATATGCTCTAGCAATTTTAGGGAGAAGTTCTGAATGTTATGCAGGTCAGGTTAGATGATCACATGGCCCATTCTGGCCTTAGAATCTGTGAAATTCTATGACCTGTGAGACAGGTTAAAGGAGATCACCTAATGGTTTCTGCTGTTCTGTAATTCTATGATCATAAAAACCTTTTACCAATCCTCCTGCACAAACACTTTTACCAAAGGTTTCCCCTCACTGTGGCTGTTTGGTGTAGGACTTGGTAGCATCTGTATTACAGATCACAAAAGCTTTTTTTTTGGAAAAGCACAGTACCAAATTATGCAGGAATTCATGACGAAATTTCCCTTCTGTGTAAAATAGGTTCTTAATACAAATCATGAAATGCTTATAGTTGCACGCACGCATGCACTCTCTCGCTCAAGATATGTCACCGGTGATTGACACTAACAATAACAACAATTGCTCAATTAAACAGTTATAACAAAAACAGCAATTTTCTTATTTTACAATTTGAGTCAAAGTGAAGAAGTGGAATGAGTTATGTCAATTGGAGAAAATATTATTTAATTAACAGTGAACCATGCATCTCTTACTATACTTGTAGTTGTCTGATTTCAGAAAAGTTCAAAAAGTTGACTCTCAATTACTTTCATCAGAGGTTTCTAAAAATTATAGTGGGTAAATCGAAAGAAAACAAGATGCACTTTGGCTGTTTTATTAAAGTACTGAATTGCATCTTTTCATATGCTATTCACTGGATACTGAGACAATGAAATGTCTGTACTCCAGAAAAACCCTTTATCTGTCACTCTTTCCCCATGTAATTTGAATGCAGCATTATTGTTTCAAATACTGATTAATTCAATAGAAGGCATCAAAGTTATTTGCATAAATATTCAAGTTTATTAAAGAAAAGTGGTTACCATTTCGTACATTTCCACAAACATGATCAGAGTTTGCAAATCTGTGATGATATTTTGGAATTAAAAACGAAAGAAAGTGAAGATATTCCAGCCACAGATGAAATGTTCTCCAATCTCTTTGAAAAATCAAATCACACCACTGATGTATGAGTCTCACAATAGGTCTGTGAGTCTTCCACAGATACTCACCATGTTCTATATTTTAGAAACCATCAGAGACCAGTCAGATCAGTATTAAGGTAGGCCTTATGTGTTTATATATAATTTAAAAGCTTGATTATTTGGAAGGCAACTGTGCCCATGTGATTTCTTCCTATTTTAGATGTGACATGAACAAGACAACATCAAAAAAGTAGACCATAACAAAGACAACATGCAGAAAAGGATTGGGGGGTTCAAGTGCACAATATGGATATGAGTCAGCAGTGTGCCCTTGCTGCCAAGAAGGCTAATAGCATATTGGGCTGCATTAGTAGGAGCATTGCCAGCAGATGGAGGGAAGTGATTATTCCCCTCTATTTGGCACTGGTAAGGCCACATCTGGAGTACTTGTGTCCAGTTTTGGGCCTCCTCACTACAGAAAGGATGTGGACAAATTGGGGAGAATCCAGCGGAGGACAGCAAAAATGATTAGGGGTCTGGAGCACACGATTTATGAGGAGAGGTTGAGGGAACTGGGTTTATTTAATCTGCAGAGAAGAAGAATGAGGGGGGATTTGACAGCAGCCTTCAACTACCTGAAGGGGGGGTTCCAGGGAGGATGGAGCGAGGCTGTTCTCAGTGGTGGCAGATGACAGAACAAGGAGCAACGGTCTCAAGTTGCAGTGGGGGAGGTCTAGGTTGGATATTAGGAAAAACTTTTTCACTGGGAGGCTGGTGAAGCGCTGGGATGGGTTACCTAGGAGGTGAAGTCTCCATTTTTAGGGGTTTTTAAGGCCTGGCTTGACAAAGCCCCGGCTGGGATGGTTTAGCTGGGGCTGGTCCTGCTTTGAGCAGGGGTTGGCCTAGATCCCTCCTAAGGTCCCTCCCAACCCGCATCTCCCATCAGTCCCTGGCAATCGCCTTCTACTCCCCACACAACCCAACGCGTTTTGAAAAATGCCGCCCCCGCTCCCAAGGCGCCCGCCGAAGAGGCTGACTTCGGATTGCGGGGGTCGTAACAGTTCGCGTCGCTCCTGGGAAAACACCACAGCCGGGCTGGCGGCGGCGCGGCCTGGCCCCAGGCCTACGGCAGGGCTCCCCGCGCTCCGGGCCAGCCGCCCCGGCCCGAAGGCTCCGCCCTCCGCAGCGGGCCGAGGCGCTCGGAGGGAGCCGGCTCCTCCCTGGGGCTGCGGCCGCTCCCCGTCCCTACCTTCTCCCCGCAGTCAGAGGCGGCTCCGGGCGCCCCGCTCCCGCCTCATCCCGCGGGGCGCGCTCGGGGCCGGCCGGCCGGTGGCGGGCTCCAGGCGCCTCCCGCGCTGGGTCAGGCCGCTAGGCCCGTCTCCATGGCGACGGCTACGGCGCGGCGCAAGGACCAAACCGCGCAGCCGAGGGGCTCGCGACGTCCGCGCGGCTCCGGCCGCACCCCGGGCAGGGGGCAGCCGCTGGGCCGCGGCGCAGGCGGGCCGGGCAGCACCACTTACGGTCCCCCCGCTGCACCAGGGCTGGCCCCGGCCCGCGGGACCCCGGCCCACTGCCCCAGCACCCCCCACCGCCGAGACCCCCAGCCCCCCGGGACCCCACCCACTGCCCCCCACTGAGATCCCCACCGCCGAGACCCCCCA